>JAJLRJ010000001.1:42482682-42895182 GCA_024195265.1 Dendrophyllia cribrosa | reverse complement strand
TCGGGGTCGGATTTAATTAGAATAAATCGAAACCCCAAAAGCCTAGAGGAGCCCTTGCACCCATCTGACCAGCGAACCCTTTAGAAGCGCAAATGATTCATTACTAGTACTGGGACTGATGGTAATGGTTCCATCGGCTTTAGAGAAATTATATTGGACTACCACAAAGCTTTTGTTATGTTGCATAGCATGATCAATTGAGTAACTGATGTTCTCACTGTAGCTATGAGAGGAACAAATTTGTTGATGTTATATATACAGCTCTTGTAATAATTTACAGTACAAATAAACGTCGTTGTTCTTGTTGCTGCTGCTGCTGTTACCTGGAGTGCGGTGCAGTTCCCTTTGGGGTCCAACAGGGTACCATACTAGGCCCTTAACGTTTCATTGTGATGATCAATAACTTTGATGCCAGTAAACCGCACCTCAGGGAAATGGGCGACGATTCCCTTGACCCCAAACTTGAGACTAAAGGAAGTTATGCAGTTATCTTCAGTCAATACCAAAGCTCAACTAAGCAGTGAAAAACGTCGTAAAGAGCTTTGCATCTTCTTTGCAGACTTAGACGAGCTTTGGAGCTTGATGTTGTAAACGACAAAAAGTTAGAAGTTCTTGCAAGCCCAAGTCAGGTTAGGACTTATTATTAGTAGTAATTATTTAGGTAATGAGATTAAAAATGCTTAAAATTAAAATCAAACTGGGTGGATTGTGATCGACTTCATCGTACGTGTGTATCCTGCGATTAAAAGGCTAGAACTAATGCGCAATGCAAGTGATTAGGAAATCGTCGTAAACAAGTTACCTTACGGAAAAAAATATTATCCTCTTCTTTGGCCGAATTTTCCAAAGGATTATAATAACCTATTATACCAGAGATTATCATTCCATTGGTTTATTTTGCTTGTTAATATGGGTACATGTAATTTTTCAGTGCTAGACATTCTGTTAGTTACATAAGCTATGTCCACAGCAGGTTATTTCGCACTCAAGACCTAAGTTATCCTGACAATAGCCTGGTGCTTGGTATTCTCGACAAACGTCATCAGTCAGACATCCTTTCCCGAAGCCGTGTGTTGTCGATGAATGGATTGAGAGTGTTCCGCAACGATTTGTTTCTGCAGGGCAATTTACTTCCTTTTGATTCTCAATGCAGTCATCCATGGAACTGTAACTAGAGCAACTAAAACATGACAGGAATCCTTCTGTTCCTCCTTAAAAAAGAAATTAAAAATAAAACAGTCAACGTCTCGCACTGGTGTAAGGTAGTGTTCAAACGTCTTTTGAGCAACGCGATCCTACCCTTACTTTCGAGGACATATTTAGGAAATGTCAAAGCGATTTTGTTTCAACGCACGTTCATCACCTTTAAACGACAGTCGACGCGTTGCCCGCCCCCGTGCACTGCCCCTTTAAACTTGTTTTAAATAGCAGGCCCTTCGAATTCGGAAGCTTACCAAGATAAATAAGGACGATGTTAACGAAAAGAAGCGCTGCCAAGAACTTCATGATGGATACACCTTTAAAAGCTTGAGAAAAAACTTCTTGCATGAGTCCTAAACCTGTTCCCTTTTTATTGCTTACGATATTTAAGCAGCTTTCATAATTAATATGTCATTAAATTTAATTCATCACTTAATTCTTTTTATTATTGATCTTTATTGTTGATTATTTGATCAACTAAAACACACCAATTTTCACTTTTTACGACCACCTCAAATAAATTGGTGGATTAAGGTAATTCAAATTATTCTTGAGGACTGTCTGATTTGTCAATAAACGCTCTAAATTAATGTATTTAATTGAAATACTAGCAAAAAATCCAGCCACGAGACTGATATCGAGTGAAATAGTTTGCAAAAACCTTAACGCTTAAAATGTTACCAAAAACCTTAACGAAATTGAGGTATTATGTTGTTTTTATTGTTGAAGACAATTTTATTAGTTCACAACTGATATGCTTTTTACAACCAACACACATGATAAAATTGTTTGATCGGTCAAAAACTTGATAAAAGCAATTACGTTGCTCTTGAGTGCTCTTGAGGGTTGATAATGTCAATAATCGCTCCAAACGTATTTAAAATAAAAATACTAGCAATGGATGTGACTAAAACAGTAACCAACAACCACAACGATTTATTTTACTCGGCGACCAGTGCAATACATTGTCTACATAATATTTCAGTCAGCGATGGGCTGAAAAGAAAACAAAAAACAATAACTTGTTTATGACCCAAATTATAACGTACTTGTCATTGCTTGAGGCCTTTGAAGTGAGTAGGTCGTCAAGGCGCAATGAGCTGGTGGTTAGCAAGTTGGAGTTCACATCTGTTGGTCGGTGATTCGAGGCCTGCTCTCTGCCGTCATGTTGTTTCCTTAGACAAGAACTTTACTCCACTTTTCTCCACTTTACTCCAATTTACTTTACTTTACTCCTTTACATCTCTCCACCCAGGTGTATATATGCAAGGTAAGGCGACATAATGCTGGGAGCCAGTGATCCTATGATGGATAAGCATCCCATCCAGGGTGGGGGTGGGGGGGAAGAAATACTCCTAGTTGCTTCATGTCATGCCTGTAACTGATGTGTGACTTTATCAACCTTTTAGTGAATAAGTCGATATACTCCATTAAGTTATCATGCACTGACATTTCATAAACTCCCCAGCTCTGCTGAGGCATATATTATCTGTGAAGTACACAGCTAGTATCAAGTTGACCAGAAACCCTTGTTTTTTGCTAAAATGTAGCGCCTACGGACAACATTTATGCATTATATGTTTTTTTTTACCTTGCCATGGTGAATCTAGCCCTACAGAGTGCAAGCAATGGACGGAAGAAATCGAGTGTGTTGGCCAACTAGCATTACTCTCTTATAATGCTTCCCGATCATTTTTTACCAATTTCTGAATTATACGTATTTGCCATTAAAATCTATAAAACAGTCACTTCGGTGACTTTCAATGACTAGTGTCACGTGACGTATATGCAGATTTTAATTGAGCGATCAGTAATAGAGTACAAGTCGGTTAAATATTTTCCACAATAAAACCTTTTTTATTATCTGAAGTAGATAATGATTGTTAAGAAGGAGAAAGGTGACTATACCACGTTTTCCTTTTTACTGAGATTTTCTACTTGATAATGATGCTGGATACATCGAATGGTCGTATCGCCATAATATTTCTATTTTTACTGAACTTTTTCAAAAAACCCTTTTGTCAATAATATTCTTAAAAGTGTTTACCTTAGGCTTTTTCGTTAGTTATTTTTCAAATTTTAATTAATATGAATCTGCGAAGTTGGAAAAAATACAAGTTTATTTTGTTGAAAAATTGACTCTAGAATATTTCTTGTTGTTTAGCAAGAAACAGCTGTCTAAACAGAGAAAAGATGTCCAAAGTTTTAGTTATTTTACAGAATATAATTATTCCATTAACAATGTGTTGAAATTGCTCGATGCCTGTTATCCATTCGGCTGCGTAAAGCAGGCGATCACAAAGTTTTTAACAATTTGCACGATTCGCGGCCAAACTAATAATATTGGTGACTGTCCACTAGGCAAAATCTTAAGGCAGACATTGTTAGCTTTATTTACAAAGTTAAAGGGCGTCCAATTTAATCTATACAAACCACAAAATAAAAAAGTAGAAACCTAAAAATGATTAGGAGCGAGCTCCTTCTTTCAATAATTTAATTGATGTTTCACGGACCTATTTTGGAACCATATGCACTGTGCCCCACAAATAGGCTTTAAGTTAGTCCAGCACCTATTCTCAGAAAAAATAAATAACCAAAGGTAAGGGCCTGCAAACTTGACAAGACGTCTTCACGGTCGATTTTTTTTTTCACAAAGCCACGTTTTTGAGGAGACATTGCCACGAGATCTGAATCTCGTAAGGCCGCTTTTTTTCATTCTGTCACTTTTTAACTCTTAACAACATTGTTCCTTTAACACGTGTAACTGAAGAAAACTTAGCCGAAAAGGACATGCGTAGCAACAGCATGGACTAAGCTGGGACAAGCATTGTGATCCATCAAGTGCCCTAGATGAGTTAGCGATACTATCAGTTTTGGACGGCATTAACTAAGAAAATTTTCAGGGGTAAACCAAACCTAGATATAAAACCCAAAACGTTAAAGAAAATAATTAAAGGAATGAATTAACTGTACCGTCGCAAAATATGGATGACAACCAAACGCTTAAAGGGAGTAGAAGTCCAAGAAAAGTTGCCTCATTTTAGTTTTGCACGACGTCTTACCCGAGAAGGTAACTTTGCGCTGCAAATCACATGATGCGTACCGCCTGAATTTTACCTTGAGATTTTTCTCCGATATTTTCAAAACCATTTATGATAAGCACATGCTGTCATGAGTAGCTGTTCGATTATCCTTGAGACACATTTTGATAAAGTCTGGCGAACAATGCAGAATAAAAAGTAAGTGAGTTGGCGATGTGATAATAATCTGTTCGAGCTACCATAGTATTAATAATATTATAAGTAATTTAATATACCTGATACAGTGTTTTTCTTTATTATTTAACCCTTGACGTACATGGGGGAGGGGGTGGATGCCACACCCCCCTAAGGTTTTTCTCCGATATTTTCAAGACCATTATGATTAGTACATGCCGTGTTGATCAGCTGTTCGACTATCCTTGAGACACATTTTGATAAAGTTTGACGACAACCAGTTGCTATGGTAACGAGATATAACGTCATAAGTAGCATGAGATCAAGACAATTTTTAATAAAAATGCGTGTTTTTCACCTTTTTTTATGAACAAAAAAAAACATACAAAATACTACCAAACGCATCAAAATGTTTAATTGTATGTTATTTTGCAACTATTGCAAAAAATAGTTGCAATTTCCGCATTTTTCCGATAAATTTGGCGGCAATCTTGACGTCCATTTTGGATTACCTCATGGACCCCAAGCACCGCCACAACCCATAATATTTATCTTATCTTGTAGAGCACATCAAAGGCTATCTATTACATGTAAAATATTTCCGAAATATTGCAACATCGCGAAAATGCAATGGAGGGACAACATCCAAGAACTACCAAGGCTTTAAAATTTTCGAAAGTTTACGTTTTGCTGCATTCATTTGTCGAAGTTTAGTCGTTTATACGTGAGATTTCGCAGCGTTATTTAATGTATTTTTAACCAAGTTAAAAACACATTAAATAATGCTGCGTAATGGAATGTATTTAATGTATTTAATGTATTTTTAACCAAGTTAACTCCTGGTCGTATAATCCTTCATGTCAAAGCTTTTACAAAGTGAAAAAAATGTCATATATTTTAATTACTTTTAGAAAACACTTAAAATTTGAATAACATTTAAATCACACTTAATGATTAATATTACAAACTGTTCAAACAGGTAAATAAACAAAAAGCACATATTAAGTGAATATAAGTTAAACAAGAAAACTTCGCGATAGAAATTGCAATGACTTTTTATTTTTAGAGATTACTTATTATTATAAAGTTATGTAGCAGCAACTGATATATATAATCGTTGCAACATGAATTAAATGATGTCGATTAAACGTTATGGCGATAAAATTACAGATTTTTCATTAAAAGGTGAAATAATCCAGATTTCGAAAAAATAGTTATCTGTTGCCATAGAAACATCAAGTTACGTGAACAATAAAATGTCATACCAAATTGTTACCAGATAAATTGAAGGAAAATTCACGACGTTTGGTGGTGTTTGCTTCAATATTTAAAAAATTCTGGAAGTTCGAAATCAGCGCGGGCATTTCCATTGTGCCACCCGTCCCCAGGCTGTTTATTGTATAAATGTATTGACTTAGAGGTCACCTCCTCCGTATTATCATGTTTAGGGATTTCAGTAAACACCTTTTCATTTTGTCAAAACAGTGCCACCCGCGGCAATAGGTGAATAAATCAAGCAGCAAAAGGAGGAGATCTGTAAAGCAGGATGGAAATTAAAAACTTACCAATGTTGCTTTTAACTTGTCATTAAATTCATAACGTGAAAGTGGCTCTTAACTTTTTAAAATGGATAGCATCGTTTCGACATATTTCAGAATATAAGTCTATTTTTAGATGTTTCTCGAGCAAAACATCTAGTACGTGTTCATATTACATAGCTTTCTATTCATTTTCAACCAAGTTTTTTCCTACAGGTTTATTTATACCATTATTCAATTACAGAAACACTTATATTTTAAGTGCTTGTACTCAATCAATTAACAAACTTTAAATGTAGATAACATTGAATAATTACAAGCTGGTCAAACAATTGACACGATAAAATCCCGGTGCACCACAAATTAGTTTGGGCAGAAATTACCCTGTAAATTGCACTAACACTTGCAGATCTCTGTTGCTGTCCACGCAACTAACATGAAGTTCCTAATTGTCTCTGCTATTTTGATACTCTTTGGAGTTTTTACAGGTAAAGAAGCCAATGTGAAAGAAATTGTTGCCATGACAGTTCGAAAAATACTTTTCAAAACTGTTGTTGCAACATGAATTTGAATTTATGTTTAATTTGAAACAACGAGGAAAATCGACCAGCCTTCCACACATTTGGCTTAGCAAGCTAGCCTATACCAGCCTTTCCATTGTATCTCGTGATAAATGCACCATTTTGAAAGAAATAGGTTTTTTTCATGGATTAGTGAGAACTGAAAGACATGAAAATAGGTATTTATACCTCTTTACTCAAGTTAATCCCCTAATCGGGATGCAACAGTTGTCGAGAACATTACTTGTAGACATTTATCCGTATCCTTTTTTACTTTGTTCACTAGTTCACAGCTTGCAGTGTTACGAGTGCGATAGTGTTACCTCTATGGAAGACTGCTCTTCTCAGCAGACTAAATCAACATGCCCTGGTTACCTGTCGAAAGCCGTCTGCGGTAAAGTAGTAGTAAGGACCGAAGTCCACGGTGTCTCGGCCTCAGCTTTTCACAAAGGTATTTTTGCGACCACGTTCTTTATAACATAGAGTATGTCATCAAAGTTTCATGAGCATTTGTAGGCAATTATTTCCGAAGGCAAACTTTGTTAAAGTGAAATGAAATAATTGCAAATGACGATTGTTTAAAAGTCGTAAACGTTGTTTTGTTTGTTATATTTCACCAGATTCACGTGTACTATTTTAAGTGCTTTATATGAAGGCCCTTAATTCAGTGGGTGAAGGTGCCCGAGCTGAAATTGAACGTTTGTAACTATAAGAAACATTTTAACAATACCCACCAAACTATGCGACTTTTTCTGAAATTTATCTGGAACATTTAGATGGGACAGATTTTAGTTCATGGCAACCATAGTTTGACAAGCAGTTTACCCAAAATTTGAATTTTCTGTTTATCTGAGCATGGTGACCCCCATTTGTTATTATCGAATTGTAATTAGCGTGTTAAGATACAACTTTTCGCAAAGTTTAAAAAGTGGTTCAGAGCCATCTTAAATTTTCGAAAACTTTACCAGCGAAGTATTAGAAGAAACAAGATACATTTTTAGAACACAACCTCGAGGTGGCGAGACACCCCATCCCAACACCAAACCCCAAGTGCCTTGTTGTCTCGCAAATCCGTCCGTTTATTATTTAACCCTCTTCAGACGGAGGAGGGGGGAGTGTGGTGCCGCGCTGACTTCACGTTTTTTACTTTAAAACTACTTAGCCATCTCGAAACATTTTGATGGGACAGATTTTTGTTCATGAGATATGACATTTCCATGGAACCATCTTGTTACAGGCATATTTACCCAAATTTTGACTTTTTTGCTCAAATTAACATTTTTGTAGTGAATTTTAATAGTATCTTTCCATTGATTTTGATGAAGGTAAGGTGACTACAAAGTCAGAGATTGAATGTGCCGTTTCCTCCACTTATTTACGACATTTTACACATAGGTTGTATTAAAGAACAGCTATGTAAAGAAATTCCTGGGTGTAACGACGGAGACACAATGTGTCATGTGGAGTGCTGCGCAGAAGACCTATGCAATGGTGGAGACGGTGGTGAAGGGGAAGAATCTGCAGAAGTGGCAAAAGACGAAGGTTTGTTTAACAACATTAAAATATCAAAACCCGCTTAAATAAATCATATCTTTTATCAAGTGATTAAACTTCGAAAAGAATTTCAACAACTCTGGATTACATTAAATAGCTTAAAATAACCTTGATGATATCAACGGTATTATTTTTGTGTGTAAACTGGATATTTCTGCTATCTAGGTATATCTTGATCGCAATATTTAACCATGAGAACAAGAAGAAATTTAAAAAAGGAAAAAGCAGCGCAAGTGCCTTAAAATAATAATTGTAATTTCATCTGTGAACTGAACGCCAGTGTACTGTAGTGGTAAACTTGCACTGATGGCACACGGTGTGCTCTATCATCTCTTTTTTCCAAAAAAGGTGGGTACACCCTTATTAACCAACACAAACAATCATCACAAAAGGCCCAGGTGTTTATTTTGGTATGAATAAACTATTAGAGAAATATACCGAGAAACTGAACGGCACTAGCCCACCCCTCACTTCCCCTCTCCCCACCCCTATACAAAAGGTTGACCCTTCACCTTTAACTAACTTCCTCGTGTCAATTAAATGGCATATAAGTCCTCAGGCTTCTATAATTCATTATTTATTGAGGGTATAGGTGGTTAATATATACCAAACCAGTGGATAGTGTCAATCGTGCGCTCTGCTCAAATTTGGGATGGTATCTGCTGTTCATCTCCAAGCATTGTTTTGGATTTCGCCAGCGAATTTTTTATCAGTTGTCCGAAAGAAAGTATCTATTTGGGCTGACTATCATCTGGTTTGGTACTACTAAAACAATTATTCACCTCATTGTCGGTACATAGTGGTAGATGTTTACCTCTTCTTCGTTGAATAATTGTTAATTAGGCAATGGCCCAATCCCCAGACAGGCCTCTACCCCTCGACCAATGCAGCAGAGTTAAACCTACCAAGGACCGAGGTCCCCGCGGCCCCACCGGCATAGCTCTTAACCCTATTCAGACTGGGGGGGCTTTTCGAACCCCCCTCCAGTAAAATTGTGATAACTCTTACACCGAAATAGCTATGAGGCTGAAATTTTCTGACTTTTCCTAGAATCCAAGATGCGGATCCAAGATGGCGGACAATAATTTCAAAATTATAGTTTTATCGCTTTTTATTGCTTTTTCTCGCTTTACAAGCGTGTCCTTGTTTGTATTTATTATGTTTTAATATTAAAGAGATTATTTTACAGTTATATTTGATATTTTAAGTATCTGGATGGAAAAATATCAAAGAAACGTCGGAAAAACAAAATGACGTCATTGTGACGTCATAATTGGGTGTGGCAGGTTTCATTGTATGGAGGTGAACATTGTGTGAAAATTTCATGGTCCTAGCCTTACTGGTTCCAGAGATATAGCGGGGGGGTCCGAGGATTCCCCCCCAGTCACAGATTGCCTAAAAAAGCCCAGTCTGAATAGGGTTAAGGGTCAAAGGGCGTCCCCGATACAACAAGATGAGTGTCCAAAGTGGGGGGTCGAGCTTCGATAGTTCGATATCTGCCTACTTGACAGAGCAGCGGATTGACGACATAGTTGTCATTTGTCTTACCGTAATCCGTAAATTTATAGATGGAATTTATTATTTAACTTCGAGATTACCACATCGACTGTGTTATTATGTTTAGGGCGCTCGGCAGATATCTTCTCGTGCAATGAATGTATCAGTTCCACTTCGATGGACGATTGCATTAAGCAGAAAAAGATTGAAATTTGCAAAGCTGGATGGAACCGATGCGGTGTATTGGAAGCTCATGATCAGCCCACAGGCAGGTCGATGTTCAGGAGAGGATGCGTCACCGACGACATGTGCCACACTTACTGCACTAACTTGTCTAACCATGGGCTAGCAACTGAATGCGAATTATCCTGTTGTGAGGTCGCCAAGTGTAATTAACCCAAGGGAAGTTAATGAACTGCACGAAAGCGGCCTGTATTGTCATGATTGATAAGAAGATTAATGGGAATTAAATAAAAGGAAGCAAAGGCGAAACAAAATCATGCACGTGTTCTTTGTTTTAATTTATCGAGTAAGTTAACAAATACATAACCTTGATTTTTCAGTGGTATGTGCCAGGGGTATGATATATGGGGAATATACTCAATCTGGCATTGAACTGACGTTAACGAATTCTCTGGAACAACTCTCACTCCCCACAAAATACGCCTGCACTGCAGGCTATTTCCTGCCTTTTTCAAATCAAACAATACAAATATTATTACCAACATTGGCAACATGCCGTATATCCAAAACACAACGTTTTCATACTAAAACCTTTAAACTGGGTTTAATTTACTGTAGAGATCTGTCCACATTTAGTAACTCTACACAGCGCAAAAATATAAGACATCGATGATTTAAGAATTATACAAAATATTTTCTTTACTCATTTTAAAAATTCTGAAAAAATAATAAATAAATATCCACTACAGTTGTAATTACCGGGAGGTCACCCATCCAGATATTAAACCAGCCAAACAAGGCTTAACTTTGCTGATCGGGCCAATGTTGTCATTAAAATAACAACGGGAAACAATTTAATTTTAATTATACATTAAAGGAAATCAGGAAAAGACATAGATGAAGAACAAAGGCTAATTATTCCAACTAACTTTCTGTCTCAGATTCTAGTCTATGATCAAGGGAGTCAAATTGCTACCAACATAAGAAGCACGAGGTCCCGCGCCCGTCCGATCAGCGAAGTTAAGCCCTGTTTGGCTGAGTTAATACCTGCATGGTGACCGCCCAAGAACCATGTCGACATATTTTCGGCATTTTTTTAAGAAGTTAGAAAATATTTATTATAGTTCTAATTCTATATTTCTTTTGAATATTGATATTATTATATGAAACTGAAGAAACGGTGAATCGGGACGCGCAGATTCACCGGTTTACTTTATTAGTACGGTAATATACCGAAGAAATCAGTAGAATAAAAATCAATCAATAAATAAAAACTTCGTAACGCTTATTTTCGTCACACCGTTACACCCGACTTCGACAAGAGACATCGTCTTTGCGATGAACAAAATTGGCATGGTGATGATACTGAACTCTTGTCAAAGAACGCGAAGGTCGTGTTCGTTAACCTCCCTATTAAGGAAGATTTAAGGATTATCACCTTGACAAATATTGACCAATCGTAGCGTTCGTTGTTCATGGAAGGCTAGGTTCTGCAATAACACCACCCATCCTTGACGGAACAGGTATAGTTGGAAACGCCGAGTTTTAATTACTTGACTATAGATTCCGTATTCCTGGGGTGCTGCAAATAGTCTGGGGATTAAAATTACGCTGTCAGGGAATTTTGTCTTCGATCTACACTCGAATAAAGTTTTAGAGCAATTGAGATCGACAAAGGCCGATTGTGGCTTCCTTTCGTTGACTAACCCTGATTCTTAGTGATCTCCCTCGGGTTATTTTAAGAAAAAGAAAACTAAAAATAAAAAAGGCTAGTATTGCAACACACCGAGGTTTTGATTTTGCATATGAATTTCACAGACCGTAATAATTTCCCGCAAGACATGCATACACCCCTAACAATAGTAAATGAACGTTCTGACCAGAGAAGAGTCTCTTTGAAGGAAATTCGTTTATTAAACAAAAAAAAAAACAGTTATGTTGTTAAAAAAAATTAATTAATGTTAATTGTTATTTAATATTATATTAATTAATAATTATTGCTTGTTTTAATTCTATCGTTTTCTTGCTTTTACAGTCTATTAGCCTTCGTTTTTTACAATAACACATTTTTATTTATTTATTTATTCATTTTTTCACGTTATTGTAAATGGTTTTGTTGATAGATTTTTATTAGAGACATTCTGAACGCGATATAATAAAGTTATCTCATCTAAGTTCTGATGCTTACATTCTCTACTGTTTAAATGAATGTGGAAATGTTCATTTCACAAAGAAACAATAGCGGCAATCATGTTTTCTTGGTATATACTCCGTGGAGGTTTTTAATTTCTTCATGAGCCAATGTGTTTTATTTGCCTCAATCAGTCTTTGCACTTCACTAACAGGTAGTCCCACTCTGCATACAAAATCGCTCAGGAGACAAATACACATTTCAGCGCCCTGCCGAAGATCAAAATACACTTCTTCGGAAAGCAAAGCTTTCCAGCGAGTCAATCGACGTACCGAGTCAATCGATCTTCGTGAATTTGCGAACCCAAACAAAGAAAACCAAATGGATAATGTCATTTGCTTAAATTCCTTCGCTTCTCAGAACTCTTTAGTTAAAGATGGAGAAATAATAACAACAAATATTTCAACAGGGTAGCCACCTCAGTTATACAACTAGCTGTTATCAGTGTGGGCCAAGTAAGAAGCTTTTAATAAGGAAAGGTATTATGCCATTTTTATGTAATCCATCCAGTGCAAATAAAGAACTAAAGAAATTGATTTGTTGGACTGAAATTGATTAGCTGGTCTGAAATTGATCTTTTTAATTAGCTGGTCTGAAACACATAATTTATGTCGTTATAAATTAAATAATGATCCGCATAAGAAGGATAGTGCTGAACGGCAATGCACGATTGAATGTCAACTATTTTCATTGTTACAACTGGTGATCTCATTGGCCTAGACTCAAAAACCGCTAAAAAGTTAAGGTTCAAGGTGCATAAAGTCTAATTTTTTAAGATATTGTATTTGGGGAACTTAATCAAAGAAGCAAAATTAGTAGATATTGTCTTCTGGTATTCTGATTGGTTAAGCACGAACATTTCCTAAAATATATTTCACGCAAATGGATTTTCTGTATTTTTATAATGAAATATAATTATGAACCATCAGCCCCTCCTCTATTCTTAAAATCAAAGATATTCTATGTTGGAAAGAGCCAATGCCGCAGAACAATGAAGTTTACTATAGTTCTTATGTGAAGCATTACTTAAATGGCCTTCTGGGATATTTGTTTTGATATTAAGATATGATAGACTATGTTTATACTCACAACTTTCTCGTCTGGTGCAACAGATTTCTAATATCCAATACTTGGAATCCTTAGTGGAAATGAACATATTTTTGTTTGGAAATCCGTGTTTCTAAGTCCTTTTAGGGATGATTTACATCTTGGGCCATTTCTTCGAGACTGTCAATAATAGTAAGAATTTCAGGTTTACTTCCTTCAAATTGTTCCGGTTTGTCCTTAAAAACCCGAATTCTTGTTTTGCGCTTATTGTTTTCATACAGACATGATAATAAGAGAACCAAGGCGAAGATCCCTTCACATGATCCAAATAGTATAAACAAATTAAGTTCGATTTGATTACAGAGGTAAAGAATATACTGTAATGGAATTGTAAAACTCAAACGGTAGAATATTGCAGCTGAAGAAAAAGCAGCGAGCTCTGCACCACCAGCCACGGCGTGAAACCATCCATGTATTGCAACCAAAAGAAAACAACAAGATAGAAATCCTTCGGCATGTTCTTCAAAGGGATCAAGTTTTAGTGCGTCTTGTATTAGCGAAGGAACTACCATAAAAATTAGTCCTCCACAAAACTGCAGAACTCCAATTATTTGTACAAAGAGAGATGATTTGTTAAACCATTGACAACTTTTAAAGGAAATCAGAATTTCATTGAAATACAACACGAAAGATGCATTTGGCGTTTCCTTTATCCATACACAAAGAGTGGCCAATGACAACGTCGTATCCAGGAGCATAAAGAAGAGAGCGAAAAAAAGGGCAACATGCCGCGAAAAATCAACATAAGGAGAAATCCATTCACGAATACCATTCTTTCGAATACGCTGCTTAGCGTGGTTCCATGCTTTGACACACAGGAACCTGCTCTTGCAACAACGATGTAGATAAAGCTTAGGGCCAACAGGTTGACGCCTGATAACCTAATATATCCTTCAACTTGTCGGCCCAACTCGAAGGCAAGTAACATGCTCCACAATAAAGGAGCGCACAGAAGAACTAAACCACCACCACCATAGGCCACTAACGCCGTCCACTGAGTAAAACTGGCTGTCTTGGTGAGCATTCCCTGACTTGGAATTGAAATCATCTTCTTGAACCAAGAAAACACCATCGTACCATGCAGCAATAAGTGCTTCACTGATTTCTGAAAGAAGAAAGAAATAGATGGTTAAAAATTAGGTTGTTGTTGTTTTGCTGTTGCTGTTGTAGTTGCTTTGTTTTTGTTGTGATTGTTGTTGTCGAATCATGCAAAACATTCATTTCGTAAAGGGTCCGTGATCTGCCATGATAATGTGTCGCCTAATGCCACCAAATATCTATCGAAACTGGATAAAAATATTCTATAAAGCTTAACAGAACAAGTAGCTTGGGGATAAAGTGCAGTATTACAAGGATGGAAGTGGATTACTGTTCATCAAATTTGATTTCGTGGCAGGCGGTCAACAAATCAAAATTGCAATTTTGGAGAGTTTTTAGTTTTTAGGCCATTATTTTGTCTCTTTGGATCCTATATTTTTTGCGATCAACATTTTCGGCGATTTTTTTCTCACCGTTTCAAGATAACAAAGCAAGCTTACAGCAAGTCCCTGGCCATAATCATAAAAACACGATATTTCAGTCTGGACAATGTCCCTTCAAATTAATTACTAGTAGTTTTCATTGGCCGTATTTATACTAGAAGACGGCTAAGTCATCCAGACGACCTTAACACTTTTAGTTAAGGTCGTCTAGTGTAAATTCGGGACGACCTTACGACGTCCCTACGCGTTAAGGTCATCGATCAGACGCCCTTAATTTCAGATGGCTAAGCCGTCAGACGGCTACGCCGTCTTCCCTTTTTCTCGAATTTATACTAGACGACCTTAGCCGCTTTGGTGCGCTAAGGTTGTCTACTCGCTAAGGTCGTCTCTAGTATAAATACGGCCATTTTTGCCTCTGCTGAGTGAGATTCGCTATAGAAAAGAGTTCATCCTTTATTATTTAAAAAATAATGAGACTGTCAAACGATATCAATACTCATTATCAGAACATATTTATATTGAATTCAGTTGCAAATGGAAAGTCTTCATTCGTATTCATCTTGTAATGAAACGGTAACTTAAAAAAGCATCTGAATATAAATAATCACGCTTTCTGCAATCAATGTATTTAAAAAGCGAAACGAACTAGCGAAATTAAAGGCTTGGAACTTGAAATTTCTATCACTTCCTGTTAAATAACAACAATAATCAAGAAAGAACGTAGTCAAGAATATCATATTTATTTATCGGGTTTGAAACATAAGTAACATTTTTAACACTGAAAAGGAAAAACATATTTATAATACCTGTCTCAGTGGTCACTTCAGACACCCTTCACTGTTTTCTTGAAGATGCTGAATTTCCTTTTGTAATTATAAAAAAGAATATTGCAGAAACACGTAACTTCCTCTCCGTATTACACATTGGTAAATTCAATATCAATTATCTCATAATAGAAGGCAACATATATTGTTTTAGATGGAACCGCCACGGATAAGATCAAACAAATGTTTCGAAGGTTTAACTGCGATTTTTTTTTTCGCCGAGCAAATTCATTGTTATATACTGGAAGATTTACTGTACTTTTATGACGTTATAATCATATGACAGCAATTAACGTTCTTTGGGAGAAATAACAAAGGTGTTATGTAATTTTTGCAAAAATTTAATATAAGATGTAATAAAATAAATCGACGGAACACGCCGATTCCTTTTAAGAATAATTCTAAATAGTGGATTTGCATATTTCATATAGCGTTAAACCGATGCAATATTTGTAATATTTACATTAGTGTACTGTAATAAAAAAAAATCAAAAGCAGCAATTGAAGGCTAAATTTAGAAAAGGTATTTCTTTCTATAATATTTATAAACTTTGCGCGAAATTCACTAACCCACAAAACACCTACTCGTATATGAATCTTTTCATTAAAAGAGTGTTAAAAGGTTTTAATTTCCTTTTATTAGATCTAGAGGACGTCGCATTAGAAGCTCGCTGGGATCTTAAATAAAAACTAAATGTCAAGATATTTTAAAGTTAGCAAGAAAGTAAGAATTATAACTTTATCAATAACTAAACAGTGACTAGTGTAACAAACACCGGCGTAATATATCCATGCCAATAAGGACAATTTTGCAATAATTAAAAATAATGTGACAGAAAAAGAGAAATTTGTGCTGAAAGCTATTCAAATATACTAGCTTGTTGATCAATAAGTAGGTCCAGATCAGAATTGTCTAAGATTTCAAACAAGTTTCTATCTTTTCAATATCCTCCTTTTTTCTCTTTTCGTTTAAACAACGAGAGATTAGATCGATGAGAAATTTGTCTGATGAAGAATAGACCTGTCTAGAATTCGATTAAACAAATAAAACAGAGCGTTTTATTTTTTAATAGTGGAAATTCACTAAAACAATTCACTGATGTGGTCCGAACAACCATTTTTGTTTAACCATGAATACATTGTTTATCAGCATTAAAAAATTGCATCCATGATTTACGATAAAAATACACTCCATACAAAACATATTTGACACTGGCTTTAAAGAAACGTTAAATCAAACGTGTTTTTGATAAAAAAAAGATCTCAGTTTTCTGTAGTGAAAACTCGAAACGTCTTTATTTCGTTAAAAACGCTGGTTGGACAATTCTTTAAAACCAATATAGAAACCTCTTTTACATTGGCTTATTATTGTATTGGTACGTTTAAATCAGGATTAAACTTTATAATTTATTTGTGAACATGCGCAGTGGTAACTCTGGAAACGAGCTTTCCTGTTAAACAATTTTTCTACATTATTACAAAAAAAAATCTAATATATTTTAATACAAAAAGAAAGCCCTGTTACCATGCAACGTTATATTGTTCCTTCATCAGTAGAGGCTTTAAAATTGAAATACTTTGTACCACTGACTGATTAGTTTGTGGAAACTTCGTCATTTGGGATTTAACGTTACTTTGTGGTTTGTATGATTGCGTTCTTATTAGCTGTCAATCTTAATCTAGATTTTGAATTCTCCGTTTCATTTATAGGGACAAGTTAATATTGGATTGGAATGGGCGAACAATCCACGTACGGAGGTGAATCAGTTATATTGCTTATTCTGGTTTCGCATTTCCGTTCCCAGAAGCCATGGCATGGTAATTTTGGGGTTTTTGTGTCAAAACTGCCCCAAATTAAAACTTCGTATCTTTGTCCTACGCGAAATACTTATAATACACTAAAAGGAAGATATCAAGTGAATTTTCGAAGAAAAGATTAACAACAATCAGAGCTTAAACGAGTTTTTCAAGACCACGAGAAGTGATAAACAGATGCAATCAATTTCCATCCTGGCCATCTGCTGCCCAAGACACTTATTTTCACTCTTAGAGCACTAGTAGAATAATTTTAAACAAAACTGGACCATTTTTGGGGGGTTTTCCCTGATATAAATAATAATAATTAATAAAATAACACTAAAAATGGCCACATAGCCCCTTTAAGTTCATCACATTCAAGGGCATATGATCGGTAAAAAAAAACGGCAAACGGAGACCAAACAGGCCGATCGATCTTCTTGTCAGATATTTTTGCAGCTTAAAAAATCATCCAAACAATCTGGAACAAATTAAACAGATAGAAGGAACGCAACCTTAAACTTGAAAGCAATAGACGCTTGCGCAGATATTGTTTAAAAATTGAGGCTTAAATATTATCTTATTATTTATATAACTTAGCGACTAACGTAAAGGTGTGGTAAAACAATGAAAAATTCTCTCCGTTGAAAAAATGAGTTCGATTTTAATATAAATCGATTACATTTCAAATATTAATTTCGACTCTCTCTACGGTAGATTTTCTTACAATTCAGTTGGCGGTAAGTAAGCGAAACACCTTCAATTTGGTCTAATTTCTTATACACAACATATTCATTAAATTTTTAACATCTAAAATCGAGCATAGTTTCGATGGTCGCTGGCAAAAGTAGAATTGCAAAACCTGAAAATGAGCTTTCATTTCCTTGATGTTTGTTTGCCGACTGACGGCACATATGCACGCGAATAAGTGATCTCAATTCCAGTGTCTATAAACATACATTTCGGGTTATTTCAGGATTTACATCTTAACTAAAGCATTGACATCTAAAGACATATCAATTGAGTCAGCTTAGCTTTAGTCTACATACGTATACGCCACTGAGCAGAAACGTCCATCGCAGACAAAACAACCAACAGTCATCAATCTAACTAAGAGTACTTCAGAGAATCACTTCACTTCAGTTACTGCCGCCAATATGTACCCCATTAAAAGCTGCCATTTACAGTTAATGGTACTTTAAAAACGAACGGAAAACCGACTTTGTGCGGTGTTAATCGTTCAATAAAGTTAAGTGTTTGATTGAACGACGGCTTAAAAGAAGTAGATAGCCAATGGTGAATGATGAATGTGGCCTTGGTAGTCCTGTTTTTGGTAGAACAAGCTAATTTGCACAGCACAAGTAATGACGATTTTCAAGCCTTCTTCTGTTGTGCCGTGAAGTGCGTGGGCTAAATGTTACTAGGTTGTTCTATATTGTTGCACTGATGCAATTATGGGTTGACTGTGTCGCAAACTTCACAAGTAATCCATTGTAAGCCAAAATAACATTTACATGCATTGTTCATCAATATTCCGTTTAAACAATACCGCTTTAATGTCACAAGAATCTTGTCGTATGGGTTCATTCGATGCCATTTTTCTTTAACTGTTTCTTCTATTGTAACCCTTTTTTTAAAGTCTGTAAATTAAATGACAACAAACGTTTTTGCAGACCGAGCTGCAGAGCTTGGAGTTGCGTTAAAATAGTTAATAAAACAGTTGTTAATTAACTTTTATTAAAGTAAATATTGCTAAAAACCCATCTGCCGACCTTTATTATTTAGACTATTCACAAAAGAGTCTCTACTAGTAAATTCTACAGTTAAAAAGAATAACTAGAAATGAAGCTACCACGCGCTGAATTTTGTACGAAAATACATTTTGGAAGAAGTACAGTAACAAACTAAATTTCATGCCGAAATATTTTGTGGCTAACAGCTAGCAACTTTTACACACTTCAGGTACTCGACGTAAAGAGATGAAGTTGAGTTTTCAGTGTGCCTTTGTGGGCGTCAAAATTTTCGCGGGAACTACGCACATGCGTCATTTTATTTTTAACCACTGTAAAGACACCAGTTGATTTCAGGAGTCGAATTTACAGTTCTGAAACAAAACACTTACAAGGGGTTATAATTTTTTAATAATATTCCAATGTATTTATAATTTTTGAACTGAATTCAGTTTGGCACGGAAGAAACAACATTTTGTAGCGACACCGTCGTGTCAGAGTGTAGCAGAGCTAACCGCGCTACACGACAGTGGCACCACTTGGATTGAAACGCCGTGCTAAAGTCGAACTTTGAAAAGCATGACAGTAAAATTAACACGAGGTTCAAACAGGCTTATACTCTTTGTTGTGCAAATTCTAGGCAAGAAACACAAAATAGTAACTTTGAGTTTGATCTCAACTAAATCATTGACGACGTGTTCATCAAACCAAAAACAGTAGAACGTCCATGTGCGACCACCTCTCCTAAGCGACCACCTCCTTTAAGCCACCTTCTCTCCTAAGCGACCACTTTTCTAAAATACCAAATTTCTTCTAGTCAAATAGGTATGGTCCAAAACTCTCGTAAGCCGAACCGCGACCACTTTCAACGCTGTTGATTTGAATTATTCTATTGTTTTTAGCCTCTCGCAAGCGCCCATTCACCCATATTTCGATGTCAGAGCAAACGCAAATTGAATAACTGTCACAATACAAGTTCAATAAATAAGAAATTTTGTCCTGTGCATTATAACTTCAAAATGATACAATATATTGCACATATAGATGCTCTGTTCATTGATATGATTGGATGATCTGATTGGTTGATATGACTGGTCGATATGATTCAAAGTTAAGACCCTCTGTGGTCTGATCTCTCGTAAGCGACCGCCTCCAGTAACCGACCACCTTGACTTTGCATAACGGGAGGTTTGACTGTATAAATTAGTTGCGCGTCTTTTCTCTGAACAAGCTTAACTAAGGTGAAAGCTTAACTAAGGTGAAAGGTCGGAAGCACAAGAATTAAGATTGACGACCGGGCTATTTTTCAATTTTAGCAATTCTCAAAAACAGTATCACGCGACCGTCTGCACAGTACATTTAGACCGTACAAAAGTTCACAAAAACAACTTTTTCTTCGTCTACAATAACTAGTACGACTACATTCCGAATAAAATACAGTTGTTGCTTGTCAAAACTTGCCCGAGAAATGAACTGATTTGGAAATCAAAATTGCAAAAATACACAAACATATTTGCGTAAGCCGACGCGAGTGAAGATAGAACTATAAAATCGCTTTTCAATCTATATAATGAATGAACAAACACATAAAAATGGACAACACAATCTTTTTTGAAAAATTTTAGTTTATGTTTAAAAGCAAAACGCGTACCATTTATAGCGCTTCGAGTTCGAGCTGCCTTGGATGAATTTCAAGAAATCGATACAACTGAATTTAAGCACGTTTTAAAAACAATTCTCCAAAACTACACAAGAACGCAAAGAAAAAGTCAATCACAGATTGATATCAACATAAATTCCCATCGAAAAATGTAATCTGTTTTACCTTTAAGTCCCTCGCTTGCTTGGAAATTCTTTAAATCTCCGCTTTTTTGGTTCTGAAATCCGAACTTCCCGCACTGATAAAAACGTAATACATGAAGTTCCTCGAAGCAAGATTTTATCCCCGAAAGCTCTTCTTTTTCCGCTAAAGCGGCTTCTGAGTATCCCTTGATAAGTATCCCTGTCTTGAGTAGCAAACCGCGAAAAATTCAGGGGAATAACGACTTTAATTTAAACGGTTTTCTCCGCTTAGTAAACACAGCTCTAACCATGTTTACCGAGCTGACGTGACATTCGCCATGTAGCCGCGCAAAAAACAAAGCCTCTCTTTGGTTTCAAATTGCTAAGATCCCGGATGTTCTGTTGCGTCATACGCGCATGTTTTGCGACTTCATACGCGCCCGCGATCTAGCCCTACCCAACACCGGCGGCGGAGGGCGGCGGTGGGTGGCACACGGACCGACGCGCCCGCGAAACAGTCCGCTGGCCATGACCATGAAAAATGACGGGCATAGGTTTAGTTCTGTTCTATGAGTATGGGACTCCGCCCCGCAGAGCTCCGCTAAAAAGCCAAAAGACATTTATTTCAAACCCAAAAATAATGGTCCAGTTTTGTTTAAAATTATTCTACTAGTACTAAAAAGACTTTCTTGGCCTGCAAGATGGCCTAGATGGAAATGGTTGCACCCAATTTTTTTCAAGTTTGTTGCCTTGTGTTTTGGAAAGCCCGCTAAATCTCTGATTCGCAATATCTTTCTCTCGATGTTCTAAGCATTTCGTGTCCAACATAGGTATTTAAACGAGCAATCTCGTGTATGCGTCTCGCGCGTTCAGTCATTCTTCAGGAAGGAACTGCTTATAGCAAATTAAATTCAAACTCTAGCAGTAAGTAAGTTTGCTTCAAAGTGCGGCTCTTATTCGGGGATAGCGCTTATTCGAGTAAATGTGGGATGTAATAGCAGCTTAAACTTATTAACTTTCCAGTATTTGAGATTCTATAATGTTCAGTTTCAGCTCGGTGATTTCGGTGTCCCAAATATACCTCAGAACCGGTGACTGTTATCAATATAACAAAGGCTCAGTTAGCTTATAGCATTGTACTGATAAATACTATATACTTCAGGCCCCGGTTGTTCAAAAGGTGGATAGCGCTATCCACCGGATAAATCACTATCCAGTGGATACGTATTAACAAAATCCTTTGTGTTATCCGCTGGATAGTGATTTATCCGATGGATAGAGCTATCCACCTTTTGAACAACTGGGCCCAGAACTTAAATAAGGCGATGTTTTGACGCACCATTTATGCAACCTTATCTACAAATCAAATCATTTTAACTCAAAGTATTTTAATTTTCGTGATTTTTTCGAGATGTTATTGCTGATGAAGGCTATTATGGAAATTGAATCTCATAAAATGACTGACTTGTTTGGAGTTTGCCTGACATGATCACCACAAAAAGAACAAAGAAATAATCATCATTTATTTGAATTTATATCTATGCTGAATCGATTTAAAAGGAGTATGTCAGTGCATTCAAAGGTCATAAATTAAGTTTGTGGCATGGACAGAGAAAATATTAGTGAATATATAATATTTATGTTAAATAGAAGTATTTTACGATTAAATCTCGAGTGATATTTTAAAATTTATATTCAGGGACGGATCCAGGGGAGGGGTTGAGGGGGGTGCAACCTCCCCTTTGAGCAGCGTTTTTATTTTAATTTGTTTGACTCTTCATATCTCTCCCTTGTGGTTCATGAAGATAACAGAATAAAATTGTGCATTATTATTTTCGGTTTTCTGGTTGAGAACTAAAGTAAACTTGAGATTTTATATCTTGACTTCACAAACGCTATTCGAGTCTCGGGAACGCTAGAAATGACGTTTTAGAGGGTAAAGTCGGAAAAATTTTCCGGGGAACATGTCCCTGGACCCCCCTTGAAGCTCGCGGCTACGGCGCACGTCGTCCACGCCCATGGCCTGTAAAGTTATTGAGATGCACAAACCCCCTTTCAGAAATTCCTGAATCCGCCCATGATATTTGGTCTTATATCATCATCATCATCATCATCGCATCCTTCTTTCCGACTGGACAATGCGGCCGTCATAGTTAAGTAAATGATAGTGAAATGTATTGTCATTTACCTTAGAATTCCGAAACTGACGGCCTCCCGAAACTAATTTTAATTTTTTAGACCTTGCAGTTTGCAGTTTCCGGACGCAATGCACCTCTTTAAGAAAAGCATTATTTATAATGGTGTAAACGGAATCATAACGTGAAATATTGGTCAATACAATAGTCCAGCCATTCTTCCCAGTAAATTAATCGAATTGCATGCAATAATAATATAAATAATACAATATAATATAATATTTTATAATAATATAGTTTGCTAAGCGTCAGGAGGTAACCACCCCAGGCTGGTTTTGTGTTTTGGAAGGAAACGACTGTTAGTAAGTCTGAATGCAAATAAATCGATGTATTTTTTTATTGCATCATAACAAGTCAGCAATTTTAGACGGCTGTGTTACAAAATATCCCGAGTTAATGGGTAAAAACAATGAAAACAATACACTTTGGTGAACTATCAATGAGCCCGTTAATGGTTAGGTCTTGTATCTAAACAAAATAGGAACAACAATAGAACAGGCAATTCTGCTAAAAAGTTATATAAATACAGCTGAGTAACAGAACTAGCTACAATATAGTTTAACATAAATAGAACAAGGTGAGTGTTTACTCCTTTTTCGTTGCCCAGTGTTTGACCAGCGTTTTTTAACACAATGCGTGGAATAAAAGAACTGTTATTCACTCGTAATTCGGTTTGAAGCAGCTGTGTAGCAAAATCAAAAACTTAAAACGTTTGAATTTACTTAACCGTTGGTTTAAATTTACTAAATAGAAAGTGTGGAAGGATTGGAAAGTTTATGCAAACTTGGGCCACAGGCGATGGCTATGAAGTGCTTTCGAATTTAGGTGATCATTTTCTATTTCTTTTATAAAATGAAAGCCCAAAACCTTCACATGGCGTCATACACATAATAAATAAGCTAAGCAACCAATCAGAGTGCATTTTACATGCTCAATTTTTTTTTTCAATTATAAATATTAGCGTTACAATTATCAATGAAGTTGATCTTGTGAAATTGGTCTTTTTGTGCTTTGGTTGAAAGTGACCTTGAGAAACAAAAGAGTTGTGATACAGCTGTGTGACAAACTTTAAAATTTAATGGATTTGAACAATGAAAATAATCGAGTTACAAAGTAACTCACCTTTAAAATGTAGTTTAATAGCCTTGTATTTGCGAGTTATTTAACAAAATACGAGAACAAAACCACTGGTGCAAAAAGATTAATTTAACAATGGAAATTTGGCCAATCGTTGTTTATATAAATAGCAGATGTAAAAAAGAAAAGAGCTACTACTTAAACCTTAAATCATCCTCAGATATCGCAGATACTATTTTTGCATCAAACTGGTGTTCATCATGAAGGGAAGTTTGCTTCTCAACGTTTTTTGGCTTGTTTCAGTGCTGGCTTCCTCTCCAGAAGGTATGAAAATGCGGTGATAATAGTGCATAAGCATAGCTGCAATCGTTATCAGTATTAGCTATCTTTTTAGTCTGCATATGCAACTTTCAATTTCATTTTGCTAAAAATTTTGAAATAAAAGTATAAAACCAGTCAACCACACATGCACAGCAGCCTGAAATTTTTTGTACTTAGTTTAGCGTCCAATTGAATGGTGAAACTTATTAAGCTGGCTTTTGGTATTGGCCATTGCTGGTTTGTTTAGCTCAACATGATTTTTAATCCGTTATCAGAGAATCTGCACTTGACCAGAGATAATGAATTGAGTGAAGGAGATATGAAGTTCTTGCCAGGACAGATAACAAGAGGTTCAATTACAACTAGATTGTGGCCGGGTGGAGTGTTTGTCTACGACATTGAATCGTCTTTGGGTAAGTAAGAAGAAACATGAGTACTCGCTTTATGAGTTAACGCTGCACCCGGGGGGGGGGGGGGGGGGGAAGGTGGAGGGAGTACTCCCTATAATGGGCTATACGGGGATGCTCCGCCCGAAAGGGGTACATTTTGAGGCTGGAGGTATATGAAAGGGTCGGGATTTTACAAGTTGAAATATATGAAAGGATAGGGATTTCTCGAAGTATAGGAAAGGGTAGGAAAAACACGAGTTGAAGTATAAAAAAGGGTAGGGGAAACTGCCATTTAAGAATTGTTAAAAAGGGTCTTTCGCAATATATTAAACAGACGCACGTAAAGGATATATGAAAGGGGTACCATTTTCAATGAAAGGTATATGAATGGGGTACCATTTCTGTCAAAAACGGTGTATGGGGTAAGGGTTTGGACCTCGGGGCGGAGCAAACACCGTATCTTGGTAAGCTTTACCAGTGTCAAGAGGAAAAAGTCATTAATTTTTACACATTTGTTTTTAATCTTCTGTTATTAGATGACCCTACAGCAAAACGGCAAATACAACTTGCGATGGATGATTGGACTAAGCTAACAGACGGCTGCATAAAATTTAAAAAACGAACAACTGAAACCGCCTATGTGTCCATGTTCAAAGGAAGAGGGTAGGTTTATATCTTTCACCAAAAAAAGCAAGCGCATAAAAAGGTGTCATGGACACGCATTTCGCATAAGAAAATAAAAGTCAACATCTTCAAAATCGAATTTTCTAATCTCAGCCATCTTTTTGTATGTATTAATTCCCATTATTAATTAAGCGATATACATGTATCTCACCCAGAGGGGTTAGCAACACTCCTAATTGTTCATGCTACAGAAATCGGGTTAATCTCCTTTCGTGCGAGCTTTCCGTGGCTCATGTTCGACATTACCTTAGCTACTGATTGACCTCCCAACTAAGTCTTTAACACGACCTTTATTCTGTTGAGTCACGACGTGGTCCAATAGCCTACAGGTAGGTATAATTGTAACAAACAGTTCCTTTTTAATACCAAGCCAATAGTGCACAACCGCCAGAATACGTTCACTTTTAAAAATTGTCTTTAAGAGTCTAGAAAAGTTTTGGCGGGATATGATCGAGGCGAAATGAGGGATGCTGAAAATTTTAAAGGCGAGGTTAATAACAGAGTGACGACACCGGTGCTTGAAAGAGAGGATGAAGGTTTTAAAATCAACGATGAACCGGGATTTTTTTTATTTTAATGAGGAGATATCAATGTATATTACCCCCGAGTTATTGTATACGTTTTTTGCAATTCCAAGAATTTTGTCGCAGCTATAGATATGTTTTACCCCAGGTCAGTGCTTGAGCCTGCAGGGGGCTTGGCGGTGCTTTGCCGTCAAAAAAAAAACATGCCTGAAGAGGATTAAGATCCAAGGTCCTAACTTTATAACACTGACCAAAAATGGCGGATAGTATGAGAGATCAATGGAATTATAAAGGTCAGTTTTACAAGGGGAACATGAAACATTTATCTGGAAGACACTTTTGCGAGAGAGGAAACGACTTAGAATCAAAACATCGAATACAAAATAAAAGCTTACAGGCACACTTTTCCATTTTCAAAACCAGCCGCTACTTCCTCATACCCCCGAGTTCTCTATTGTTTAACGTTCATTTTGTGTATGAAACAGCTGCTGGTCGTATGTGGGAAGAACTGGCAGAATGCAACAGTTATCACTCGCCAGAGGCTGCTGGGGAAAAGGAACAATTATTCACGAAATTGGTGAGTTCTAGCCTGAATATCTAACTTTTGCTCCCTTCGCGTTAAATGGTGCTAAAACGTGGCGTTCGATTATCAAGTTTACTTGAGATCCCTGTAATAAATATTGAGTTCATGTCAAGAGGGTCCTGATGGGGTTTAAATTATATCCAAAAATTAAGCCAGAATTTCGAGGCTGAGAAATGTCGCGATTTTTTAAATGATAGCTAAGATCGAAGATCTGTCAAAAACACGTTATAGCTGAGAAATGGCTAAAAATAAGTTACTAGCGTTTGACTGTACTTACTAAAGCTAGACTCAGTGAATTCTAGAAACAATGTTTTATTACATGTATATTTTTATCTTAATGTCTTACACCCCATCAACACTAATGTGTTCTCGTATCGTTTTCAAATGTCCACATAAAACTAGAGAAAATGTTGAAAACTTTACATCACACAAGGAGCCATGCCTTACTACGCGAGGAGGAATGAAACAATCTAAGGACTAAGTGATCTTTGTAGTGTTAACGCAACTATTAAAGCCCACAAAACAATCTGAGTCTTCGACAGGATTGTAAGTCATCGCCACAAATTTATTTTTTAATTTTTGATCATGAAGCTAGAAATTTCCAAGTTTTGTATCTCGCTTTGTATTTGTTTTATTAACCGCTTGAAAAATACGAAACTACCCCTAAAATGTCAGCACGACAAATAATTAAGCAGGCATATTTGTTGACAGCAGTGATGTTGTTGATTGCGTTCTTATTGTTATTACTCTCAGGTCACGCCCTTGGATTTCTTCACGAGCAATCTCGCCCTGACAGAGACAACTATGTTGAAATCAAGTTTGAGAACATCCAGTCGGGTAAGGTTTCCTTCTTGTCTTCTATAACAGTACGAACTTTACTTAGTAGTTAGATATGACAGATATAAACTGATGTACACAGTTGCGTGAAAGACTAACCCGTAGTTGTGATCCGGGTTGTTTTATTACGAAAACGAGCAATTTAGGACAAGAACAAAAATTAATGATAAATGGCATCATTTAGAAATACTTATTTAGAATCAGTTGCAAACTGTTCCAGCATGACTGCTGCATTCAGCATGATTTCGTGGAATGGCAGCTTGTCACGGATATCAGTTCTGAACTTAACTAAACGCTAAAACTTTCTGCTTGCATATTTGAATAGGAAAGGAGGGAAATTTCAGGAAATCCAGCGGTGTGAACTCTTTAGGAACACCTTATGATTATGGATCAATCATGCACTATGGGGCGAGATACTTCTCTAAAAATGGCCAGCCAACGATTGTTCCAAAGAAATCAGGGGTATGTAGATATAATATATATAGTTAGGCTTAGCCTAACAGCGGCGCCCTCTGAAGACCCTCTGAACAAGCTTAACTAAGATGAAACTTAACTAATAGGTGAAAGGTCGGAAGCACAAGAATTAAGATTAATATTGACGACCGGGCTATTTTTCAATTTTAGCAATTCTCAAAAACAGTATTACCCGACCGTCTGCACAGTACATTTAGACCGTACAAAAGTTCACAAAAACAACTTTTTCTCCGTCTAAAATAACTATTACGACTACTGTTAAAAAATACAGTTGTAGCTTGTCAAAAAATGCCTGAGAAACTGATTTGGAAATCAAAATTGCCAAAAATACAAACATATTTGCATACGGCCACGCGAGTGAAGTTAGAACTATAATAAAATTCAAGTCTTGTTTTGTTTACATAAAATCGCTTTTCAACCTATGTAATGAATGAACAAACACATAAAAATGGACAACACAATCTTCTTTCGATAAATTTTATTCAAATCTCCATTAGTTTATGTTGAAAAGCAAAACGGAAAACGCGCATCGAGGCCGAGCCGTGTCTTCGATGAAATTCAAGAACTTAATACAACTGAATTTAAGCTACACGTTTAAAAACAATTCTCCAAAACTAACGAGAACACATTAACAAAAACTCAATCACAGATTGATATCTAGATAAATTTCCATCGAAAAATGTAATTTGTTTTACCTTTAAGTCCCTCCGGCGACTACTG
This sequence comes from Dendrophyllia cribrosa, assembly GCA_024195265.1. Taxonomy (NCBI): domain Eukaryota; kingdom Metazoa; phylum Cnidaria; class Anthozoa; order Scleractinia; family Dendrophylliidae; genus Dendrophyllia; species Dendrophyllia cribrosa. The sequence continues at coordinate 42,866,719 of JAJLRJ010000001.1, read as the reverse complement.
TGCTTGGAAATTCTTTAAATCTCCGCTTTGGTGCTGAAATCCGTAAAACGAACCCATCTCTCGCATTGCTAAAAACGTATATAGTTCCTCGAAGCAAGATTTTATCCCTGAAAGCTCTTCTTTTTCCACTAAAGCGGCTCCTGAGTATCCCTTAATTAGCATCCCTGTCTTGAGTAGCAAACCACGAAAAAATGCAGGAAAATAACGACTTTAATTTAAACCGTTTTCTCCGCTCAGTAAACACAGCAAAACATCAAAGTGTTTTCCCAGCTGACGTGACATTCGGCCGTGTAACCGCGCGAAAAAAAAGCCTCGCTTTGGTTTCAACATGACGTCGTACGCGCATATTTCGCGACGTCATACGCGCCCGCGAGCTAGTCCTCCGCTAAGATCCCGGATGTTGTGTGGCGTCATACGCGCATGCGCGCTAGCCTTGCGCGACACACATCTCCGACACACATCTCCGACACACATGTTTTTGTTGCAGACAGCGCCCGCGAAACATTCCGCTAGCCATGACCATGAAAAATGAGGGCATAGGTTCTATGAGTATGGGGCTCCGCAGCCGGGCCTTCGGCCCGGCTAGGCTCCGCTATAAATAATGCACCAGAAAAAAAAAAACAAGCTAACCAGTCCTTCATCGATGTAATAAATTTCATCGTAGCGTTCACGATTATGTGACCCATCTAACACAATTTTTGTTGTTATATACTGCATGTTTTAAACCATAAAAAACTTATTTTGCTTTCCGTAATCTAGATTTGGCTCACGGGTACTTCTCCGTAGAGTCACTGCAGCTCTATCATGAATTACACAGCCGTTTCTTTTTTTTACTGGCAGAAAAGTTTTAAAATAAGCTTGGGAGACCCTACCACCCACCCACTCAGCCCTATCAGCTTTAACTAGCAGTGCTTACATCTTTAGTTGATCTAAATTAGCCGCGGACTTTCTTACCTTGATCGGCTTTGGGATTTATGTAATGAAGAGGTAGCAGAAGAAAGAAAGAAAATGTTATTACCTGCCACACGATATTGTGTGTTTATACTTGCTAGGTTACTATTGGCAACAGACGGGGTCTCAGTGATATAGACAAAGCACAAATGAAGTTGCTGTACAAGTGCAGTGGATCATCAAGTAAGTTACAAATGTATCTTGAACTTTCGCTTATAGAGAAAGCTTGTTACAAAACCGCTCTATACGTGTAGGTCCTTGGTATTCCAATGTTGATTAAAATAGAGTCGCATACGTTTTATTTCGTATAAAAACAATACACGTTCATTTAAGCTCCATATCTTTCTTTGTAAAACTCGCCCAGACATAAGCTCTCGACATTCCTAACTTAAATTTCTGGTAAGGTACCTTCGGTTCAGACAAGTTAATTTAATTTTTCATTTTACTCGTTTTATACAGACGTTACAATTCCTTAATGTCCTCGGATACTTAAAACAGCAAACAACAACAGCACATTGCGATGGTTGGGTTCTGGCCCCAAAATCGTCCATTTATTAACAAACATAACAAACCCTAGTATAATACAGTACGGCTGTACACATGTAAATATCCGCTTCATGAATGTCAATGCACTCCAAGGATAAAGTATGGCAGCGACTACCTGCGAAATGTGACTGGCACATATACAAAAAATTTCAAGCTCGATTACGTTGAAGATATCGATACAAAGGTGCCAGAACCACAATGACTAAATATCCGTTACGCATTACTTTTAAACAACCTAATTATCATATATTTGCATACCAAAACCCAGGACCTCCCTCGTCCATAAGGAAATCATTTCTCTTTCCGCTCCTTATTCATTGCATTCATAATACGCCACAAGAGAAATGCAAGTCTGCAGTTCATCTCAATTCCTTACTATTATGATTCAAAATCATTCTTTAAGTAATCCTCCTATTAATTTTTCTTCAGCTCCAGCTCCACCAACCAACCCACCAACCAACCCGCCAACAAACCCGCCAACACTGCCACCTCAAGGATGTAAGTATAATAAAATGCATAACACTATGAAACGTCGGGTAGCCTTAGTTTGTAATGTTGAATTGTATTTACAACGATTCAACGCAACCCTGACATAGCGATACTGCTCAATTTCATTCTATTAATGGTTTTTGGTTTGTTTCCAGGTTGGGTATAAAGGTCTGTCATGTATTAAATGTTCCAGTTTTGTTTGCAGTAACTAGTTTCAGCAATGTAGCGTTGTTCGAAACAGTCATTAAGCCGTGCTGTATTGTATCTCGCACAAATAGGCTAATAGCTCCACAGTTCGATATAGAAAGCCTGCACAAGACTTGAATTGGAGGCTATCAGCTTCCACTATGTCTCTTGGTAGCTTATTCCATAGCTTTTAAACTATCCTAATAAAAAATGAATGTTTTTAACAGTTCAGTCTGGCAGGTCTGACATAAAGTTTATACGAATGGTTGACTCTCGTGGACTTAATTGTAGCAAATTTGTAAACCGGAACGTTGAAAGTTAGAGCGGACACTTTGTGCCCCTCCCTATGCTAAATAGGATTAAACTCTTGACTGTTGCTTTGATGCAGCTTTCAGTTGCAATTTTGAGAAGGACTTTTGTGGCTTCAAGCAAGCAACAGATGACAAATTCGACTGGACAAGAAAAAGTGGCTCAACATCTTCCAGTAGTACAGGACCAAGTGGTGATCACACCAGCGGTAAAGGTCAGTATGTGATATAATACAGTACGTCAATAAAAACGTGGCATCTGTAGATATTCCATTCTCCCTAATTAAAATTGCAAAATGCACATTTAACACTACTTTGACGCAGTGTTTTAAAAGGTGTTCAGGTTTGAAAAAAATCAACCAAACTAAATCAAAAGCTATGTGAATGGGTAAATGGAAGAATAGACAAGATATCCTCAGTTTTAGATGGAATAACGAGTCTATCTATCATTTTACTAATGGAGAAAGAATCTGCGACAATCTTAATTTTTTTTTACAAAAAGTTCGATTACTTTAAAAACACGTTATGGCCATGTCACACTATTGCGTATCGTACTAGCGTATGCCAGCGTATGAAAAATATCACTCATACGCTGGTATTTGCTGACATACGCTAGGAGTACGTTAGGCATAGATTGTATACGTTTCAAGCACGGTCGCATACGGTGGCATACGCTGGCATACGGCGAGGCAGAAAAATGTTTTTAAGCATGCTTAAAAATTTTGTGCATATTCGGACGTATGGTTTATACGCAACTCATACGTTTCTCTCATACGCAATAGTGTGACAGGGTCTTTAAATAGATGGAAACAGTACAAGGTAACATAAATATAGTTACAATTTTAGGTCTTTCAAAACTCATCTATAACGCCTCTGTTCTTCCCGTCGCAAATGCTTTCTTGAAACGGTAAACAAGATTACATTTTAGTTCATTGGGACGATAAGACACCGAACGTCAAACGAAATACACTAATAGGTGACAAGGACAATGGCGGTGATTGACTTTAAATCAATGAACTAAGCACTGCAAAGTGTCTTGGTGAAACGATTTAACTTAGCAAGGGATGCAGCCTGAAAAATTATTTCTTCTATCGTGTTAGTGCACTAGCAAAGATGCTATTGTTTACTTACTAACCCACCTATAAACCTACTTTCTATGGTAACATTTTATAATATTGGTTTGAATTGAGAGATGCTGAGCATTAGTCTTTGAAAATAGCGATATCAAAACCGTTATATGAAACAACCGCGATATCAAAATTAATAAACATACTGTCTTCTGGCGCACTTTTTTTTATAAAACATTAATTTCTGTAGATTGCATTCTAGACGAAAGACAAAACTTTCTAAATTACGAAACATTAATTGCAACCTATCGAATAAAAGCAACTTTCTTAACTTATAACGGCTAATTAATGCTTTTCCTGCAGAAATTAAGAAAACTATCAACCAACAGGATACTCAGAAAAATATACCTCATGAACAATTCTTCAAGACATTAAACTTGACAACCAAAAAGGTACTTTTATTCAGAAATTGGTTAAACGCAAGTACGAAAATCCCTCATCAAAACAGCGATATTCGATCACGGAATCGCACCAGAACAAACAACCGACTACTACACACCGTCCAGCGTTCAACTAACTAATTTTTAATATTTTAAATAAATTTTAAAAATGTATATTTTGACGTAATTTGACTCTTACATAAATTGCCATTTTTTTATTTCATTCATCCATTCAATCATTCAGTCATTTATTCCTTCACCCATTTCTTAATTCATCTGACTTAGGCGTCTACGCGTACATCGAGACTTCAAGTCCACGAGTGCCAGGTGATAATGCCAAAGTATCCCGCATGGTTAACCTGTCGGGAAAGTCTTGTCTGAAGTTCTATTACCACATGTATGGAAGCAGCATGGGCAAGCTAAGAGTTAAACTTTGCGATACATTGATATTTGAAAAGAGCGGAAATCAGGGAAACCAATGGAAAATGCAAGAAATCCGTCTTCAAGGATCAGGTTCTAAAGAGGTAAGAATAGCAGGATCCTTGTATGTTTGAACTCAATAACTCAAAGAAGTTATTAACTTAAAACCTGTTCTGCGGAATGTGAAATCAGCAAAGGAGAAAAGGGCTATTTCCAAAAAAATAGCTTCCATTAGAATCTTAACTGGGCTTTTATCAGGCGGGTTCAAAACGTGAGAAGAAACGTACCTTTCGTTTATTTGACCCAAAAATTAATCGTTCTGGACAGTTCAGAATTGTTTCAATCGGCTAGCAGTCTTCATTTTGGATAATCAAGTGACAGCGCTGTAAAAAGATAGTTAGCGTAGTCTGCCTCAAATGTTAAAAATGGTTAACAGTAAGTGTAAGGGGTTACGGTTACGGTTAGGGATGGGGTTAAAAACAGTTAACCCTAACCTTCGAACACATCAATGTAGTAAAGCTACAACAGTTACAAAATCCCCTTTTTAGACCGTTCGGCTCTTGATCCTATTGTGACTTTTTTTAAACAATAATTGAGACCAAATGAAATCAACAAAAAATAGTTTCAAATTAGTGAATGATAAAATGCTTATATGAACGTACTAAGTTTAGGCCGGATGGGAAAATATTTGACTCTTGCCCGCCATGGCCTCCACAATATTTTCCATCCGGCGCTACCACTCTGTCAATAAGTACATGTGAAACCCATTTTAACTGTTTCTATTGCAGCTGACCTTTGAGGGAGTTAGAGGAAGTAGCTACAGAGGAGATGCTGCCATTGATGACATTCTCATATATGATTGCTAAGCATGAAACGTCAGTCCAAATCTCTTGTAACATAAACATGTCCTTGAACATGTCGATCTCATAGAAATAAAGTGGACATGACTAATTGATTACACTAGCTTGTTCTTTTCTATTATCAAAGATATATCATTAATCTTGGGGTTCTTTGGGGTTTGGTGAAACGGGAAATGATGAGTGGAGCTTTAAAAAGTTACACTAAATTGAGGTTATAAGCTCTGAATTGCTTTTAGATACAAACACTTTCTTTCGTATATTTCGAGAGTTTTTAGATAAAAAAACAACAAGATAATCGGGTACGAAGTTAAATGCCGGATAATCTTCCCCAGGGCCGTAAGCCTAAAGGGCGTTCGGTATTTCGATCAAAATCATCCCGGTCCATGACAATAAGGCGAGATTGAGGAGAAACAAACACCATGTTTTCATTAGTCGTTTTATTTCTGCTCTGTTACTTTTTTTGTGTATAATGAGCCATTTCTTTTACTTGAGGTCCTGTATCCGTGACTAAATCATCTGCAAATGTAAAAACGAAAGTTTTAAATTGTCAGTGCAGACATACATTTTTCCATAAAATATTATGACTCAAGGTTCCACAAGGAATGAAAGGTGGCGGATGCATTTAAACATTTAAGTCACGTTTATTTTGCGTTGGGTTGGAGACTCGCTTCGTTAAATTTAAAAGTCATCGCGTACACAGGGAAACAGTGAAAGCATTAAATCCAAGGTTTGTCATGGGTATTTTTTTTGCTAAGTGCCATGTTGAATACATTTACATATTTTACTTACCCCTTACAGACTCCACAGCTCCTCTTACAGTTGGGTCTCATGTAGCCTGGGTTGTAGTAACAGTAGCCCTGCGCTGCCCACTGGCGACAGTATCGATTTCGGTCCACGCACCCCCCTATAATTCAAATCAGTAAAATACAAGACAGCTCAAATCCCGGGACAAACGTTGAAATTGTAAAGGAACTCCATACTCACAATACCTTGCCCGTCATTTTTCACGGTCATGGCAAGCGGAATGTTTCGCGGGTGCGTACGACGTCGTGCAGGGTTAGCTCGCGGGCGCATACGACCTCGTGCAGGGTGAGCTCGCGGACGCGTACGACGTCGTGAAGGGCTAGCTCTCGGGTGCGCACAGCCTATCTTCATAAATGTTATGTATATATATTATCATACCTTGTGTTTGACAAACTTGGCAGCTTTTCTTACAGTAAACACGCATGTAGCCAGGATTTCTGTTGCATTCGCCGATTGTCGCCCAATACCTACAGTTATGATTGTGGTCCTCGCAAATTCCTGAATAAGATAGAGAATGGCTATCTTTACAACTGAAATTGAAACTCCTTAAAGATATTTTGTGAGTCAAACTTTTCTAAATTTCCGCAGAAGAATTTGGTTTCTCAAGGAGCAAAAAAAATTAAATTTCTTTTACACTTGAAAATATCATTTTCACTATTGATAAGATTACTGACGATCAGTTAGTTATGTATATCGTTCTTAATGTCGTTTGGTTCAACCAGATAAAAAAGTTTTCCTTCTCAAATTGTTGTAGCACAGCAGTAAATCAATAGGCCATTTCCGAGTTACGTTATGCCTCGTTGTCAAAGCGAGGCTAGGTGCACAACCTTTCATATGAAAATGAGCTTTCATTCACATGCAAATAAGTTTTATTTGCATGTGAATGAAAACTCATTTTCATATGAAAGGTTGTGCACCTAGCCTCGCTTTGATAGAGAGGCTAAAGGCAACCCGGAAATGGCCTATTGTTTTGCTTATTTCAAATATATTCCGTCTTTGATACATGGATGGTGTTATTGGCTACACCTGTCATTAATAATAATAATAATAATAATAATAATAATAAACTTATATAGCGCTATTTTCCAGAGGCTCAATAGCGCTTTACAATAATTTAAAATACAGGCTACAGCTAAGATCAAATAAAATAAATCAACATAAATGAAAATTCAATAAATAAATAAATAAATAAATAAATATTAATTAATGATCATCATAAGCTTGTGAAAAAAGAAGAGTCTTGAGTTTAGATATAAAAATGTTAACAGAGTCGGCGTTCTTAATAAAATCCGGCAGAGAGTCCCAGAGTGACGGAGCGGCAACAGCAAATGACCGTCCACCGTAAGTTTTGAGGTTCCATTTAGGTCTGATTAGCAGTTTTTTACTTGAAGAACGAAGAGTTCTTGAAGGATGATAATAAGACAGAAGATTTGTAATATAACAAGGAGCTAGTCCATTGAGAGCCTTAAAGGTGATTAGGAGAATCTTAAAGATAATGCGCTGTTCAATTGGTAACCAATGAAGTTCCAATAGCAATAGAAAAACACCTCTAAAAGCGATATTCCTACCTCCTCCTCCGCCTCCGCCTCCTCCTCCGCCTCCTCCGCCTCCTCCGCCTCCTCCTCCGCCTCCTCCGCCTCCTCCGCCTCCTCCGCCTCCTCCTCCTCCTCCTCCTCCGCCTCCTCCACCGCCACCGCCATTGCATTTATACAACAGGTTCATTTGTTTAATATCTAAAGCACTCGGGCTCTTTCTTTGCCCTATTGTTACCTAAAAACAATTTAGTTTTTATATTATCAATGCTGCTAAAAAGACAAAAGGGAAATAATTTAGGTGTCATGCGTATGTGTACAGACCAATAAATTGTACCAGCAGAATAATCAGTGCTCTTGCAGAGACACCGTACCATTATTTACCAAACTCCGGTGTCCTTGAAAACTATGGCAAGAGACACAACAATCCCAGTGAGATGAATGTGTCTCACCAAAACCACTTTTATAAGATCACTGCAACTATTTAATTAGTCTTCAGAAGTTGTGTGACCTGTTTGAGCGAGTGATATATACGATAGCCATTGGAGGACAAATAACCTGCACTCTAAAATGAATAATCAGAAAAAAATATATCCCTCCAGTTTTGTTTTCACACACTGTTATGAATGCAAAAAAAGCTTAGCAAGGTTTAAACAAGCTCTGGAGTAATAAATGTTCCACAGTTTCACCTGCTGTGAGGAATTGCAACTGTAAAAAATAATTTTCCAAACTTTTTTACTGAAATTGGTTAGTTCATATTTAATGATTTTCTATATTAGTATGATTAATTTTGTAAATAGTTCGTTAACATATTATTATAATGCACTAGTAATTTTAATCTTAATAGAATACGATGTTTAAAAAATAGTCCTTAAGCATTAAAGGCCCGTTTACACATGCGATATTTGATGCGATTTTTGTCGCGCTCTCCAACTTTTATCGCAAGTGTAAACTAGTGGCGATTTCTGTGCGACATTTGCTTTGATTTGCTATGATATCCCAAAAATCGCCGCCAAGTTGCGTCAGGTTTCGAACATGTTCGAAACTTGATGTTCGAAACGACATCGCGCGACAAATCGCTCCCAAATCGCACTGAAATTGCCGCTAGTTTACACAGGCGATTTGAAGATGCGCGCGATAAAAATTGCACCGTACAGTGCACAAAAAATCGCCTGTGTAAACGGGCCTTTAGATTGTAAAAATAATGTTGCAAATCGCATTAGCTTTGTACTGATTGATTGTATAATAACTGAACTATTTTTACATTGTGATTGTAGTGAGAATTGTTATAATAACGTATACATGTTGTCGTTTTTTTTTTTCAATAAGGTCAGTATTGAAAGAACACAAAGGTTAACAACCTACTCAAGCAATTCAGAATTCAGTTGATAATTTTAGAGAGATATGTTACTCACTCCCGCTTGTTTTGGCGTTATTGTCGGCTGACCATTTTTGCTGAAAGCCGTCTCTTCAAAATGCATCAGGCTGTTGTAGTCATAGGGAACTCCAAGTGAATCAATTCTTGAACGATCATACTTAGCAAAATTAGCTTTTTCAGCTGGAAGTTCAAGAGGTATGAAATCAAAGTTAATAAAGATCGTATAGATAATATTCCACATTCACTACAACTTATTAAGATCCAAACTACCAGTATATTTCAATTCGTTTTTCCCTGTTTTGTGGGACTTTGGACTATCATCGTTAGCCTATTTATTCCCACACAGTGTTTTTCAAAGAGTTAAAACTATACAGCAAGGTAACTGCTTTTGGAGTTAAAATAACTCTTTGGAAAAGTTAAATTAATTCCTTGCACTGGAGGTAACCAAAAAAGAGTTATTTTAACCCCAAAAGCAGTTACCTTGCTGTATAGTAGAGTTAAATTTATTTAACTCCATTAGTGGTTGGAGTTATTTTAATCCCAGATTCGGAGTTAAATTTGGAGTTAAAATGACCCCCAAAGAAGGGCCGGATTATTTTGAACCTAAAATTTTAACTCTCATATTTGGAGTTAAAATAACTCTTTGGAAAATTGCAGTGCACACTCACACGCTGAGTCATGTAATGGGAAGACCTTAGATAACAACCGTCTGGACCACCTCGGACACTTATTGAGAATTATATAACGTAATGTCGACACTTAAGGCTGGTTTTCACTAGCGCATAAGCACAAACACAAGCCAACATAAGCAGACTCAGTAACGTGTTATTCATTAGTTCCAATTGTTTGAACAAAACAGAACAATAGGCACTAATGATCAACATGTTACTGAGTCTGCGTATGTTGGCTTGTGCTTATGTTTATGCGCTAGTGAAAACCAGCCTTTAGAATTTTATTTTCAATAATTTTTTAAGTATAAAAAATAAAATCTAAATCCCCAGTTTAGGCTTACATAGCCTACCGTACCACTGTACCACCTAGCTTCTCGGGTTGCTTAGGCCTAAATTTAACTGTATAAACTGCTAACCCCAACCTCAACTGAAAGCTAACCCGTTACTCCGTTATATAAGTCTCAATAAGGCGTCCGAGGTGGTCCAGGCCGTTGTTATCTAAGGCCTTCCCATGTAATGAAATTGTAACTTTATTTGATAGTGTGGATGTAATTTTGCAGTGTGACCTTTCAAATAAATTGAAAGCTCTTCAGCAGAACTTTCCTATGGTGCTGTTGGTTTTTCAATATTTTTTAAAATGAAATTTGGAACTTTTCTTTAAGTTTTGACATAAAATTAAGAAAGGAAAGGGAAACAAGGTACACTTAAAGGGACACTGTCACAGGTTGACATGCGCCGGTTCTCCTCCGATCACCGAAGTTAAGCCCTGTCGGGCGAGGTTAGTACTTGGATGGGTGACCGCCTGGGAATACCTCGTGTCGAGGCTCATCGTTTTTCTTTCCTTTACTCCCTTTCATTTTTCATTTTTTGGTTCCGTCAAGGAGCCACTCGTCCTGAGGAGGGCAAACTGAAGCCAAAGTCATGAAAACATAGCATACCTTCGACGATATTCCAACGACAACAAATGGGCGACGAAGTCGCTGTCACTGGAAGCTTCATACCCAGCATCGAATTTAGCCTGAAGCCACGACCTAAATATCCGATTTTCAAAATATATTCGTTTGTGGTTTCTAGACCACGCTATCTTATATTCTGCTTGATCCTCGAACTTCCTCTTCCGTCCCGAATTGGTTCTTTTCCCTCCACCGCCGCCACTAGTCGACGCCATTTTGAAATTGACGGTTCAACTTGAAAAATTCAGGCTGAACTTTTCAAGTTTCGATTCGAAAAACTCGCGCATGCGCCCTCGTGACAGTGTCCCTTTAAGAAAAGACTACACATTCACAAAGTCTTTCGAAGAGAAAAACTATCGCTCCATTTCCTGGTCCCCCCTCTGACAATAGAGATAGTATTTCAAGTTTTGAGATACTATTTAATTTAGCTTGACATCACTCACATTCCACAATGTTGTCCCAATTTATTGTAACGTATTCATCGCGATCAGGTCTGGACTGTTCATGGTAAAAACCCAAAGCATGTGCTAAAAACGCAAATATATTAAATCGTAATAACATTAAAATACTGCTTTAACCCATTCGCTCCTACACCGTCCAAAACCGGCCGTACAATACTCCACTGCTTCAAAAAATTGCAACTTTCTCAATCGCGCGAACATTGCCCTAACTAGCAGTTCTGAGCATTGACGAGTCCCTCAAATTGAGATACCCAATAAACACAAAAAAGTCAGCGATTTTTGCAGAATATCAGCTTTTGAATTTGGACAATAACAAAAATGACCGTTTTTAACGTCGTCGGAAAAACAACAAAAATCACGTTTTTGCCTTTAGTTTTTTTTATTCAAATCATCATGGCAAACCCAAAAGTCAACATTCACAGCAAAATTCAGTCCTAGTCCTAGCTTAGCAGTGAATCTTTTTGCTCTTATTCGTTGCTCGGGCCGAGCTCTAGCCTCTCGTTCTAATGCATACTGACCTTGCCTCGATTTTCAATATCACCACCGCACTGCATGCTGGGAAATAGCCAAAAATTTTGACAGCGTTCGTTTCTTTCCGCACACATTTCATATTTATACTAAGTCCACAGCCACTCCGACCCACCGCCGAAATTTCGCGCTTGTTGTATTCTCCTGTGGTCGCAACTTCCAAAATATGCCGCGGTAGGTCAAGAAATTCATCCAGAGTCGAGTCCCAAAGCTACTTCGTTTCCAGGCGGCCATTTTTCCAGTTCAACGAGCAACGAGCCAAATTCGTAAACGAAGTACAACACCTAACTCGCTTCATTGAGAAGTGGACTCTGAACTACCTCCAAGCTTAATGATGCTCATCAGGCAGCTACTAAAGATGAAAAATGGCTGTGAACTTACCAAAAATCGTAGATAATTCATATTGGACCCTTTATTGCAAATCAACCAAGCAAAATGAGATCGTCACAATGACGTTTCCAGTAAACTCGAGCCTTCAGTGTTTTAGAACAGCAGCACTTTCAATGGAGTCACGAAATCCTATGGGGCGTGTGAATGCAGGAAATCGCTCAAAAACGTAAAAATTCTCAGAAGTGAATGGGTTAAACAAATTGTCAGTCTATTTTCTATTCTATAGTTATGATTGGCGGGCTTTTATAAAAGGTCACTTAAAGTGCCCATAACCTTTTTTTTATTTTCTTATCTAAATCTACACGTCACGGAATGAACATCTGCGAAAAAAATTTTTGATTTCAGCAAAACGTGAATTTTATGATTTTTTAAAGTCTTCGAAATTTGCCACCATTTTGATCCACCATTCGCATTAGTCTCCTCTCGGTCCCTCTCGGTTAACAAAGGATCCGTGACGTAGATTAGGAAGATGTGAGCCCGTTGGCCTTCTTAACAGCGTGACGGGTATACCGCAAAAAATAGGATTTTGAAGAAGTAGTTAGTAACGTTGGTGATTCGGGACCACAAAAATAAGCCCCCAAAGACCCCAATGGACCCTTAATTTAATGATTGGCATTGCCACCCACTGGTCCTCCTGCCAGTCGGCCCAGTGGGTGGCAATGCCAATCATTACATTAAGGGTCCATTGGGGTCTTTGGGGGCTTATTTTTGTGGTCCCGAATGCACCAACGTTACTAACTACTCACTGTGAATGTTTGTCGATACGAGACCACCAGAGCCTCGGTACGAGACCACCACCTGGTCCGGTACGAGACCACCACCCAGGGAGGTATTACCAATTGGAGAAATCCCTACCCTTGTTTATATCACGATGGCGATTGAACGAAGCCTTTTGTGCCTCATTGTAAACGCGGAAAAGCAACAACACTCAACTGCGCAAATCAAGGCACGTCGACTAAAGATCACTTGTCTTGGTTGCGGACAAAGAAGGTCTTTGTCAACGATTTACAGGCACGTCGTTTTGTTGTCCCCCATCTCTTTTGTCACAGACCCCATAAACTCTTTCCCAGGGTCAACTTGCAAGAGTTGAGGCCATTTCAAAGGCCCACGTCTGTAAATCTTTTGAAATGCCCTTGATACTTCTTCAGACTCTTTCGAAGTCAGAGGCTCTGCTGCTTTGTATCGGCTAGCCACATCCACCACGGTTAATGCGTATTTGTAAATCTTTCTCCCGCGTGGAAGTTTGTCGTGGGGCAGGAAGAGAAGATCTGCTTGATGCACTGCATTGGGTGATGAGACATCAAACTTGGGCCGGGGGATATGGCGTGGCGCCGGGAGGTAAACTTGCCAAAGGGCTTGTTTGATCAGCCATTTCTTTGCGACATCGTCAGAGACCTTGGCCGCTGCAGCTAGTTTTTTGACAGCGGCAAGACCTTTCCAGTAGCCTTTCGGGCTGTAATAGATCTTTGAGAGTTTGGCCTCCATATATTATGTATTGAAAGTTTAAAGCTCATTTGCTTTCTCCAGCAGTTCAAAGAGATAGTCACGGACAGCTGTATCTGATTGTAAAGCTTTGATAGCGCTGTATTTTTTCAATCGAGACACGTTTTCGTCCTTTGCAATCTTTACATTTCTTTCAATCTTTTCATCATAGTGCCCCATCGTTTCTTCGATGTTTTCTTTGCCCATCTTGAGAGCAGTGCGTAAGTTCAGCGGCAGCTGGGAGATTGCTGGGGAATTCATGGTGGTATATATATGGATTTTAAATTTTTTAATTTTAAAGAAAGCGATAAGCCACATACCCACCAGCAAGCAGAGTGCCTCCAATGAACGCAAGTTCGCCATTCTTCTGTTGTGGGCTGGGCTTGTAGAAGTCCGAGAACTGGGGCTCTTTGTTGTCTTTGATTTGTTTATCTGGTTGTGTTTGGTGCATCTGGTTATACAAGACCAGGGCTTGGTCAGTGGTTTGGAAGTTTTTGCTAGCTTGGTGTTCCTTCCGATCGTTGGCTGCAATCCAGTCGAGGAGCTTAGTGCGGTCCTTCTGGTATTTGGCGTAAGCCGCTTGGTATTGTTCAAGGGCGTGGTCATGTCGGATTTTCTCATCCATTGCCGCCTTGCCGTTATCACCAGACAGATATTTTGCGAGATAATTGCCGCCCGTGAAAGCGGCCGCATTGAGAACAGCGCCAAGGGCCATTATTGCAATCGAGGCCATTGTGTATACATATATGGTTTACAAGTTGTCTGGGAGGATTTTCTGGTCCTCGAGATATTTCTTCAGCGCGATGGTGCCGGCCATGACGGCTGTGAACTTGACGTAATTCATCAAGCTTGCACTGGGGTCAGCGGTTAAGTTCTCTTTGATTGTCTTTTTACCAATCCAACCAATACCAGCGACAAGGCCAGTGATTGTTGCGGCGTCGAGGATAGACTTCACAAGCTTGTTGTCAGACATGGTTTATGTCAGTATATATATGTTTTTTTATTTTTTGTGCCTTTGTCGTCTAGTTCAATCTCAACACGCGTCCTTTAGACCCTCATCATGGAGGACTCGGGCCTCATCATAGAGGACTACGGCCTTGTCATAGAGGACTTGGACCTCTTCATAGCGCCATTTGGCATCATAATAGAGGGTTAGACCCTCGAACTCTCGGGCCGTGTCATTGATGATTCGGGCCTTGGCCTCTAGGGACCTGGCCTCGGCCTTTCGGGCATTGGCCTTGTACTCTCGGAGCCATTCGACATCTACCTCAGACTCCTCAGCAAACACAACCTTTTTATGCCTGTTCATTGCAGTCACCCTAAGTTTGCCCAAAAAAAGAAGCACACCTCCGATTGCAGCACCGGCCATGACCCCCTGTAAAAAAGCCATGGTGCAATATATATATGTTTTTTTATTCCATATTTTTTATTCCTTGTCTTACAGGAATTCGAGATGGGGGTGTTGCTGGCGGTGCTGCAGGTGGGGTGTTTGCTGGTGTTGGTGGTGGTGGTGTGTTTGATTTGCGCCCAAGCCTTTGCATTATAGCTTCGCGCTGGTAATAAACACCAGCAGCAGAGACAATCAACCCCCCAACCCCCAGAATATAAACGATTGAGTTGCTGTCACTTGGTGTGTCACTTGTTGCACCCCCCGTTGTGTCACTTGTTGCCCCACTTGTTGAGGGTGCAGGCTTTTGTGCTTGCGCCTTTTTCTTTGCTTCCCGGGCCATGCAGTTGCGCTCTGCTAGCCTTTTGCCAGAAGCAACGCGGCCGGGGTTCTTTTCTGTTGTGGGCTTTGTTTTCGGGGCCTCAGAGGTAACCCGTGCAGGTGTTGGAGTTGGAGTTGGAGTTGGAGTTGGAGTTGGAGTTGGAGTTTCTTCAGGTATCGTCTCGAGTTGTGTGGTCATCCTGTATATATGTGAGTTTTTAATTTTTACAAGATGTGCCAGGTTGCTGACAGGTTGCTGCCAGGTTTCTTCAAGGTTGCTGCGAGGTCACTCCAGGTCCCAACCCAACTTTATCAAGTCCATCAAGTGGATAGCCTTCACTGTCTCTGGTTGGATGTGTGGCTGGTGGTTCCAATTCTATCAAATCAGGCTTGTGATCAGGCTCTCGTTCAAACTTGGTGTGTTTTGTTGTGATGAGAGCAGCATTGGCAAGTGCCAGCAATCGCCCGCATCGCAGGGCAAGACCCCCAGCAAGATTTGACAGCTCCTGGTTGATGATGTAGTCGTTCTTGAGTTCTTTCTGCAATTCCGCTACATCATCAACCGGGATCACCATGCCAATGCCTTTGGATATGAGCATGATGCCAGAATCAATTAGGGATTCGGTTGTCTTGTTGCCAACGTAGGCCTCGTACCGTTTGCAGTACTTGTCAACGTCCTTGTCTGACAACCGCTTAACATGATCATGTGTGAGCTGCACGCCGATGGCTTCTTTGGCCTTGCCTGTTGAAACAAGGATTGCCAGCTTCTCACGTTTGGCAGGAATGTCATTGTCACCAACTAACCCTGTGGGAGGTTCGGCACCAGGGGTGGCCTCCAGCATCTGCATTACTTCGTCAAAAACGACCTGGTCTTCAGCAGCTTCAGCCATCAGGGGTATACATATGTGTTTTTTTATTTTTCAATAATTCTCTTGATGTCTGGTAAAAGGGTTTCAAGCTCTCTTACCACCCCCGCCATGGTGTCTGGCATAGAATTCAACCGCAAGGGATATCTGGCCAGAAGCATGAGGCGCAGATCTTCCTCACCAGCGGCTTTGATAATTTTGTTTTGCGCATCAAGGGTGTGTTTGTGCAACTCATCCAAAAGCTGTGAAAGCACACACAGTTTGTGAAGACTGGTTGGCGCATTCATGGTATATATGTATGCCTAAGAGAGAAAACCAGGTGGGAGAACTTGCGGGATTTGAGCCTTGTAATAAAATCTTTGTACTCCTCGTGGGAGAGCTCGCCGGCATAATCTTCGAATATGGCTTTGGTTGTCTTGCTGGAGGGCGTGTAAAAGAGCACGATCGCTGCAATGTTGTCGCGATATGGCTTTGCAATGCTGGTGATCTGCTGGGTCAAGACCCACACGGATATGCCGTCATGCCTTGCGCTGAACCCAAGATTGACCAGCTGGCCCGTGCGGCCTTTGACATCTTTGGAGACGGCGCAGTCATCGAGAATGAATAAAGTGTTGGTGCATGCGAAAAAGAAGCTCGCCAGCCTCAACCAGTCTTCGATCACGTGCTGTTGGCAGACAATCACAAAGATGTGTGGATCGCGGTCCACAAAGTCATCGTATGTCTTGTTCTTAACAAATGAGGGGCAGAATAAAACGATGTAATCAAAACAACCCCTAAAGGGACCTCGCAGTTGGGAGAGAAGATACTGTGTTTTGCCAGAGTTAGTGGGGCCCACGATTAGTGCATTGAATGGCAGCTTTCTTGGGTCCATACCCAACACCTATATTAGTTGGTTCGCAAACTGGAGGGGAGGGGGCCTTTGCCAGAAGTCTTTGTATTTGTGTGTGTGACAGATATCTGGTGGATGGCAGGGGAGCCGGCTTAGCATAGAAGTTGATCTTGTTTCTTGTAGCCATGGTATATTAGTACTGTACAGATTCCAGCTGCCTGCCCATGATGCTCATCTGTGCGTCTGAGATGGTGAAGATGTGGCAGAGTGCGTTTCCAGAGCCTGTGCCCTTTCGTTCGATCTCGAGTTGCACGCCATCTTGTGTGTTGACGAGCCGTTGGCCGCCGCCGTGCAGGGATGTGTCAGCCATGGTCCGCAGGTCAATCCAGAGGCCAAACTTGTTGCCTGTGAGATATTTGGTCAAGTTCATGTTAGGCCTGCCGTCCGTGTGTGGGGTAAAATGCCGGGTTATCTCTCTCCACATGTCTGTACCACTGATGCCCTCATTGTAAAGCCTGTTTGGAACACCGTTGACTGTGACCTTCACTTTGGTGATGTCGGGATTGAAATAGTTCTCAGAGTCCCTGGCACCAGCCGTGTAGGGGTTGATGAACAGCAAGAGGATGCCCTTGAGAGACCGGCGCTGTGGGTTAACCCGAAGATTCAGCCGAGTGTCACCACTTTTTGAGAAGGGATGCACCCGATCTCGCATTACCAGGTCATAAGCGAACTCCTTGCCACTGGTGCAAGTGCTTGTTGCTTCGTCGGCCAGCCCCTTGCTTCTGATCGTCTCATACTCCAGCTGGATGTTTTCCAGCTTGTACACGAGCTTGCTTGTGTCTGAGCCACGAACAACTTGGTTTGCGGGGGCGAGGGTTAGTTCGAAGACCAGATCGTTATACAGGGCTTGAGGGTATATAACACCGTGATCAGTTAAGATTTGGTGATCCAGTTTGATGCGATACTTATTCTTGTATATTGTCTCAAGCTTGTTCTCTGCATCCACGCTGGAAGCCGGCTTGTCGCCAGCACCAGAGCGAATCTTACACAAACCCACACTCTGAATGCCCTCCATAAGCATGTTGTCCCGCTCATCGATTGATTTGAATAAGTCTTCGAAGATCTTGTATATGTCGTACCCAACCGTGTCCTGGACAGTGGTGGCTGCAAACTTTACAACGAGCCTGTCCACCAGGGCCCGAGAAACATTTTGCACGAGATAGTTGTTTGCATGGCCGCCGGCTAGGTTGATGTTAAACACCAGCGCAAGTGAGCCGGACACAATGACATCGTGCTCACCCAGCTTGGGCACCGAGACGTATAGTGTTTCGCCGGGATTGGCCTCAGATGGGTTGAATGTGATGCGCTTGACGGTTCGCTCTGCTTTCATGGCGCCCAGTGTCTTTTCACTGTGAGATGGAAGTAGATTCGGTTGTACAGCCATGGTATATATTTGTGTTTTTTAAAATTCATATTTACATATCATCATGGCTGAAGGCGGTTTTGATCCAGGAGATATGCCAGATAATCCTTGGGTTGACCATGGAATTGACCACGATGATGACGACGATGACGAACAAGAAGTTGACACAACAACACCCTTTCAATCAGGCGGCACATCCACCCCATATCATGGCGGCGAGCAGCATGAAATGCATACATTGCCTCGCGAAGAAAGCGGGCTGCCAAGCACTTCTGACACCGACCCTCTGCTTGAGGGCGACGAGTTAAGCCAACGGCTTCAACAAAGACGGCAAAATTCAGCTTGGGACGACCTAACAGAGATGTACCCAAATGCTAACAAACAAGCCATCGAAACATTTTACGAACCAGATAAAAAAGGAAACCCAAGACAGTATGTTAAAATGGTTGGTAGGGGAAAAAAGGCATATCCCCTGTTTACACAAAATAATATAACACGGCAGCTTAGAGAAAATCCACAGCTTTCACAAGAAATCAAAAGCTATCTTGGAAAGTCAATGCTTGATCAGATGAAAGACTTTCAAACAGAACGTGACAAAAAGCAACAAGAGCTGCAAGCAAAACAAAAGCAAAAACAACAAATGGAAAAAACGCTTGCAGAAAGAGACAAGGTTCGTCAAAGCATGGACGAACTTAGAAATCAGATAAATCACGCTGATGAACAGATTCAGGATCTTGAAAATCAGCATGGAACGCTGGATACGGATGCAATACAAAGGTTAAAAGATCAAAAGAAAGAGCTTGAAACAGAACATAAAAAGAAAAGAAAACAACTGTTACAGTTTCAGAAAACTGCAAGAAAAAACAAGCAGAAAAAATACAAGAAGACATCAATAAACTCACGGTAGATAATAATAACATAAACAGGAACATAAACGAACTTAGTGTAAAAGTAGACTCCAAAAAGACACTTGACGAACTGAAACAACAAAAAGAAGAGCTTGAACAACTAAACGCTCAAGACAGACAAGTGATAGAAGCTGAGGACACTTCCCCCTCTGACAGAGCAGCTGCTGAAGACAGGGTTACTGAGCGAGAAGAAGAGCTGGCAAGAGTCAATACACAAATTGAGGAGAGAGAAAGGGGCATGCCTTTGAGAGAGAGGGTCAGAGAAATCTTCAAGAAATACGGATGGACCCTGCAAGCGATTGTTCTGGCAGCTGGCATCACCATCAGCGCTGTTGTACTCGCCACCTTGAACGGCCTGTCAAAGGCCACACGAGCTATTGGCAATGGGCTTAAAGAGCTTGGCAAAAAGGCAGCCAGCGCACTGCCTGGCCTCATTGGCTCAATTGTGAGCTTCATCTTCAAAGCGGCTGGGTCTGTCATCTCCTTTCTTGGTGAACATGCCTGGTTACTCATCCTTGCCGTGGTGGCCTTCCTTGTTGAAAGGATCACCAAGCGTTCGAAGTCTTGAACAACTTATCTCAACCAAACGAAAAGCCCTCCCAAAGCAATCGCACCCACAGCAACGAGTGCCTTGTTTACGTGATGCGGGTCTGGCTGCGGTTCGGGTGTTGGTGCGGGTGCGGGTGTGGGAGCTGGTTGTGGTGTGGGTGTGGCCTTCGGTTTGGGTGCGATGCCCTGTGCCTGTGTGGCCTGTTTGTGTATCGGGTTTGATGGGTGGCTGTTTGGTGGATTGATCTTTGTTGGTCCACCGTCCATGTGGCGAAGGGAGGCTTTTTTTGTGCCCAGATTAACACCACTGTTCACGCCCAGCTTCATCCCTTGCGTTGCCTCCTGTAGATTGTTGTTATACCCGATCACGCTCTCTGTGTTGATAATCATGCGCGAAGGCATGAGCCAGCTTCCGGGTGCTGTCGCAAAGTCTAAGCGAACTTTCGTTGCTTGGATGGCAAGCTGGTAACGCTGAACGCTTGTTGAGATGTCGTTCAGGATTATGGCCTCCTCTAGGTGGGTGAGAAATACTCTCTGCGTTTCGAACGCCCGGCCTCCTTTTCCAATGATGCTGCTGCGGGTTTTGGCTTGTGAACCAAGAATGCAGTACACAAAGGCCTCGATTGATTGGTTCATACGCGCGAGCCCTGGCTGTGTTAGCCCCTGTGCGTAATTTGGCACAAAGTGCTCGAACTGGGTGTCCGCCCCTTGGTCGTTGCGGACAAAAGATATTCCATTGGCACGATAATTGGGGTCTTTTCTGTCAGTAACTCGCTCATCATCGAACAGAGCTAGATCAGAGTCTGGATAAGTGTAATCAGTAGATGTTGGGCCACTCCCGTAATCCCAAATGTATACATTCCCAAGCCCGTGGTTCTTGCCGTATGTGTAACGGAAGTCAGAACTGGGGTCGATACCGAACTCTATGCAAATCTTCTTGTACGCGTCGATGTTGTATTTGTTGTCTTTCTGGTTAAATGGGGGGTCGTCTGGCAAAGCACTCACGCTTTGTTCCCCGCCCATCTGGTAGAGTATTCGCCTTGTTGTGAAATAAACGTGAAACCGGTAAAACGACCGGAGTTGTGGGGTTAGGGGCAGACTGCAGTTCTTATCGAAGAGAATGTCACGCGAGATACCACAGCCGGTTATTGCACACCACAGGGCGAAGGAGAGTTGTTGTGGCCAAAAACTCATATGAGGCCCACCCATCCACTTTCGACCGTATTTGGCAGTTGTGAAGGAAATCTGTGTGTCCCTGAAGATATTTCTGTATTTCGTTGTGAAATAATCAGTTGGAGTGACGTAAATCTTTTGCTCTTTGTCATTCAAGATTGCCCCAATCATCATGTCTTTGTCTATTGTGGTGTCGAAAGCAACAGCCGGGATTGACTTTTCTGGTTGCCCCAGCGATAACTGATAAGGGAACCCGCCATCATAATGGAGGCCAAGAGCATCTCTTTCGACGCCAGTCCAATCTTTGTGGGCTATTTCTGTGATAAGTGCCAATGAGCCTTGGCCCTCTTTGTAAAGCACTTCCCCTGTGGCTGTTTTGTGGTCGTCGCCAAACTCTACTTGCACTTCAAAGTGAGACATATCGGCGCGAGGGAAACGCTTTTTGAAGTCTGAGATCGCCTTGGCCCTGGCCTCAGCAGAGAGCTTTGCTGCTTCTGGTGTTTTCATCCAAGCAATTTCAGGACTAGGGGGTGGTGGCTTTGGCGCAACATGGGTATAGGCATTTGGAGTCGAATAAAAAGGAGGCGGAGGTCCGTAATTGCGGCCGCCGATGGAGATGCCAAGATTTGAATTAGGGTTAAATCCACCAGGCCGTCTGCCAAACATGATTGTATATAATAAACATTTTAATTAGTTTTTCCCAATAAACTTACATATACACTCCATGGTTGTGCTTACAGTTACCACAACCTCGAACCCCTACGCTCTGTACTTTGATCACGTTATCCAGAATGCACATTACATCCGCCTCCTGTCTGCCTCGTTTTACAATTCGTGGCATAACTTGGCAGAAAAAGTGAAAATAGCCGCTGTCCTTTCTGGTGATAACCCAAAGACTACCATCATTGACATTGGCCCTGGGTTTGTTACTCCTAATAGCCTTGCAGATATGATAAATGGTAAATTTAAAGAAAAGGGTATTGCTCTGCAGGCAAAACCATATGAACTTGGCGTTCTTTCTATTTTAAACCCAGGGCAAAAATACATAATATGGGTTTCCCCAAATCTCGCAAGATTGTTTCATATAGACATAAAAACATATCCTAATTTTACCATAAAAGGTTTCAAACTTCCAGGCACATACTTTGTCTACTGCGATCTTCTTGACAAAGAACAGAACCTTCTCAATGGTAAACCTTCAAGCTTATTGGCTCGTTTTGATGTAACCGGAAAACCTTTTGAGAAGATAAATTACCAAGGTACCCAACATGGCATCTGGCATATTGTCGATGGCCTTGGTAAACATGTAAATGACATCACACTGTCGATCAGAGATGAAAAGGGCAACCTCGTTGACTTCAAAGGCATGCCCTGGGAATTTGAAATTGAAATAAAATAAACTTATATATACTCGCATCTGTCATGGTTGTGTTGACATTTGTCACGACTTCTAACCCTCACACTGTGTACTTTGATCACCCACTGCCGAAACCGAGTTATATCCGGCTCCTGTCTGCCTCTCTCACCAACTCGTGGTACAACTTGAAAGAAAGAGCAAAGATCTCAGCACCTCGCGGTGATGGAAGGGTTACTGAAGTATTCGTAATGCCGGGGTTTTACTCAGTGGATAACATTGTGAAAGATTTCCTTGAGATAAAAACGAATAGACCAGTTATTGATCTAACAGTTGAGACAATCACAGCAGAAGGAATAATGCTAATTAAAAGTCCCAATAATGTAACGTTTAGCAGTAATCTGATAGATTTTCTTGGTATAAGTGGTACACCGTTTTGGAGTGCAGTTGTAAAAGGGTTTACATCTCCAAGCACTTACTTTGTCCACTGCGACCTAGTTGACAAAGAACAGAACTTGCTCAATGGCAAACCTTCGAGTGTGTTGGCTCGCTTCGACATTCGTGGGAAATCATTTGAAAAGGTTCATTACCAACCAACACCACAGCATGTCTTGCGTGACGTCTCGTCTGGCGAATTTGTTAACTCTATCACACTGTCTGTGCGGGATAAAGATGGCAACCTCTTTGACTTCAATGGTAGGCCTTTGGAATTTGAAATCGAGATAAATTAAAAATCATATATATACCCCACACCATGAGTTCTGCCAATGTGCTTCCATCGGCCCCCGAGTACAGCGAGACACAACAGCTATACCCTATGCATGAGATCGCTCAAATCAATGCAGAAGACTTCCGGCTCCAAAAGATCTCTGACTTGCTGAAGGAGTTGTCTGACGAAGCCGAGCATTACCGTCAGGTCGCAAAGAAATACAAACGAACCCAAACCTTAGTTCATTACTCTGCGGTTGGCCTTGGGTCGCTTTCTGTTGGGCTGTCATCAGGGGCCCTTGCCACTGCATTGACCGGATTAGGAATTGTTATAAGTCCAGCACTTGCGGGCATCGCCACGATTTGCGGGCTGTCCTCTGTTGGTTTTACAGCTGTTAACAAGCGATTAGAGCGAAAAGTGACCAAACACGAGAATATCTACACACTGGCCCTGGCTAAACGCAACTCTGTCTATGAACTGGTCTCAAAGGCTCTGGAAGACAAGAGGATCAGTGATGCAGAATTCACCATAATTACTCGTGAGGTGGAAAAATATCACGAACTCAAAGCTGCAATCAGGGATGGTGTTAAGGCTAAAAAATATGTTGGCACCCAAACACAAGCGCCAGACCTAGAGAAACTCAAAAAGGAACTTCGCAAGGAAGTCAAAGAAGAGTTGCAAAAAAAGATACTTCTCGCCGCAGCCTCCAAATCTGATTTAAGAGATTGAACTCTGGCTTTAACCTCTACATTTCTAAGGATAAATCATTTGCGCCCAATTGAATACATAACCCGGCTGTGTACAACCATGGAGAAGTTCGCTAATCAACTGGCTGATGTTCGATCCTTGGACACTAAAGGCGAATACAAAGCCAAACTCGATGAGCTTGATAAAGAATACAAATTTATCCTCCTGCGCTCACTCGAAAGCTACACCAAGGAAATACGGCGTTCAAACCTGACAGAACGCCTTCATATCATCAAGGAGTATCTTTCTCCAGAGGCACAATACCATCCACACTCACCTTTCATCCTTGTGAATGAAAGAACAAAATTTTGCCAAAACTGCAAAGGCAAATTAAACCTCAGGATGTTTTCATCAGAACTTTGCTGTGAGGCCTGCAGCCTCTTAGAGCCCCTGGATGGTGTGACCTTCGATTACACCGGGCTCTATGGTGGTGATTACACAATTACCAAAAAAAGAATGGCCACCAAATATTACAACTTCAAAAGCTATCTCAACAAACATCTGAAAATTTGTGAACGCCAAGTCTGCTTGTCCAATGATGAAAAATATCGTGCAAATGAGACATTCAAATTAATCGAAGAATATCTGCCGAAAAGAATCTCCATGCCCTTTGTGGCCCACAAAATCTTGGCTGCGATAAAAGGGCCACGGAAGCTTGTCAATTACTTCTGGTTGCAAGTCCCAGAAAAATCAATGTGGAAGCACGAACAAAGCTGGAAGATCATGCTTGAAAAGCTGGGTCACATTGAGTGAGCAATGCCACTTTTGAGAGTACGAAGGCTTCCACAACTGTACTGTCATCAACCAAATTGTTTGGGTAGGTTTTGACAGGGGTGGTTTGTTGGGTGCTTTTCTCTTCAGAGTGTTCTGTTATCTTTTTTCGAAGGCTTGCCAAGCTGTTATGAAAACGCTCGACTGACGTTTGAATGTTGCTCAAAAAGTTTGGTTGCTTTGGCGTCCAAATCTCAGTTATATCCAGAAGCTTCCAGGCGAACACAGCCACTGGTTTAGGGCCTTCTGAACCCGCTGAAAACACTTCTTGCATATGGGTGTAACGCAAAAACTCCTCATCTTCATCCTGTTTTCTAAACGACATCCTTACAGCCCCATAACAACACCATATGTCCTTCTCAGCAATGGAAGACATAATTCTCTCAAATAATTGTTTTGATTTGAGGGAACCGACATCGATGATTGCCTTTT
Source organism: Dendrophyllia cribrosa (assembly GCA_024195265.1). Classification (NCBI taxonomy): domain Eukaryota; kingdom Metazoa; phylum Cnidaria; class Anthozoa; order Scleractinia; family Dendrophylliidae; genus Dendrophyllia; species Dendrophyllia cribrosa. Next base: position 42,841,784 of record JAJLRJ010000001.1, on the reverse strand, counting down.
GATTTCTTGTTATCGTCCGTTTGCTAAATAAATAACAAACTCCCCACGCAAGTGTTGTGTCGCCCTTCGTTAAGTTTTGAACTTGTTTCCTCCGTTTAGAAACTGGTTGTGTGCCAGACTTGGTTCAAGCTGGTTTAAAGAGCACAATCTGAAATAACCGTCAACAAACAAGCCTTTGGAGACCATGTCGCCACTCAAAGCAAGCCCTGTTTGTATCTGATCGCTATAATAGCCAGGAATTCTGTTCATGGCTATTTTCCGCTTGAACGGACATTTAAACTCCAACAAAATAAAGCTGCCGTCTTTGTTTAGAAAATATCCGTCTGGGCTGCAAGTGACCTTTCGATAAAGTGGATGATCTCTTGCTAGATTAAGAGAGATGCTGTGGCCAAAAACGGAAACTCAAAATACTTGCGTATAATCGGCTCAAAAAGATTGCCCCAAGCACAGGCCGCATTGTTGAGCATATGCGTTGGTTGTATTTTCTTCATGAGCAAGCTGCGCCGTGATTCAAACGGCGACGATCCTGTTAAAGCAGAAATCTCTGATGCCCCAATTGTATTTTGTCTGGCTGAGAGCCAGCCGGCGCTCTTTTGTTTCAGGCCAGTGTGTCTCGATTTGAGAAAGTTCATGAAAGCTTGTGTTGTCGCCATCATTGATATACGAAGGGTGAATGTTTTTTCAATTGGTGATAACCGCTCAACTCAGTTTGAAAGGCTGCGAGTGGTGTCTTGCCTTCGATGAAATCCGAAACAAAGCTAGAATCTCGGATCCTGGGCAAGGGGTCGAGAGCCTCCAGGCTTTTGTTTTTAAATGTTTCTTGTTCTTGCTCGTCAAGCCAGGCATTAAGATCATGCTGGCTGACATATGACTCGGCAAAAACATCTCGAGCAGCTCTTGGGGGTACCGCAAAATCCACCTCGTGTCTGATAAGAGCTCGAGGATTTCTTTCCAAAGACGGGCAACCATTTTTTCTGTGCCTGTAAATCGTTGACAAAGACCTTCTTTGTCCGCAACCAAGACAAGTGATCTTTAGTCGACGTGCCTTGATTTGCGCAGTTGAGTGTTGTTGCTTTTCCGCATTTACAATGAGGCACAAAAAGCTTCGTTCAATCGCCATCGTGATATAAACAAGGGTAGGGATTTCTCCAATTGGTAATACCTCCCTGGGTGGTGGTCTCGTACCGGACCAGGTGGTGGTCTCGTACCGAGGCTCTGGTGGTCTCGTATCGACAAACATTCACAGTGAGTAGTTAGTAACGTTGGTGCATTCGGGACCACAAAAATAAGCCCCCAAAGACCCCAATGGACCCTTAATTTAATGATTGGCATTGCCACCCACTGGGCCGACTGGCAGGAGGACCAGTGGGTGGCAATGCCAATCATTAAATTAAGGGTCCATTGGGGTCTTTGGGGGCTTATTTTTGTGGTCCCGAATCACCAACGTTACTAACTACTGAAGATTTGAAATTTTCATAAAAAATTCGCGTTTTGCGCGAAATTGTTTCGCAGAGGTTCCTTGTGTGGTGTTTACATTCAGATGAGAAAATAAAAAAATAAACGTTTAAAGTTTTAACATTGTAGAGTACATAGTGTGGTTTACATAGCAAGATGTTCGTGAAAACATAGCAATTTTTACATCAAATCAAAGAAACCAACTGAAGACAGCTTTTTTCAACCAATGTCAATCTTACCTTGTAATAATGGATCATTTAGACTGGCATCTGAATCTCATTTCAGATTGTGCGTTCCATTTGGCAAAATAGTTTCAGATCAATAGCAGGTGATCGGTCAGAACCAGCACAAAAAAAACAAACAAGAGGCCCTTCGCAGCGAGGCATGGTCGTGACGGATCCGGGTTTTTGTTCCAGCTAGCATGAAAATCCAAACTTGATTACTAAATCGAAACTGTATTGTCTGAACACGAAATACTATATCCAATTCATAAGTTGGCCGAATGAAAACATGTTAACTACTCCAAAAATCGATTAGATTTAAGCACCTTATCTTCATGATCACGGATCAGGGGCCGGATTCACGAAGCCCTCCTAAGTTAAGACATATCCTAGGTATTGTTTCTTAACAATAGCCTATTGTTGAAATGACAATAGAATATTGTTAAGAAACGATGCTTAGGATATGTCTTAACTTAGGAGGGTTCGTGAATCCGGCCCCTGATCAGCGTATGAAAAATAACCATAAATGTTTTAAACTGACCACGCACCAATAACGTGTGCCACGTCACCAGCATTCCAGCAGTGTGGAGCGATTGAAATGTATTGTTTATCGCCAGTCCTACCAACTTCTGAGGAACAACTACGAATGAATATCAATTATTTTAAAATAAAACAACACTATTTTACAATATGTCGTAAGTTATTAAAATATAATAAATAATTATAAAAGGCGCGATGGTTTAGTGGTTATCGCGTTGGACTTCAAATCTGAAGGACGAGACCTTGACTCTGCCGTCGTGTTGTCTCTCTCTCCACCTATACGTCATTACTTGCCAAAATTGTTAACTACAGGTAGCTATAAATAGTGTCCCCAGTTAGTGGATTGCTTCTGCTATATATTGCTTTGACGCCAATATCTTTTTTTACTAGAAAAACAAAGATTGGGAGCACTTTCAATGTTTGGGAAATGTGTTTTTGTCCGATTAGCACAACAGCAGGGCAATTCTTCATGGCGAAAGAACCGGTAAAATGCCCGTATCTGTGGATATAAAAAATATACCAAAAATATTTACTAACTCGTTTAAAAAGCCGAAAAATATCCACATGGTTCCCTGGCGGTCACCCATCCAGATACCAACCCAGCAAAACAGGGCTTAATTTCGCTGATTGGGCGAATGTTGTCATTACAGTACCCAGGGGAAATGATTTCAAATACAATGTGCCTTAATCACAAGGCGACCATGTTGACTTCCCGGAGAATGAAATGCTCTGTTTTCCCCCTTTTAAACTCGTTTTTAACTGTTTTGCTACAAAGGTAAATCTTTTGTTTTTATGCAAAACTGCGGGGCGTGATTAAGGCTCATATGCACTAAAAGAATAGATGAGAAATCGCGAAAACGAGGTCAAATTGAATACCAGTTCCCGGCCGACAAATGGTCCCTGAAAAATCTGCAAGGTGGCTAAATTGGTGTCGAAACAGAAAAACAGACATCACCTCGATTTATTCTGCCTAACACAAAATTAGGATCGTCCTTCTTCGTCGAATGCGATTATATAGAGACCTTTGACATACCTTCCACCGACAAAGAAATAAATGAAGGCTTTCTCGTTCGTCCTTTCTTTGAATGTGATGCATGTGTTACTACTCCATTGCTTCATCCCACTCTCGATCGCTTCTAAGGCTAATGGATTCTCCTCTGACGAATTCAAACATCAGAAATGCACAAAACTGGTTACTTCTGACGTCAACTGTTATGCAACTGGCCCCTGATCCAGTAAAAAAAACTGAGGGATTCATTAGGGCTCAAAGGGATATGGGACATTTCTCGAAAAAAATAACTGGAAAGTGGGATACTTGATAAAGAAAATTAACTGCAGTTAAATGCATACTTGATGTTTAGGCCTAAAACAAATGGGACACGGGATATGAAGACCCAACCCCACCTCACCCCCTTAACTGCGGAAACAACAACATTTGTAGTCGATATGTGGGTTGTTGCCGGAACATTGTGGTTGTTTAACCTTAAAAATCATTATGGAGTCTCAGCAGCAAGTGAAAACAATTTTGTGGTAGCTTCTCGTTTACTTAAAAGTCGAGCACAAACCTAAATCACATTTACTACCACTAGCAATTACAAGTAGAAACTACATTAAATATTGGTGAATAAAACTGATGGTAAAATAGTTCGGCTTCTGAATCAATAAAAAACCGGAGTAAAGCTCGCATATTACAAACATATGTTTTATTTTGACATTTTCCATGTTAAACCATCAATAGCAAAGACACTGATAACATGAACTTTACTTAGCTGCCCCTCTATTGAATAGTACACGACTCCACCAGGCCAGAGATAGTGCTTTGAAGCTCCAAGCACGACTCCTGCTGAATCAACATCACCTCCTTCTTCTGCCACTTTCCTTTTCGTTGAAGTAAGGATCATGTCACCCTCAAATAATTCAACGTCCTCAATGTTAGAAACGTCTCCTGTATAATAACATGTACTTTACTGTGAAACGCTTCTTTTTTACCGGCTTTGTTTTTGCTTGGCATATTTTGTTTAGTTTTTATGTGCACGATCCAGTTTTCTCGATAGTTTAATATACAGATTAGCCTGTAGATTGAGTCCTATCGCAATGAAGCATTAACCCTGTGAAACTTCCCTGAAGTTTTGTAAATAAAATAAAATAACATAAAATAAATAAAAGTTTGCGATTGCTGACCGATTGCCAACTGAAAACATGTAACAGCACCAAATTCTCTGGAATAATTAATTCGTGTTCTTGCTAAAACACGGAATCAGATAATTAACTCTGTGTGTAAATTATAGTGCTAAGGTAAACCCATAAATTTCTCTGTACTGAGCGTTAGCCCTAGTAAGGAAATGAGGAATCACACGAGGGAAAGAAAAAAATCTTGGACCTCAGTGGGATTCGAACCTAGATCTTCCGTCGCTCTATCGCTTGAGCCACGAGGCCGTACGGGAGCAGATCGTGGGTAATAAAGTGGTAATAAGGTGGCTCAACATTAACTTGCTAAAATACCCCTACTTTGCACAAGGGTCCGTATTCGTTCATCTAGAAGACTCAGATTGAGTAAAAAAGGTCATAACGAAACAAGCAACAGCAAATTTTTTTCATGGTGCCGACTTCCATTGTACTGTTATATGTTTTACCGTGCATATTTTCATGGCTTACTTAGCCAAAATTAAAACTGGGCTAGTTTTTCTCCGTTTGCTGGAAATATAGCAATGGGCGTATGTCATGAACTGATCACAAATGTTGCTCCGTAGTTTCCGATTTAAAATACGGTTTATCAGAAACAGAGCATGTAGACTCATAACAACATACCTGCTGAAAATGTCAGTATTCCATGCAAAATAGTCCAAACCAGAAACTCATTCATCATTTTCTTCGGCTTAGAAGTTTACCGAACCAAGTAAAAACACCCAATTTTTTTGGCCTATTACAACATGTTCAAAAACGAATTGAGTTATCACATTGCGGGTCGTCATATGAAAGCTGTCTAACAACACTTCAGTAACTTATTTAAATTCAGATAATATATAACTTTGGTTAGACAAAATCTCATTTTCTGAATTGTTTATCTTTCTTAATTAAAAGTAAATAATGGGGACATGTGAATAAACTCATGGGCGTGACAAACGGTGCCAATGTGCAAATGAGACCTCTAATGATTTTACAGTGATATTTGTTAGAATTTTAGCTTCATTCGTCAACAGTCACTCGCTCATAGATGAAAGAAGGCTTAGTACTCTAAGAAATTAAGATCGGACATCAAAGATAATCCAACACCTGAAACAATTCACTTGGAATTTCAATTCTTAATCCACAGACTTACTTAGCTAGATGAGTTTGAGCTAGGGTTTGCTTGAAACGTAAAATAAAAAATACACTATTTTCCCTAAAGCCAGAACGATTTATTATGCATATCATTAACCAAATCAACATGCTTCTCCGCATCATATTCAGTACTCTTAAAAGTAACTTGTCATGGGGAACATGCGGATGCGAAGAGTGTACGTGAGGAGGAGGGTTACCGTACTTCCAAGTTTCAGGTTGATTTACATTGCACATTTTTCATCAGTAATTTCATAAGAGCTGTAAAGTTGCGTTATTCAGTTAACTGCGCATGTTCCCAAATAGCTCATGGCTATGGGGGCTGTGTCGCTAGATTGTAGTATCACTTTGAAAAGCCCTAATTCGTATTTGAATCAAAGGAAACTTAGAAATAGTGGCCTAGTTTTGTTAACCACTACTAAAACAAGTAGTATTGTGTTTTTAGCAGCGCTACTTGAATTGCCACTTGATGGCAACTTGATTGCCACTTGATTGCCACTTGATTGCAACTTAATTGCAACTTGAAACGTTTGAGCTAAATTTTTCAAGTTCTCCCTCCAATCCGTGACTTTGAAAAATCGAAGAAAAGGGCTGTAGTTCTTTCTTCCTATAAGAATTCACCTTGGTTAAATCTTTCTTTTTAGGTTCAAAGAAAACTTCGTGCACGATTGAAGGTGTGCGTCAGTTATTTTAGCAGAGAAGAGCCAAATCCTCGTGACATGGCCCCTGTAAAAAAAATGGTTTTCTTTTGAATTACAGAGCAGGGAAGACTAGTTACCCAAATCTTCTTCTACGTTCAAATCATGAAGGGTTTCTTTGACCTGATATTACTTAATTAAACACAGGTTTCTGAAGGTAATAACTTAAGTTATCAAACAACGAAGACAGGACTACAGCACACTTTTAGAGTTTCATCTTTACTTCTCGGCTTTAGTCTACAGAGCTATCCATCTATATAAAGAACTAATAATCCTGTTGTTTAATCCTGATGGCGTCTGCAAAGTAAAGTAATCAAACGAATTAGCTTTCAGACTGGTGTTATAATTTTACCTATCCAAAATATTTCATTGTTCTAGAAATAAAAACAGAAGACTAGAATTTTGTTTCAGTTATGTTAGAAAAATTTCAGTCAGAAAAAAGAAACAGACCTTATTAATGCCGGCGAAAAAGGATAAAATTGATAAATCCTATCAAGACCAAGACCAGTTAAATCTGAAAAAAATGTTTATTTTCCAGGTCTACTTTAACCCTTTAAGCCCTACGAGTGATCAGCATCAAATTCCTCCTTGTAATATATATTAATGCCTTATCAATCAAAAAGGTCATAAGAATTAAAGACATGATCACACAAGATGAATTCTCTTGATGGCTAAACAATTTCTCCACAATACTTTTATAGGAAATGTACAGGGACAAGAATTGAGAATTTAAATTCTGGTGTTAGGGCTTATATTTGGTTTTGGAAAAAAAACCTTACACTTAAAAAGAAGCAAATGCGCTAAATGCGACACTTACACATTGCCCAAACGGATTGCACTAATCTGTTATTTTTTGCAGTTTTTTTCGTTCATTGTTTGCACCTATTTTTAGGCGATTAACTATGAATTTGATGATATATGTCAGTCATAATTTGGCCGTTTTTACACTAGAGACGCATTATCCGTCCAGACGGATAATGCGTCTGTCATGTTATACGTCTGGTGTAAAGACGGGACGAACAACAAGACGAACTACAGGAGACGAACAAAGCGAAACATTGGGCGCGGCCACTAATGAAAAGGAATGAGTACTAGAGTTTTTTGGCGGCAAAGTTCAAGATGGCGACCGTGTTGGTCTCATTTTTTACCGTTGTTCGTCTGTTGCCCGTCTTTATACACAAAGATGCATTATGCGTCTAGACGAACTATCTTTCGCAATGCGTCTTGAACGACGCACTACGAAAAATAGTTCGTCTGGACGCATAATGCGTCTTGTGCCCGTCTTTATACTTGAGACGCATAACCAAACGAACTACAAATGTTTGCCCCATTTCGTCCAGACGGATAATGCGTCTCCAGTATATAAACGGCCAATAAATCCTTTGTTTTTAAAAATCACCTGCATTTAGCATTTCTTGCAGCTCTTTGGACAGTTTGCCAACATCCACCGTCTATATCGGTCTCTGCAGTGGCCCTTCTGTGCCCATTCAGAACACCTGGGATTCTTATCCTTACAATCTACAAAATAATGCAAAAAAGAACAAAACCTCACATTTGGGTTATTCAGAATAACTATACCAGATTCATTTCTAAATCAATTGATGTAGTACTATACTATTAAGACAAGTTTTGTCCTTCGGTATTGTAAACCCCTGCTAGTACTACAAAATGGTAATAACGTCATCTGCGCGATTACAAGTGTGACGCCATTTTTAACAGGCTTTACTTGGCTGACTTAAAGTGCTACTACCATCAAACATGTGATAGAAAAAATTACATTCCTCACAGAGGTATACCTAAATTAAACCTATCAAGGCCACAGTTTAGTGCCATGACACGCTTTTCATCACTTGAAAGACTCTGTACATCGATTCCGAGAGCTTGTTCGGATTGTCTGATCACGATGTAGGAGGAAATTAAAAGAAAATATATTATTCCGTATGATGAGTCTGCAATTGGTAACCAGGCAGCAGCCGGCAGGAACATGTTGGTTCAACCGGCGATCGAAAATTGTAGAGAACTCAGTCCAGCGCAAAAAGCTCACTTTCCTTCACCATTTGAAAGTTACAATTTAGTCAACTACTGATTCGCCGAAAATTAAAGGTATTCGATGATTTCATCGTAGCATTACTTTAAAAACAACTGACATCTCAAAGGTAATCGGAATCTGTAAGTTGGGTGGAAGCTTGACAGAAATATCTCTTATTGTTAATTAATCTACCACTGCAGCCAATTTTAATAAACTTCAGGTTAATAACAAACATAACACTTTATGTGTTTAGCTGTATACAGTAACCAGCCATAAAAATAATACATTTTTCTCATACCTTCGCCCCCGCCACCTCCGCCGCCTCCTCCTCCTCCACCTCCTCCTCCTCCACCTCCACCTCCACCTCCACCTCCACCCCCGCTGCACTTGTACAACAGATTCATCTGCTTCACATCTATCTTTGTTGGGCCTTGTCTGTTACTGAGCGTAACCTGTAGGCAAACATTAACAAATAGGATGAGATCTTAAATAATGCGTCATCTGTTTATAAAAAGTATTTGTATTATACTGGCTAAAAATAAATTCACCTTAGTTTACCATTGATTAGCAATTGGGAAAGACCATGATCTGAAGAGAAACCATTTTATCAGCCCTAAAAATATTAATTTACCTTTATATACTGTATAACGTTTTGAACAGACGGATTACAACTCGTAAAATTACAGATGGAAAAACAAGTGATCTGATCTGGTAGCGTGCCGTACCGCACCAACCCGGCTCTCATGTTTGAGATGTATAAAGCGGTACATCTGAATTGTTCAGTTACTCAACTGCAAAAGTTTTATGTATGTGCAATTTAATTGATTTCTTTAAAGGCGATTATTGACTACTGTTATAATTATCTGGCCAAACTAATTCTGAAAATTCCGGACCAGTTGGTATCATTGAAGTTAATGTTGGATGCAAGTTTACCCCCTGTTGCTTGGCAACAATAGTGGGTCGTCTGTTTTTGCTGAAAGCGTGACTCTCATAGTGCATTACGCTTCTGTAGTCATACGGCGTGCCAAGAGAATCGATTGTGGAACGTGGGTACTTGTTGAAAGCAAACGCCAGTCCTAAGTAAAAAAAATTAATTGTAAAGATCTGCTAAAACGTCTTTTTTATATTTTTAAACATAGAACGAAAGAGTCAACCAATAAAGAGCAAGATTTGGTCGCAGTGCGTTTTCATGCACGTGGAATATCGGTTGCATGTTCTTTTTTAATTTTTATCTTTTTGAGAAAATTTTGTTTTGATTACAAAGGTTTCGATATGAGGCATTCATACTGAGACCGCCAAATCGGTTGGACTTGACATATAGTATTACTAACCTTTCTGTATGTTATCCCAATTGATTGTAACGTAATCATCGCGATCAGGGCGGGACTGTTCATGATAAAATCCTAGAGCATGACCTAAAGAGAGCGAAAATCAACTTTTAGGATGATCTTGTTTAATGATACATGTTTGTTTAATTTTCATTGGTAAAATAATGTTCACATGACCACTTTTATGTGGAAACAGACACTTCCTGGTGCAAATCTAAGCTAGTCCAATTGATGATCTATTTTACTTTCTTAACTGGTAGTAAAACACTTTTCTTGAACAAATTTAACGACAGCTATTTTGGGACTGTTGTTACTGTTGTTTTATTATTCGCTTCATTGTCGCCTTTATTGTCGCTGTTTATGGTCGCCTTTGTTTAAAAGTGGTTGCATCCTGCGTGGTTCTCTAGCTTTTGCCCAGCTTTTGCGAGAGCGTTCACGGGGGACTCTTTTCTCTTAAGGTCTGTCGAGCGTGTCGGACTGCAAGCAGTACACCAGCAGTCTATTAGTGCCGGTATTCGCTTATTTATTTATTTATTTATTTATTTATTTATTTATTTATTTATCTATCTATTTATCTGTATATTTTTGAAATAATTAAGGTTTTGTGGTTAGCTATTTTGGCGCGTTTGGTTTCTGCCACTTGTACAACATATTGCGAAAGATGAATATTTTACATACCGAACTCATGTGCAACGGTGTGAGTGTACCAGCATCCTCTAGCAAGGGACAGCATTTGTTTGCGTCCAGTCCTGCCCACGTACGAGGTACAGCTGATAAATAATTGAAAAGAAAGTTGGTCCTTGTCATTGATACAACAATCCAAACACAGAAAAATAGAAAAAAGCAGAGCCAGTTTTCAACCGATTTTTCAAAAAACAAATCATGCGACATGCCACAAACGCTGTTTTTTAAAACAGCGTTTGTTGTTTGTGTCGCATAAGTGACAATGTCCTGAAATTGGGGTGTTTCTTGGTGTTGCGGAAGCCATTGTTGGTTAGCTTTTGTGTTGTGGTGTGGGTATTGTTCAGTGTCTTTTGAATCTTTTGTTTTACGTCATTTGGTGATCACACCATCCGCAACACCAAGAAACTACCTGAAATTGTGCAAACTGAAAATTCAGTATTTTTTTCTACATATGTTATCTTGCCTCTTTCAATGGCAAGTTATAGATGCAAGATACAACGAGAGTATAAAATCTTAAATAAAATAATCACAATAAAGAAATTTCTCTCTTCCCAGTCTTGTAGATATTGACTTCCCATAAAGCTACACCAATCATCACAATCACGACAGACTGATCCTTGCACTAAGGGAATATAACTAACGGTCCTGATTATAATGGATCTTTAAACGTCGATATTGTGCATGAAATACTTACCCTCGGCCAATGTGGACGTAGACGTAAGCATTTTCATTTGTTCTTTTTTTGAACTGCACACAAGTTTGAGTTCGCCACAAATTTATTGCTGCATTGATGACTGCCATAGCCCCGGAACTGCGTTCTAATGACAAATTAAAATTTTACTTCCGATGAAATTTTCCAGAATTAACCCTATTTTGCCTGGGAAGGGGGGGAGGGGGCACAAAGTGACCGCGCTAACTTTCAACATTCATAACTTTTTAAATTTGTATTCCAACGCCATCAAACTTTGTGACTCCTAAAATTTATCCGGCAACAATGTGATATGACATTTTATTGATCACGTGACTTGATGTTTCCATGGCAACAAGATTTTGACAGGCATATATAACTCGGTATAACTTTTACATTTTTAATTTAATTTAATTTTACGTCATTTAGTGTTTCTTTATTGGTTTTGATTAATTTTGAGTCAATTTGTGCGGTTTTTATGAGGTTTTGAAAAATTTCATAAATCCAAGATGGCGGATCCAAGTTGGAGGCCGTATAACTAATTACCTAATAACTACGTCATATGACGTCATCGTTCCATTGTGCGGACCACTAAGGAGACAGTTTTGGACGTACTATGTACCCTCTTGGTTTCATTGTCATGTGTTTTCTGAGAGTTTAAAGTGACGTTATTTCTACCCTTCTAAGATACTTTCCAAATGTAACTGGAAACGAGGTCCACCTACGCGGCATGATTGTTTTCTGGTTATTACGTGACAACAAAATCGTGACATTTTGTATCATCACGTGACCTGGACACGCCTTCCAGATAGTTTCGTGTATGACTTTGCGCACTTAGAAATATTCAAATGTTATTTTTTAAGTCAGAGCGGTTAAAGTTCTCCTGTGCTTAGCCTAAAGAAAAACATAGCAATTTGATACCTTAATCAGTTGCGTGATTCTTTTCGTGACAACTACCTACAGAATTTAACCTTTGTATAAAGTTTAAGCCTTTGGCCAAGTTTCGTGTCAATATGTTCTATACTTTATGAAATAGACCACCCCACTTAGTTTTTGGATGTACATTAACTGTGATTAACTAACCCAGGCCTTAATCGCTTTCGAAGAACGCAATTCTAATTTCGTATTAGTTGACCTGTGCCTTGCATGCAGTAAAATTTGAGCTTTTTTGATGTCCGGTCTTCCAAATGGCCCCTATTGCTTTTTTCAGGGGCTCATTTCCGCCGGAAATTCCTTCGAACGCGTCTCCACAATCTCCGATTACTGCTAGTATACCTGAGAAGACGAGGAGCAGCCGAGTCTTTGTAACCGACTTCGAGGTATTTGTATTTTTATATGGCTTCTCAATCTGCTGATTAAATACGGAGAAAACAAAGGAATAAAATCGCCAAACCATATGCTAATTAAAATCGTGGTTCCAAACCACCGTCATGCTTAATGAGATTGAGAAGGGGACTTCAAAGTGACTATTAATTACCCAACGTTTATATCCTGTGTTTAACATTAAGATTGACTTTTACCTATTTCTGGGTCCAGTTGATAGACAAGTACCGCCCCAGGCCACAGATTCTTTTTAATGGACGCTCGGCTCAAACCTGCTTTGCTGACGTCTTCACCAAGCATTGCTGCCATTCGTTGAGCATCAGTAAGGATCATGTCTCCCTCAAACAGATTTGGGTCATCGAGACCAGCATTTTCTACAATGGAAAAACACTTGCAAATAAAACTTTTTTCATGTCATTACCACCTACTAAAGTAGCCATTTTCTGTGGCCAAACATTTGTAATTACTCCAGTGTATATTAAGATAAAAGCCAATTAAAACCTATAACTAGCCTATTTTGAACAGATCTATTGGAAAATATTTCCAAGTCAAAACTCTACGATTGCTCAAGCCCATCAACGGAACAATGTTTTGAGAATATATCAACTAGTGTATGTCTAAACCACCAACAACCATCAACAACCATCAACATTCCTTTTTCCATAATTTAAAATAATTAAGAATATTGCAGCTTTACTTGTGGAAGAACGTTTTGAGAACTATATACGTAGTTTGAAATGGTATTGTATATGTTGATATTTTACTTTCATGAGCTTTTAAAGTACATTTTGTTCACATACACGTAACGCCAGAATTAACATGTAACCGGATGGTAGGTGGCTAACAACAGTTTCTAGCAGTTCCCAGTACTTACACTTTAATGGATCAATACTACCACTTAATACCACTCTTTATCAGTTAGTGCTACAATAAAGTTATCAAACTTATTTGAACAAGTTATGGTCATTGTCATGACGTAAAGAGTTACCACAGTAACAGTATAATCTGTTATAAAAACACCCTTAATTTTAGATTTAAGTGCTTAAAACTGAAAAACGAGCTCGGTGACACCCATTTCTTATTATTGAATTACAATCAGCATGTTAAGATACAACATTTTACAAAGTTTTAAAAAATTCTTGAGAAGGGGTTCAGAGCCACCTTAAATTTTCGAAAATTTAAGTTGGCTTTGATGATGATCTAACATCGATTTAGTAGCTTTTGTCATGAAGGAAAGTTAAAACAATGAATTAAACCACAACTGGAAACTAGCTTTGCAAGTCTGGAACACGATATGTGATAACCAGCTACGATGTGTGATAACCAGCTACGATGGCTTTAAAATCATATTCATTGTTATCATCATCATATAATCATCGAATTACGGCTATGGTCACAGTCAGTCGGTAATGAGCACGGCGAAATTTTGCTTGAGCTGGCATGGGTCACTTTACTTTGGGTTCACTCCACCGTCTTGCGGAAAATATATTTAATTTATCAAAAATAGTGGATTTAATATAATTTTGGCACATTTTTCCTTGGTCTTGTCTAAGACCTGAACATTTCATACATAATAAAGGCATTTACCCTACACATCACATACTCAGTAGTTCCCAACCAATCCCCAAATCCTGGAGAAAATAATTAACCCCATTCTGTATGTGATTCGAAATAACGATATTATGACAAATGAGAACCTATCTACCTTCTGGTCGATGTAAGTCTTGTTCAGCTCTCACTAGATAAAACAGAAACACGATCCACAAGGACTTCATGTTCACGAAAGCCTTGGAGCATTAAAGGAAGCATTGGCAAATTAGGACCTTACATCTCTTGCAATAGGTTATATTTGGCCTCCTTGATCAAATATTGAAACGTGTGGTTAGCTTTTTAAATATTGCTAACTACCAATGAATGCATTAGTATTTCATTCAAGGACAGCTAATGCCTTTAAATGTGTTCAGAATGACGTATGTATATCAAAAAGGATAAATATAGGAAAAGGATTGCTTAGTCAGGAGGGGCGTGTAATCAAGGTGTTCAAACTATGCGATCCAGCTAATTTACGTTTTTTGCTTCCTGTTGTAGTTCTAAAACTTTCAATAAAGCAAAACCATATTTCATTGCAGTTCTGTACCACTTTGATTACAAAAGGATTTCTAAAGTGGCATGGAATCGAACTACACTGTACACCTAAAACAATTTTCCTTTCCTATTCAGGTGGTTATGGCTTTTCCATGTCACTAATCCGTGGTAGGCTGATCACACACTGTCCTTTTCACCTGCACGGTGTTTTGAAAATACATTCAATGCTGTTCAAACTAACGAAAATTTCATTTTTATATTTCTTTGAGAAAACGAAAAAATTGTCAAGGCATTTACACCATTTAGTAGTTTGGCCTTTGATCTGTCCGTCATTAAACTCGTACCAAATGCTTCAAGCCTATATTATTTTCTTTGGACGTCAGACTGGACAATGGAGCGCAAATGCTGCATCCTTCGAATCTAAAGGATGACACGCACTCGAAGGGCCTGCTCGAAACGTCAGCCTTTGAATCTATTTACTAAATCAATCTAGTTGATGCCAAATGTTAGTATTTCACCTCCCAGCGACGCAGTATCCCAATAAGGGATGTAACATGGTGCTGTAAACCGTCCCTAGTGGTGGGCGGGGGCACAAAGTGACGTTAAACGCCAATGTATCTCAACTTCGTTCCCAGGGCGTTTAATTCCCTTTTTATTGAATTTATCTGTTAACAATCTGGTATGTACAAATCATCCATCAGCGCCAAATATTTTATCATTTAAAAGTTTGGATACAAGGGATAAAATTTCACAGGCAGCCCAGACGTGCTTAGTGTGATTTGACAGCTTATAAGGATCCGATAAATTCTAGATGTATTATGGACTAAATCGAAATATTGTGTAATAAAGCCTGCTTACCTTTATCATTTTAAACCGGCCAGCACAAACAAGGACACATTAAGCTAAGAGTAACCAGGCTTTATTTCACAATATTTCGGAGTTTTTTAACACTCGTTAGTCCGTAATATATCTCGAACTTATCGGCTCATTATAAGCGGTCAAATCACACTAAGCACGTCTGGGCTGCCTGTGGTTTAATTGGAGTCGTATTGCAACACATTACTCAATTAATCGAGATATGGGAGAGTATGTGGTCGCTTACCAAAGGTTACAAACAATAGAGTAACTCAAATTACCAGCATCAACATACGGTCAAGGGTTAACCCATTATTTTTGCATGAAGCAACTAAGAGTATTGCTACTCCTCCCTGGATGGAATACTAGTCCATGCGGCTGTGTTACCCCCAGCATTATGTCGCCGGTACCCACTTATATCTTCTCAGGATAGAGAGAGACAATGTGGAGTGAAGTTTCCTGTCTCAGGAAACAAGAAGACGCCGGCCGATCGCGAGACCAGAGCTCGAACCATCAACCTGTAGACCTGAAGTCCATTTCGCTAACCATTGATTACCGCGTCTCCATTGAGAGCCCTAAATTGTACTCATTCATTTGACTACTTGCATGGAGATCCATTTGTTTCTTTTTGTTATTGAAGTTTGTTCTCTCGAAGCCCCCCGAGAAAGCTTCAAAGATCTGCAAAGAATACTTTAGAATGTCATGAGAATGACTGGGAAAACGAAACGAAGCCGAACACGTGACCTTTCGTGCACCAGTCGGATGCTCCAACCATGCACTAAGCTACCAATGGTAAGTGGCAAGCTAGGTCATTTTATGTGACATACATTGTCCCACATACTAATGTCGATAACGTTACATGCGAGAGCGACAGGTCTACGGAACGTCATGGTCATAGTTCCATGCTCGTGACGTCATGCTGAATACACCTGATTTTACATCATCAATGAGGAATATCAGAGTTCCTATTTGAAATAATTGCATTCATTTTGATCGAAAATTACCTATATTGTAAGCATTTTAATCGGATAAATAGAAAAGCAGCTGTTCTAAAAGTTCGCTGGTCTGATCTTCATTTCAGCTCTCTTTAGCGAGTAATCAGCTCCTCTCCAGTGAATCCAAATGACACCCACATTTGATGATCTAATTTCGCCGTGATGGTAAGGGCCGTTCAGGTTGGAGTGAGCGCAGCGATCGAACCACCAAGCTCCTTTGCGGTTCTCGGCACAGTGGTTGGAATTATCCTGATCTTTGGTAGAAAACGGGTGACCACGATGATAGGAAAGAGAATCACCAGCAGATCCTATAAAATGAAATAAGCACAAATTCTCGTTATCGGCCATCCTCGCGCTAAAACTGTGTAGTAACTGCGAATTCGACTAAGAAGTGAATGCAAATGAATTTTACGAATACATGTCCCGCTAAGAAAAATGGCTGCTTTTGACCAGAGTATACCGAGACTCCACTGCATTAAATTCACTACCATTTAAATACAACAACAAAAGCAACAACAACAAAAATCTTTGTTAATTAATTCTCATACAATTTACGAGACAGGCCCGCAGGTAGCAAAAGCTAATCTTGACAGGCCAGTCAAATTAATTATGTGATTTTTGTATAGGAATCGCTTCCACACTATATTTGTTAAAATAAAAAGTAAGGATCAAACAACAGAAAAGAGAAGAAACAAAAAGGAAAAACAAGTGATCGAGATACAAGAAAAAGAATTATGAAAACATTAATTAATTATATTTTTATTTAACTTTAGAGATAATCTCGTCAAATTAGAAATAGACAAAGAAAACTCGCTTCTGCGATCAAACGTATCAAATTCACTCATAGGAACAAGTTCAACGCCAAACTAATCTTAAAGCAGGAACAGAACAAGGAATAGACCCTGACAATTGGTCTCGATGTGTCCAGAATTTTAATTCGGAACTTTTTAGCAACTAATCAATATTTTAGTTTTTCTCTACTTCTTTAGTTTATGAGCAACTTGAAATAAATCCCATCACTAGGTAGATGTAATCCCTAGAAGAGTAGTACCTGAGTAAGTTCCAATCCCTAGCTGGTACTTCGTTCTCTCGCTTGTTAAAGCAAACATATCATACTCCGCATAAGCTGTCTTTCCTGCGGTATCTTCGAGATCCACACGTAGCTCGTATCGATCACTGTTGGTCAGGCGGTGAATCCTGTCCAGGCCGAGCCAAAACTCGCCATTCAGGTTACCAAAGCCACGTTTGTAGTCATTCCAACCCCTGTAGAATTCAACCGAGCCATCCAGTCTCTTTTGGAACACTGTCCACCCCCCACCAGGTGAATTGTGATCACAGAACACATCAAAGGCACCTGAACCATCAGGGTCAATGGTATAAACACCGCTGATCCTTTCACCAGACTCGTACACCTCAGCACATTAAATAAGGTTTTATTACTACATATACTACTTACAATACGATACTTAAACTACTTACAATATGATACTTACACTACTTACAATACGATACTTACACTACTTACAATACGATACTTACACTACTTACAATACGATACTTACACTACTTACAATACGATACTTACACTACTTACAATATGATACTTACACTACTTACAATACGATACTTACACTACTTACAATATGATACTTACACTACTTACAATATGATACTTACACTACTTACAATATGATACTTACACTACTTACAATATGATATTTACACTACTTACAATATGATACTTACACTACTTACAATATGATACTTACACTACTTACAATATGATATTTACACTACTTACAATACGATACTTACACTACTTACAATATGATATTTACACTACTTACAATACGATACTTACACTACTTACAATATGATACTTACACTACTTACAATACGATACTTACACTACTTACAATATGATACTTACACTACTTACAATACGATACTTACACTACTTACAATATGATATTTACACTACTTACAATACGATACTTACACTACTTACAATATGATACTTACACTACTTACAATATGATATTTACACTACTTACAATACGATACTTACACTACTTACAATACGATACTTACACTACTTACAATATGATACTTACACTACTTACAATATGATACTTACACTACTTACAATATGATACTTACACTACTTACAATATGATATTTACACTACTTACAATACGATACTTACACTACTTACAATACGATACTTACACTACTTACAATATGATACTTACACTACTTACAATATGATACTTACACTACTTACAATACGATACTTACACTACTTACAATATGATACTTACACTACTTACAATACGATACTTACACTACTTACAATACGATACTTACACTACTTACAATACGATACTTACACTACTTACAATACGATACTTACACTACTTACAATATGATACTTACACTACTTACAATACGATACTTACACTACTTACAATACGATACTTACACTACTTACAATACGATACTTACACTACTTACAATACGATACTTACACTACTTACAATATGATATTTACACTACTTACAATACGATACTTACACTACTTACAATACGATACTTACACTACTTACAATATGATATTTACACTACTTACAATACGATACTTACACTACTTACAATATGATACTTACACTACTTACAATACGATACTTACACTACTTACAATATGATACTTACACTACTTACAATACGATACTTACACTACTTACAATATGATATTTACACTACTTACAATACGATACTTACACTACTTACAATATGATACTTACACTACTTACAATATGATACTTACACTACTTACAATACGATACTTACACTACTTACAATATGATATTTACACTACTTACAATACGATACTTACACTACTTACAATACGATACTTACACTACTTACAATATGATACTTACACTACTTACAATATGATACTTACACTACTTACAATACGATACTTACACTACTTACAATATGATATTTACACTACTTACAATACGATACTTACACTACTTACAATACGATACTTACACTACTTACAATATGATATTTACACTACTTACAATACGATACTTACACTACTTACAATACGATACTTACACTACTTACAATACGATACTTACACTACTTACAATACGATACTTACACTACTTACAATATGATACTTACACTACTTACAATACGATACTTACACTACTTACAATACGATACTTACACTACTTACAATACGATACTTACACTACTTACAATACGATACTTACACTACTTACAATATGATATTTACACTACTTACAATACGATACTTACACTACTTACAATACGATACTTACACTACTTACAATATGATATTTACACTACTTACAATACGATACTTACACTACTTACAATACGATACTTACACTACTTACAATACGATACTTACACTACTTACAATACGATACTTACACTACTTACAATATGATATTTACACTACTTACAATATGATACTTACACTACTTACAATATGATACTTACACTACTTACAATATGATATTTACACTACTTACAATACGATACTTACACTACTTACAATACGATACTTACACTACTTACAATACGATATTTACACTACTTACAATATGATACTTACACTACTTACAATATGATATTTACACTACTTACAATATGATACTTACACTACTTACAATACGATATTTACACTACTTACAATATGATACTTACACTACTTACAATATGATACTTACACTACTTACAATATGATATTTACACTACTTACAATATGATACTTACACTACTTACAATATGATACTTACACTACTTACAATATGATACTTACACTACTTACAATATGATACTTACACTACTTACAATATGATACTTACACTACTTACAATACGATATTTACACTACTTACAATATGATACTTACACTACTTACAATATGATACTTACACTACTTACAATATGATACTTACACTACTTACAATACGATATTTACACTACTTACAATATGATACTTACACTACTTACAATATGATACTTACACTACTTACAATATGATACTTACACTACTTACAATACGATATTTACACTACTTACAATATGATACTTACACTACTTACAATATGATACTTACACTACTTACAATATGATACTTACACTACTTACAATATGATACTTACACTACTTACAATACGATATTTACACTACTTACAATATGATACTTACACTACTTACAATATGATACTTACACTACTTACAATATGATACTTACACTACTTACAATACGATATTTACACTACTTACAATATGATACTTACACTACTTACAATATGATATTTACACTACTTACAATATGATACTTACACTACTTACAATATGATATTTACACTACTTACAATACGATACTTACACTACTTACAATACGATACTTACACTACTTACAATACGATACTTACACTACTTACAATACGATACTTACACTACTTACAATATGATACTTACACTACTTACAATACGATACTTACACTACTTACAATATGATACTTACACTACTTACAATATGATACTTACACTACTTACAATACGATACTTACACTACTTACAATACGATACTTACACTACTTACAATACGATACTTGCGCTACTTACAATACGATACTTACACTACTTACAATATGATACTTACACTACTTACAATACGATACTTACACTACTTACAATACGATACTTACACTACTTACAATATGATACTTACACTACTTACAATACGATACTTACACTACTTACAATACGATACTTACACTACTTACAATACGATACTTACACTACTTACAATATGATACTTACACTACTTACAATACGATACTTACACTACTTACAATATGATACTTACACTACTTACAATACGATACTTACACTACTTACAATACGATACTTACACTACTTACAATACGATATTTACACTACTTACAATACGATACTTGCGCTACTTACAATACGATACTTTTTTTAATGCAACGTCTTTTTTATTAATATTTCCACATACATGCGTAGTGTTACATACATTTAATGCAATACTTATAATTAACATAACATAATTTAATGAACACTCAGTTATAAGTGAAATAGTAAATATATATATATATATAGAAAGAGCACATACAGAGAACTAAAAGCTATCCACTTCAAGTACGTTATACATTGCTTTGCCACAATACTACAATGGTAATTATGTCGTCTCATTTTGTGAGGGGTTTTTCTTAAAGCGAGACCACTTCTTTTGAAAGGAGTTTATGGTGTTGTTGTCAAACGCAATTTGTTTTTCAAGTTCCATAGAGTTCTTAAGTAATTGTATATATACCTGCAGCTCAGGTAAGGTATTCCCAAGTTTGCATGTGTATATATAATGTCTAGCTATAAGAAGTAAGTGGTGGAAGAGCAAATCTTTTATGTCGTCAATTAAACCAAGACAAAAAGATGGGGAGAATGAAGAGTCCTCCATTCCAGTAAAGTTTTGAGTTATCCACTTTGACATATTTTTCCAAAAGGTTTGGGTATGTTTACAATTCCAAAACAGATGAACAAGGGTTTCTGGTGTTTCTTTGCAGAATGAGCAGGAATCCACTTGTTTTATACCTATCTTGCAAAGAAAATCATTCATAGCTATTCTTCTATGAAGCAGTTTAAATTGGAACACTCTAAGTTTTGTTTCTATTGTACATAAAAATGGTAAGTAATAGGTGTTTTTCCAATTAACCGCTACAGTAGAATTACCAAATATTTCCTCTTCCGCCAACCATTTTCCCTGACTCTTTGAAGGTATGGAAGCCCTTTTATTTACAAGATGTTGATAGAATTTTTTGCACACTTTTGAGTTAGACAGAAAGTTCTCAGCGGAGTCTTTTTGGGCAGGGCTATTGTGAACTGGGGAGTATTTTTTCCTGTAGTACTTTATAGCTGATACTACTTTGTAATACTCCAAATAGTTGGTTTTAATGTTGTATTTGTCTATAAATGCATTATAACTTAAAAAATTCTGATCATTATCTAGCAAATCTCTAATCTCCTTTACCCCCGCATAAAACCATGATTTGTAAAAAAAAGGTTGGTTCTCTATTTTAATGAGCGAATTATGCCAAATACACGTGGAAGCAAACTGAAGGTTCTCAGCACTGAAGTTGAAATTGGTCCAATATTCTACAATCTCATTTAAAAAAGGGTCCTTTAGATTAAGCTGTGAAGTATCCTGTTGTTTTAGATTACTTTGAAACAAAAGCCTGCCTCCGTGCTTCAATAAGTAGTGATCAAAAAAAAGTTTCCATTTCCCTTTATTATCTTCATTTAAATACCCTTGTATCCATTTCATTTTAAGAGATTCATTGAAACTTTGAACATCAATCATCTTTAGTCCTCCTTTCTCGTAATTGTTTATCATTTCTGTCCTTTTAACTTTGTCGCCTTTTCCATCCCATAAGAAATCATACAATAAGGAATTGACTTCTTTAAGTGCACCCGAGGGCGTTGGAAGAGAAGACAAAACATAAACCAATTGTGACACGGCCATGGTTTTTATGATTGTAATTTTACCCAAGAGGGTTAGTCTTCTTGCTGACCAATTATTCAAAATGCTGCGAATTTTTTCGATTTTCTCGCTTAAGTTAACATCAAGAGACTTATCTTCCAACGTGGAAAACCAAACTCCCAAGGCGTAGACCTTTGTTTCAGCCCATGTTATAGGTTTTATTGAAGGGAAAGTGATGTCCGAACTTTTAGATGATCCGATCCAGAGGGCTTCAGTTTTGTCATAATTAACTTTAAGACCAGATATGGAAGCAAAGGCATCTGGTAAGTATAGGGATCTTGAAAAGGAAGATTCTGAACCATCTAAAATCATAGTCGTGTCATCAGCGTATTGAGATAGTTTGCACTCAGTGCCAAGGACCTTGATTCCACGGATCTCTTTGTCATTCCTTATCGCGTTACCTAGTATTTCGGCACATAAGATAAACAAATATGGGGAGAGCGGGCATCCCTGTCTCACTCCGCGACCTAAGCTAAAGAAATCTGAGGACCAACCGTTGTTCTGGATACAACTGCTGATATCCGTATAGAATATTTTTATCCAAGATACCAGAGAAGCTCCGAAGTTATAATATTTAAGGGTTTTCTCTATAAAGGACCATTCTATACTATCGAAAGCTTTTTCGAAGTCAATGAACAGTAAAAGACCCGGTATTTGCTCATTATCTGTGTAATTTATTATGCTCTCTATAAGTCTGATGTTTTCCCCAATAAAGCGACTTTTTAGAAAACCCGTTTGGTCATTGTTGATAATCTTTGGCAGAACTTTTCGTAATCGACTAGCGATGGATTTAGTTGCTATTTTGTAATCACAGTTAAGAAGAGTAATAGGCCTCCAGTTTTTTAAAAGATTAGTAGGTTTGTTCTTCTTTGGTATGAGGGTAATCAATCCTCAGCACAATTTTTGTGATAACGCAAATCTGAAGTTTAAGGATAAATTAGTTAGTTCTCATGATATCTCTATGAGAGGGAATTTGAAGGAATTTTGTTCAACAGATGATAATGAGAAGAGCACTGTTTGTGGTATAGAAATTTGAAATTAAGAAAGCTGAGGGCTCCTTACGGAATTCACAGTATCTTTATTCTTCGGCTCCCTTTAGAAGCAATAATCATCATTTTCTGACTTCTACTAACAACAAGACATATGATTGTCATCGAGGCAGCAAAAGCTGACAAGAATTTTGATACCTAAAACCTAATTTGTTACTATTTTCATACTGATCCCTATAATGTGATACACATGCAACCAAAAAGGCACTTTTTCAATCCAATATTTTCAGTCTTGCATTTTCAGCCTCTTCAAATTACTCTAAAAATAACCAATTATTCGTACTTTTTCCCATGGAGGAGGTACTCTTATAAATTACTTGGTAGGGGTGTGTCGCCTGCTTCTTCAAACCCTCAAACAATTTTCCCTGCTCAATTTCAGATCTTAAAACTTCAGGATTTCAATGCCCTCCTTTCAAACGAAAATTATTGATAGTAATCTATGCACTTTGACTAAATATTTTCCCGCCAACGCACGGCAGAAATCCCGTTCAGATTCTTCTAAGTAATTACAATAAGAGAAATAGAAGATAAGACATGGCTGCTTGAAGATATGAAATTTCTCTTCGAGTGTTAAAATCGATATGGAGTTGAACAAAATGTATTATTTTCTTTATTATATAAACGTCACTAATTACGATGTTTTTGTGAAGAATTTTCGAAGATTTCCGAAGATTTTCGAAAATTCTCCGAATACTGTCCGGAGGTTGTACGAACGTTTCCGATTATTTTCAGAAAATTTCCGAAGATTTCCGAGAATATCCGAAGATGTTTTTGAGACATGCGTGTAATATGAGAGAGATGAGAGCGCGAGAAAAGCCTCTGGCACCCAGGATAGGGCAAACAAAATAGCGAATGGAAGATATCAGTGAAGATAAAATTGATATCTTCACATGTGTCGAGATATTATTTTTCCACGGTGAGAGAAATCCTTAGTATTTCACTGAAGTTTATATAATAATACATGGTACTGAACAACGAACCTTTAGTGTTGTTTTCACGATCGCCGTTCTGTGTTAAATTCCTGACCTCCTTCTGAATCTCGTCCAATTGCCTTTTCATTCCTAAGATAATATCCTCAAACTTCTTGTTCGGTCCAGTTTGGATGTTTATGTTACATGATGTCGCTTTCAAATCTAAGAAATTCTGATTTTGTGTTATTGGCGCTGAATCCACCGCTTGCAAAAGCAAAGCAAAGCAGAAAAATAAGATAAAAACCATGATGTGTGTAACTCTTCGCTCGGTCGACAAAATTGGCTTTAATTCAAACCTGAATAATTGACATATGACACGGAGCCCAGTGTAACATATACTTATCTAAGTATGTTGTAGGCTCTTACGCAGGCCTTTTAATTTGGCAAAATAAAGTTTGCGTAGGAGGCTAAAGTGTCTTGGCACTTTCCTTGAAGAGTCCTTGAAAATTTTGTCAACAGCTATCAATGTAAAGATGATAACGCTATTGTTTTTCGTATCTATTCCCTCTTCGCACTCGCAATATTTTTCCTTCGCGCGCCGCCTATCCTTCGCTCTCCACTTTCTGAACGCCTGTTTATGGCCGGTGTACGCCGCACCATCTACAATCTGTAGTTACTATCTTACTATAGATCTTTCAAACCTAGCGAGCCAAAGAAACTCTGACGATGTATGCCTGGAGCTAGCACTCAAAGGACGGCATAAGCAACATATTGTAAACGGCTCTGATAGCTTCTGGTCGGCGTCAGTTTCACAGCTAGAGGGTTTTCCCCGAGATCAAAGATCATTCAACAACATCGAGCGCAACAGGCCTTGTGCCTAGACTATGTGTTAGGCCTGACACTCTTTTATTATGCCATCTTGATTCTTACATTTCAACAACATGTTTCAATTGGTAAAATCAGCCAAAATGAGAATTCCGTTCACTGTGGAACTCGACCCGAACGTTAGAGTGCCATCAGGCATGTTTCACTATTCTTCTATCCCTCCCGTGTCTTATTACCCTGGCTCCGACCCTGGCTCGGAGGTCTATTCTCTAAATATCAAGAGTGAAATTAACCGCATGCATAAACGGTTGAAAAGCTTCGGTTTTCACCAAACAAAAAAATAAAAACTCTGGCATCCAAGGTAGTGCCTCGTGCTCAGTCCACCACGCAGTCTTTGCTAGTGCACCACATAAGCGCCTGTTGTGCATGCTACATAGGAGCGGCTACTTGAATCTGTGAACAGGCTTTTTATTAGAATATAACTGCAAACTACATTTGGTTTTTTTAACATCAAACTACTCTTTTTTCAGTAAAGATAATTGCAATTCATATTTGAAATAATTACATTCATTTTGACGGAAAGTTACCTATTGCAAACATTTTAATTGTTCAACTGAGGAAGCAGTTCTAAAAGTTCGCTGGTCTGATCTTCATTTCAGCCCTCTTTAATGAGTATACAGCTCCTCTCCATTGTAACCATACGACACCCACAGATGAAGATGAAATTTTGCCGTGACGATAGGGGCCGTTCAGGTTGGAGTGAACGCAAGCGTTGTGCCACCAGGCTCCTTTAAACTCCTCGGCACAGTGCCTGTCCCAGTTGTCATTATCCTGATCTTTGGTTGAAAACGGGTGACCACGATGATAGGAAAGTGAATCACCAGCAGACCCTACAAAATGAAATACACAATTTCTCGTTATCGGCCATCTTCGTGCAAGCTTAACAATCACTTACTGGGAATTTCTTACTGCCACATGACTGCAATGAAATTTCACGAACTATGTTCGTTACAACGTGAGACTCCACTGCATTCAATCAGTTCACAACCATTAAAACTACTTTATTGTGAATAATTTACAAAGGGATTTTGCAAGAAAAGAGAGAACTCGCTTCTACGATCAAATTCACTAATAGAAACAAGTTCACCACAAACTGGTCACTAGTACAGCAACAAAACAAGGAGAAAATCTTTAGTTTATGACCGACTTGAAACTGATCCTCATTAGGTAGATGTAATCCATGTCCCAGGTACATGAAGGAGGGGGTGATTCCTATATAAAAAAGACAGGGGTGCTCGTCGGAAATTTTCGAAAAAGAAACCAAAAGGAAACCGAATCTCGTTTGATGGGCGTGGCTGTCATTTTTTTTTTCGCCTCAAGACCCTAAACGATACCACAATAATTCTAACGGAAGTCGTTCTAGATTTTGGCACCCTAAGCGGTACACATTTTGACCCCTTAAAGATACGACGAGCACCCAGGTAACTTTTGTATGGGAGTGCCCCCCGGGCCTTTTACAAGTACCTGAGTAAGTTCCAATCCCTAGCTGGTACTTCGTTCTCTCGCTTGTTAAAGCAAACATGTCATACTCCGCATAAGCTGTATTTCCTGCGGTGTCTTCGAGATCCACACGAAGCTTGTATCGTTCCCTGTTGGTCAAACGGTGAATCTTTTCCAATCCGAGCCAAAACTCGCCATTCAGGTTACCAAAGCCACGTTTGTAGTCATTCCAACCCCGATAGAATTCAACCGAGCCGTCCAGTCTCTTTTGGAACACCGTCCACCCCCCACCAGGTGAATTATGATCACAGAACACATCAAAGGCACCTAAACCATCAGGGTCAATGGTATAAACACCGCTGATCCTTTCACCAGACTTGTACACCTCAGCACAGTTTTTGTGATAACGCAAATCTGGAGTTTGAGGATAAAATTGTTCGTTATCTCTATGAGAGGGAATTTGAAGGAATTTTGTGCAACGGATGACAATGAGAAGAGCAGTATCATTAACAAAAATTATTCGTGAGAACACTGTTTGTGGTAGAGAAATTTGAAATTGGGAAAGCTGAGTCGAGAGCTCTTTACGGAATTCAAGGTATCTTCATTCTTCAGCTCCCTTTAGACGCAATAGTCAGCATTATACGCTGACAAGAATTTGAGACCTAAATCCTACTTTGTTACTTATTTTCAGACATTAATGATACATGATACCCATGCAACCAAAGTGTCAGTTTTTCAATGCAATATTTTCAATCCAGCATTTTCAGCCTCTTAACTTCAAATTACTCTAAAAAATAACCAAAGAATTATTTGTACTTTCCACAAATTACTTGGTAGGAGTGTATCGCCCGCTTCTTCAAACCCTAAACCCATTTCAAATCAAAACATATGATTTTCCCTGCCCAATTTCAGATCTTAAACATTCAATGTTCCCCTTTCAAGCAAAAATAATGGGCAGTAATCTATATAACCGACAAACTGCAAGGCTGATCTGACTACGTAAAAAAGTAGATTTTACGAGACACCAATACGACAGAATCCGATAAAGCAGGGTAGCAACCGCGGACAGCTGTACACTTTGACATTAGTTAGAGATATGAAATTTCTCTGTTATTAAACTTGATATCAAGTTAAACAAAATGTATTATTTTGTTTATCGTATAAAGACCTATAAACGACACTTATTACGAAGATTTCCGGAGATTTCCGACGATTTTTTAAATTCATTCCAATACTGTCCGGAGGTTGCACGAACTTTTCCAAATATTTTCCGTAAATTTCCGAACATTTCCTAAAAAGATCCGAAGATGTTGCGATTGTAAACCGACACATTTTAGCTCGGTACGAGAGGTTCTCTCGCGGTACGCTTTCGTGAGAAGTCGGGGTGTGTAATATGAGAGAGATGAGCGCGAGAGTAGGGCAAACATGATAGCGAACGTGAAGATATCAGTGAAGATAAAATTGATACCTTCACATCTTCACACCTTCAATGAAGTTTACATAATAATACAGAATTCATTCAACGAACCTTTAGTGTAATTGTTTCCACGATCGCCGTTCTGTGTTAAATTCCTGAGCTCCATCTGAATCTCGTCCAATTGTCTTTTCATTCCTAGGATCATATCTTCAAACTTTTTGTTCGGTCCAGTTTGGATGTTTATGTTACATGATGTCGCTTTCAAATCTAAGAAATTCTGCTTTTGTGTTATTGGCGCTGAATCTACCGCCTGTAGAAGCAAAGCAAAGCAGAAAAATAAGATAAAAACCATGATGTGTGTAACTCTTCGCTCAGTCGACAAAATTGGCTTTGATTCAAACATGAATAATTGACATATGACACGGAGCCCATTGCTAAGTGTGTTGTAGGTTCCTACGCAGGCCTTTTGGCAAAAGAAATTTTGCGTAGGAGTCTAAGTGTATTGTCACGTTCCTTGAAAATTTTGTCAACACCTACCTATCAATGTAACGATGGTAGCGTTATTGTCAGCACTCGCAATATTTTTCCTTCGCTCGCCGCCTATCTTCAGTTGCTCCCTACTACCTAAAGGCCAAGAACATTTAACAGGCTATGATACCGTAAATCCTTGACTAAGCCCCCCGGAAGGGCTTTTTTTACTTCAAGCGCGTTTGAGGAGGGAGGAGGGGGGAGATGAAGGACTTCATAGGGGGGACACCGTATGAAATTATGAAACAGCATAGGAAATCAATAACATCTGTATCCGTTTATATCATTCGTTTATCGTGCAACTCTTAAAACAGGAGTAATCCTACAGAAAAGCAAGTGGAAATATATACTTCAGTTTAGGGTGTCTGATGTAGGCTCGTCCGGACTACGGTCATTCGGCACTGCAGATACCTAACTAAACCCCATAGAATTAACCTGCACAGCAAGTGCTTCTGTGGCGCTTGACCACGGAGTGCGAGGCACGCAAAGGAAGGAAGATATAAAGAGAGACGTGCCTGTAGACACTATTGTTCTGGCTCAACAAAACTAGCAGACAAGTATCACACACTTTACGAAAATCAACTAGTTTGAATATTATCTTGGAGATTCAAATATATTAAAACTCATTATGCTGGTTCCCGAGGCTGGATGCAATAACAGAGGAACCGCCTAGCTGCTGAAGACATGTGGTACAATTAGCCAATAGAATTCCGTTCACTGTGTGGAACTCGGCCCGAATGATAGAGTGCTAACAGGCGCGTCTCACTTTTCTCCTCTTCCTCCCGTGTCTCGTTAACTTGGCTCCAGAGCTTCGTTCTCTAATAACAAGCTAAGAGTGAAGTTAACCGCATAAATGGTCAGCAGAAGCGTCGGTTTTCCATCAAAAAATAAAACCTCTGGCACCCGGTGTACCCGGGGGGATGTACTTTATAGTACTAGGCTAATGGGGATGTGCCCCTGTATGGGGTCGCATTTTCACGACTGGATTGACTTTAATGGGGTTACATTTTCAACAGAGTTACTAGAATGGGGTTGCACATTTTCGGAATTTTTGGGGTAAAAAACGTCTTCATATTAGATACTAAATTAGAATGTTCCATGAGGTACTCAGAATAATCTAGCACTTTACTTTTTTATGACGGAGCGCTTGTAAAAGGGTTAGAAAGTAGATGCCTAAACAGAAAGTGACTAAGTTGGGATCGCGAAATTACATTTTCACACAAGTGACTAAAATGGGGTCTATACTTGCCGGCTACAGAATAGACCACGATGAAGTAGGGGCTCTGAGAGGCCAGCGGAACATATCCAGCGAAAGTTGATCCAAGTAACACCCACCCCCACCCCCCACCCCCCCCCCCCCCACCCCCCCGGCCCAGCCCCTGCAGTGCCTCGTGCTCAGTCCGCCATGCGCTCTTTGCTCCGGCCTGTTGTGAAGGCTACATAAGAAGCGGCCACATGAATGTGTGAACGTGCACTTTACTATAATAAAACTGTCCATGCTCACGACCTGCAAACTATTGCTTTTATTCTATATTTTAACAAACTACCCTTTTTTCAGTGAAAATAATCACAATTCATATTTGAAATCATTGCATTCATTTTGACGCTGAAAGTTGCTCCTTTCCATGTCCTCCAGTTTACACCATCAGCGTATGATGAGTAATGACAAACAGGAAAAGTTTTAAAAGTTCACTGGTCTAATTTTCATCTCAGCTCTTTTGGCAGAGTAATGGTGTCCTTTCCATGCATACCAGTTGACACCATCAGCGCCTGATGAGTGCTTGCCATGATGGTAAACACCGTTCAGATTAGAGGCGTGACAGCTGTTATACCACCAGGCTCCTTTATATGACACAGCACAGTTACCAGAATGGCTGTCATTATCCTGATCCTTGGTTGAAAAGGCATAACCACGATGCCCAGAGAGCGAGTCGCCGGCAGTTCCTTAAAACAAAAACAAACAAAAAAAACAGGGAAACAGAAAGCCTTTTAAACTTAGTAATCGAGAAGATCAATCAGAACGAATCATCACATTTTTCACCGTGCCAATTATTTGATGTTTTTTTTAGAGACGAAAATGAAATCATGTACTGTACGCTTCTTCGCTTCATTGATTGTTAGCAAAAGGGGTCTCACCAATCATTCTAAACAACACATGGCGATCTGCCGCCCGCTTTCCTGCACTAAGGCAGCACGGAAAGCCTCAAAGAACAAAAATTCATCTTTCAAAACGAAATCAACGAACGATTTCCATTCAACTAAAAATTCTTAGTTTTTCACGTTACTGTGTTTCCACA
Organism: Dendrophyllia cribrosa; assembly: GCA_024195265.1. Taxonomy (NCBI): domain Eukaryota; kingdom Metazoa; phylum Cnidaria; class Anthozoa; order Scleractinia; family Dendrophylliidae; genus Dendrophyllia; species Dendrophyllia cribrosa. Next base: position 42,810,429 of record JAJLRJ010000001.1, on the reverse strand, counting down.
GAAACCCATAAGTGGGTTGAAACGTGCAACTGTCTCTTGTACACTTCAAAACAAGCTTCCGATTATTCAGTTTGCTAAGAAGTTGTTACAGCCATATTTGGAAAATCAAGATAAAAATATTAACCAATCAATTCGCTTGAACAACTTGCTTCCAATCTCGAGGGACCGAGGAGTTTCCAAATATGGTACTAAGCAAGAAATGAATATTCGGAAGTTGTGAATGCGTGTTACACGTTTCAACCCACTTATGGGTTTCTGGTTTCCACCAATAGCGCAGCAATCTCTAAAAGTTGACTCGCAAGGTCGTTATATTCTCCTGGAGGCTTTGATTCAAGATTCTCCATTTGTACTTCTAAATATTTATGCACCAAATAAGTCTACAGAGCAGTGTGATTTTTTCAACAAAACTTCCGAAGAGCTTAAAAGTTCGCTTTCACTTTCGGATTTTTCTCTTGTTGTCGGAGGAGACTTTAATGTGATCTCTGACCAAGGAAGCGGAGGTATCAAGAAAACGAAAGAATCGATCAAAATACTAGAAGATATTTGTTTGGAGCAGGATTTGATAGATATATAGGCGTGTCAGAAATCCGACAGAGAAACGCTTTACGTGGCGACAGAAGACCCCAATTATTCAGAGACGTTTAGACTATTGGTTGGTAATTGATGGCTTGCAAGACGATATGGTTTCAGCGCACAAAAGTACCATCTATTAAACCAGATCACTCTGCTATTACATTGTCGATTAATGGTATAGATGACAGTGAACGCGGCCCAAGCTTTTGGAAGTTTAATTGTTCTTTAGTGATGATAATAATTATCGCGATCTTCTTGAAACAAATATTAAAAGTTGGTTCGAAGAATTTAAGGAAGTTGATGATAAGCGTGTTTTATGGAATCTGTTAAAAAATAAAATTCGACAGCTTACTATAAATTATAGTAAAACAAAAGTTCGGAATAGGAGAGCTAAGGTTAATGAATTGGAAGAAAAATTACAGAACTGCTCCAAAAAATGCGACAAAGACCCATCGAGACAAAATGTTGAAGACTTGGAATGCGGTTTACAGGCGGAATACGACCAACTCTGTGATTACATTACTCAAGGTGCTATTGTTCGTTCCCTTGCAATTTGGTATGAAAAAGGTGAAAAAAAATAATAAAAATTTTTTGAATTTGGAAAAATCAAATAAGGAAAAAAGTTGTTTACGTAAGATTCTAAAAAGTGATGGAACAATAGTAGTTTACCCCAAAACAATTATCGGCGGAGTGAATTATAATTCTTTTACTCCAATCTTTACAAAGATAACAATAGTCTTTCATTATCATTTCTAAATGACTTAAAGGAAGTCCAAACCTTGACTTCCTGTGTAAATTTGAAAAAAATCTGTATTGTGAAAATCGAGATAAATCGAAAAAGGCCTTTTAAAGATTTTAAAAAAATCACTCTACAGTTTTTTTCAAAAATGTTTCAAATGTTAGATAAAGTTGAATGCTACTTGCATGAAAAATTTCAACATAGGTCACCGAACAAATTTTTGAGATAAAGAGGAATATTTTATGCACGATTTATTTCCGGTTTACGCGATTTTACGCAGTATTTTCATTTCCGGTGAGCTGCGCGTGCTACTTTTTGATAGGAAAATCAGCTGACGCATGCGTCAATACATGATGAGTGCACGTTGCGCGCACACGCAGCTGAAAACCCTTTCTAGCCTCCTTAAAGGCCCGTTTACACATGTGAGTTTTTATGCGATTTTTGTCGCGCTCTCCAATGCAACTTTCGTCGCAAGTGTAAACTAGAGCCGATTTCCTGTGCGATTCGGGTGCGATATTTGCTTTGGTTTCCCAAAAATCGCCGCCAAGTTGCATCAGGTTTTAAACATGTTCGAAACCTCTGTGACATCGCTCGACAAATCGCGCCCAAATGGCACTGAAATCGCCGCCCGTTTACACATTCGATTTGAAAACTGCACAAAAAAATCGCCTGTGTAAACGGGCCTTAAAAACGTATGAAATTCCTCGAAGCAAGATTTCATCGCTTGAAGCTTTTCTTTTTATGAGTATTCTTCAAAGCTTTCTCTTTCTATTTTGACTGTTTTAAATGTGTGTTATTGCAAAATCACGGCCGGTTTTGGCCGGCACGGCCGTTAATGGGTTAAAGGAGTTTAGCTCTAAACAAATGCTTCAACGATTTACTAACTCAATTGTCCTAAGACGAAATCAGGTTTAAAAACAAGCACTTAGCTCTATATTCCTCCAAAAACCGGCTTGACTTGCAGAGTTACGCAGCCTCATATGCGGTCTTGACCACTGTTTGAGAAATGTGAAACCTGTCTTGAGTAGCAAACCGCGAAAAAAACGCAGAGAAAAACGGTTTTAAAAACCGTTTTCTCCGCTAAACACAACAAAAGTGTTTACTGTAGGTGAAGTAACATCGGCCGTGTTGCCGCCGGAAGCTCGCGAAAAACAAAGCCTCGTTTTGGTTTCAAAATTGCTAAGATCCCAGATGTTGCGCGACGTCGTACGTGCATGTTGCGCGAAGTCATACGCGCCCGCGAGCTAGCCCTGCGCGATGGACAAACGGACGCCCCCCCGAGCTAATCGTGCGCGAGGTCGCGCCCGCGAAACATTCCGCTAGCCATGACCATGAAAAATGATGGGCATAGTTCTACTATGAGTACGGAGCTCCGCAAGCGGGCCTTTGGCCCGCGAGAGCTCCGCTATTACAGCAACAGAAGAAAGAGGAAAAAATGGATAGACATTTGTTTGGTCTTAATGAGTTTTAGATTATGACGTTAATTTTGACTTTAAGCAACCAATGAGGACGATAGTTTGTTTACTTCGATCTTTACTGAGTTTATGAGCAATCTAAAATAAATACCATCACTTAGTAGATGCAATCTATATACAATGTATGTACCTGAGTAAGTTCCAATCCCTAGCTGGTACTTAGTTCTCTCGCTTGTTAAAGCAAACATGTCATACTCCGCATAAGCTGTCTTTCCTGCGGTATCTTCGAGATCCACGCGAAGCTTGCATCGTTCACTCTTTGTCAGACGGTGAATCTTTTCCAATCCGAGCCAAAACTCGCCATTTAGGTTACCAAAGCCACGTTTGTAGTCATTCCAACCCCGATAAAATTCAACCGAGCCGTCCAGTCTCTTTTGGAACACTGTCCACCCCCCACCAGGTGAATTGTGATCACAGAACACATCAAAAGCACCTGAACCATCAGGGTCAACGGTATAAACACCGCTGATCCTTTCACCAGACTTGTACAACTCAGCACAGTTTTTGCGGTAATGCAAATCTGGAGTTTAAGGATAAAAGGTCATTGTCATCAAGGAAAATGCAGCAAAGAATTTGAAAGAAAAATATCAAGTGATACCTATCGTACGTTGTTTTCCAGTCCATCTCAGAAGTAACCGGTCTGATTGGTACCAGTTACTATATATTTCAATGCTACTCAGCTGTTTAAATCACTTTTGCCGCAAGTGGTTTACAACAGACCTCCGTCAATTGTACCTTACATGAGAGCAAGGACTGTGGCTAGTAATTTAGTCCAATGTCCAATGATGGCATTTAGAGCCGGTCTTTGAGAGCGACGAAGACTTGAAGCTCAAGGGGGTCTCCAGGACTCGACTAGAACTATTTTGGACGGCAAAGTCGGCGACGTACATAAAAGATTCGATTGATAGACTTCTATTGTAAACTAATAGTTAGTGTTATTATGAAAAATTAAATTTTTATAATCTGCGAACGCAGCGCCGCGAGTGCAGTGAAATCGCCAAATGTTTTGTCTAGCACGGAATCGACTCGATCAAGACGTGTTTAATACTGACTAAGACTATTAGTAATTATTATGGTGCCTTTTTGTGTGTTAAATCACTCGAATGCCAAAGTCCTAGGAGAGGAGTGCTCTTTAAAATAATTGATGGTTGTGTTTGTGATTCGTTTTTTTTTTCGTACCTGTTTTCAGAACAAAATGTTTTAATTTTCCCTACCCATTTTTTCAGACCTGACCCCTAAATCGATACCCATTTTCAGTACTAAAACCTTAATTTGATATCCATTTTCCGACCATGATGACCCTCACACGAGTCACAATTAGACAATTGCTAAAAAACATAACCAAGTATTCGTATTTTCCCCAGCCACGGAGGTGGTACTCTTATACATTTCTTGTCAAGGGTGTTTCTCCCACTTATTGAAACCCTCGCGGCTGTTTTCAGACCAAAATACATAATTTTTCCTGTACAATATTAGACCTTAAACCTTCAATGTCCCCCTTTCAAGAACAAACGATTGGCAGCGATCCAGCATTCCACCTTTCTGACTAGAAGTCAAATTAATTCACGTATTTGCCTCCCAACGCGAGAGAAGTCCCGTTCAGTTTCCTCTAAGTTTACCACAATAAGCGAATAAAGAATACATGCGAGTCGACAAACTCATATGACGAACCTTTAGGTCCTTTAGTGTTGTTTTCACGATCGCCGTTCTGTGTTAAATTCCTGAGCTCCTTCTGAATCTCGTCCAACTGTCTTTTCATTCCTAAGATAATATCCTCAAACTTCTTATTCGGTCCAGTTTGGATGTTTATGTTACATGATGTCGCTTTCAAATCAAGGAAATTCTTCTTTTGTGTTGTTGGCGCTGAATCCACCGCTTGCAAAAGCAAAGCAAAGCAGAAAAATAAGGTAACAACCATGATGTGTGCAACTCTTCGCTCGGTCGACAAACTGGCTTTGATTCAAACCTAAAAAAAAGATCTCCATTCATGAAGCATTTTAACCAATCATTAAGAGGATTTTATTGATATTGGCCTTGACACGAAAGCACGGTGTAACATATTCTGATCTAAGTATGTTTGCACGTTCCCTGAAAATTTGTCAACAGCTACCTATTATGGTAGCGTTCTTGCTTTTTTAATATATCTACAACATACAAATCAGTTGACAAATAAAAATAACAAGTGTATTTCAACACTGCACTTTCAAGGATTAAATCCATTTTGCTACTAGCAAATTAAACATGTTTTAAATAATGATCAGCGCACTTCACTTCTGCCAAAGTTCGTGGCAAAATAGTACAAAATTACCACAGAATACTGAAAATCGATAAGTGTTATCATGTATCCGTAGCTGATACCTGTATGTTCAAATCCTTTAAAAACACGTTTATCGTAATACTCTTATCAGAGATAACAGTATAGAGAAACAGGTGCGGGAAATATATACAATCAACTCTCTCGTAACCGACCACCCTTGGTGCTGGAAAAGGTAGTCGCTTAAAGGAGGTGGTCGCTTAAGAGAAAAAAATCAATTTGAAACAGTATTTGACTGAGAAACAACTGAAACAAAACGATTATTTACAAAGTGGTCGCTTACGGGAAGTGGTCGCTTAAGAGAGTGGTCGTTAAGAGAGTCGACTGTACTTTAGTTTACCTTCCATTTGCAATGAATAGACTCGATCCAGCTATGTCCTGACAACTGGGTGACTCCCGTATATCGAACTAAAGGGCATTAGCAGTTTGTGAAAAAAGAAATGGCAGATGCCCCATGGCGGGGACAAAAAAGCAGTGCAAATGCCCCGGGGTACAGTGAAAAAAAAAGGAAAAAATCTTCGAATCTGGACTCTTTCATCCAAAAGTTCTTTGAAGGTAAAATTAGACAAAAGAAAAGTGCAGTTTTCCTCAGTTTTCCTCTAGTGACCAACAATTTTTCGTCAGAAATGGAGCCAGGATTGTTTGAGATCAAAAACACGAGGATGTCAAATGCCACGGGGTGGGACTCGAACGTGAGCAAATGCCCGACTAATTCCCGGGGGGATGAGCACTACTGGAATTGACTGGTGCTTTATCCACATTGTAGGAGGGCACGTCTTCCATGCACCACAGTAAAGGCAAAAGTTCAAATTTAATTCGAGCTTATAATAATTGTCGCAGGACGGCTTTTTAAACTTCTCAAACCTAATCTAAAGATTACTAAAATAATATAAAGTATTGTGAGGTCCCCGGTGAGGGGGTTTACTTCCCCAAAAATACCTATACGGGTATGTGTCGCCCAACGGGGTCGTGATTTTGGAACTACTGATATATAACGGGGTATCCATTTTGCTCGTTCTTGCTAACGGACGACTAAATCACGTAGCAGAGGAACCCTTGTATATCTAATGTTAATCGATCAGTTTTTTGACCAATGAAACGAAGAATAATAAAAGACACTTCCCTTGACAGGAGACATGCTATTTCAGCTGTGAATCGTGCATGCAATCAGCTACGGCACAACGCTCAAAGCACGGAAACTCTGCGTGATTTCCGCCACTCTCGAGAGTTTTGTCTTTAAGTATTTGTACACGTTTTCTGGGTTTTTTTTTTTCACAATGTTTAAGCCGGTTTAGATGATGCAGCAAAACAACAAAACAAGTAGATACCTCAAAAGTATCAAGAGTGTCCTGAAGGGGGTGGGAGCTATAAATCCCATTTCCCAGCCCAAAATTTGCCCAAATCCTTTTTCCCAGCCAAACTTTTTCGCCAAAATTCCAGCCCAACCGGCCAAAAAATTTAAGAAGCGTCTTCCCACTCCCTGAGAAAAACAACCCAGCAACTTCACCCTTCTGGGGGCAAGTAAAAAGCTTTACGCTCTAACACGTTAAAAATTTATTAGAACTTCGTTATACATACCAGGTGCAAGAAAACTGAAAACTTAAATCTAAACTAGAACAATAGACATTTCGAGTTCACTTTATTTATTTTTCTTAAATTGACACAGAAAACCTTAAATCTTCACACTGTAAGCTTAGAATAAACCTCGAGCGTATAAAAATTAAGTCCCATTTGACACAAGTGAAAGTCATATTTGCATTGTTTTAAGATTACGCAATAATTTTCAATGTCTGTCACGATTTTAGTCACGCTGGAAGTCACATCACACAAAATCGAGAGTAAAACACAAAATATCTGAAGCCGCCGATCAGTGTTGAAAAGCGGTTTACTTTCATTATACTAGGTAACCTCCCAAACAGGAAAATATGGCGACGAAACCAGTACGATTTTTAAAGAAAACTGTCGAAATTGGCCTGATTTCGGCTCCTTCGTCGGTCAAATTCGACGTCAGGAAGCTGGACAAGTCAAGTCGCAGTGCACTTAATTTTGGTTCGAAATCAGTTTGGACGATATTACAGACAATTATATGGCGCCGAAATCGATTTTCTTGCATGCCTAACGAACCTATTTAGCTTGTTCGACAGTAAGATAAAAGTGTTCCTGGTGGAAGATGGGACCATTTTACGATAATACAGACGTAGGGAAGGTCAGTGTTTTAAGTCGCTGTTGGCAGAAATTTGAAATTTATGTATTTCCTATACAAAACCTATATAGCGGAGCCATTTTTAAAGTCCAAATAAAAGACTTGTACGCATGCTTGGCCGCCATGTTGTCCCTCATTTCTGCCCATGCCGAAATGTTTAGTTACAATTATGCTACCAAAAATGATAAAGAAACGAAAGCAAAAGCCTTTTTGATCATCACTGACTTTCATATGATGCGAGCATAAATATCGCAACATGCGGTTCCTGCGTTGTCGCCTTCACTGCTATTTACCAAATCTTCACCGTACCACAAACGTAACTCCTGTCCTCGAGTCACGGATTCTGGATTGGAGAAAGCAGAAAGCACGAGCTCTGGAGACAACGAGTTGTATCCAGGGATTCTCGACCACTTTGTGTTACTAGTGATGAACTGGCTTGAGGGCAAAAGAACGCGACCGGCTGAGGTTGTTATGACGACATCAACTTTTTCTTTCACATTATGGTAGGGACTGCAACCCCAATGAGACCAGAAGAGAGAATTCCTCTTATCGCAAGTGACATAACCATACAAATGCGCCAGTTTAACTGAGACCAGTTTGCCATCGGATGGAACAAGGAACTTGCCAAACTGGTCATCTCTCGCGCCAAAACACACTGGGCCAGCGGTATTCAGCTTGATCCATGTGTCTGGAAATAATACGGAAATTAAGTACATACTTGTCAACAAATATGCAGAGGCTTTAATGTGCTAATTGCTTTATGCGGACTGGATAAGTAAATATTTAGTATAGTAACTTTGACGCTAAAAGAATTTTAAACATATGAGAAGCGAAGACCATTTTCAGAATTATGATCATAAACAAAATGCATGATAAACGATATCCCGGGGGGAGACTCCCATAAAAAATGACGGGGGTGCTCGTCGTACCTTTTAGGGGTCAAAATTTGTAGATTTGCACAGCATTCGTGATAGAACGCTAGTAGATTTATACTAATATATATTATATTAATTGCTTGAAATTGCCACAATATATGGTTTTTGAGTTTTGCCCCATATTTTCTCCATATATGTCCAAATCTCCAGAAGTGGTCCAAATAGTAAAACACCGTAATATATATTATGCTTGGAATTGCGTCGCTAGTGAACTGTTAGGGAACTTTAGCATATCTACTAAACCTAATTATTACAATTTTCAAGACGGAATCTAGTTCATACTGTAGCGCGAGTGTAGCAAATTGCTTTTGTAGCAATGTTTATTGACATTTGCCCATGTTGCTCCCAAAAAAACCGATTTAACGGTAAAAAATACCCTGTTATAAAACATTTAGCCGTGAAAGGGTTAACAAACGGCTAAATATAGAATACGGAAGAACTAATAAAGCAAGGCTGACTGTACAACTGGGATTATAATATTCTTTCCAATATTTCGTCAGGCACGGCCTGACTTCTTCAGGGAATAAAATGACTACAAGAAAAACGTTACAATATAAATCGCCAAGAAACAAAAGGATATTAAGATTACAATGGAAAGACGTTAGATTTCAAAAATATAAGATGAAACGTTACAATTCAAATTTAAGAGAAACAAAAGAATATAAGATAACAAGATAAAACTAATGAAAGACGATATTTAACAACTATTCACCGAAGTGGAGGTGGGTAGTGGTGGATATTTACCGAGCCGCGAAGCCCTCGTTTCGTTTGGTCAGCGGAAAAAACGAAGGCTCTGGGACCAAAGCCTTCCGGATGTCGTAAAATCCACGACATCCGTTAGCGCATGCCTAATGCATTAATGTACTATTGCGCTTGCTCAGTACTAGAAACCGGAAATAATAAAACCTTTCGTGTGTGCATTCTCGTCCCCAGAGCTCTCGTTTCGTTTGGCTGAGCTCTGGAGACGAGAATGTTGTGTGTGTGGAAATGGCGTTCGAAAGGACTGTACAACATCGCGCTGAAAAAGAAAGAAGAAAAGCTTTACGTGCTGCTGTTGTTAAGAATAAATATTGTCTTTGTATTTTGCCTACTGGTTTTAGAAAATCCTCGATAAGTCAACCGATTTCTTTCGTTTGGGAGCTGTGTATTTATCATGTTTCGCCACTGAACGCTATGATCATATCCCACCAAATCAGTTGATGGGACAACTGAGTTTGTTGATGGACACGCTGTGATCATTGATTACGCTTATTTCATCGAACAGTGGTAAGAAATATCGAGGAATTTTTGTTCTGCATTCGTTTCATGTTATTTTAATTGTCCTTCAAGTGACCTTCGTTTCCCTAGATTTGTATTTCAAGTTGTAGCAAAGAGTACTACCTAATAAAGAAAATATAACTTGCTTAATACGAGAGTGCTGATACTGATAGCGTTGTTTAACTTAGTGGTAATATTTCTTTTCACCCTTGGGCTTTCTTCGGGATTTCTGCCTCTCTTTACTCGTCCCTGTAGCAAGCAACATACTTCTTTAATATTCGTGGCCGCTTACAGCTTCGTCTTCCAAGACACATACTGATTATATTCGGAAACGAATCGCTCATATTTAGCGACAATCAGATCCCGTTATACTTTGAAATTTAGCAGCCGTATTTTTACCTGCTAAACCAAACAAAACTGGGTGACATTGGTCGTAGAATGCGTTGAAATTAAAACGTTGGTTTTGTTGATGTAGTCGTCATAGTCAACATTTGAAATTCAACCGGAAGTAAAACCTTATGCGTAGAAGGGTAAAATCTTTTACCTTGTTGCGTATTCATTTTTAAACGGCCAATCAAAAATTCAAATTTATTTCCGTTACCAGAGCTACAAGTGACGCAATTTAAAAAAAAAACCGTGGAGTTCTGGGGACGAGAATGGTTGCGGTCCACATCTACGAAAGTCAACTTTGAACGCCATAAAAGAGCGATCACCGAAAGGAGTGTTTAATGGATCTCTTCATCAAAAATTATTGAAAAGCTGTCCCGTTCCCATATTCAATATAAAGTTACAGAACATTTTCACTCTTTTTCAACAATTTATATTTTCGTTGAAAGATCATTCTGAAACCTTTATTTTGACCCCCAAAAACAAATTTCGATAAAATATGGTCGATCTGAAGGTACTCTGCAACTTTAAGGAAGCCGGAAGTAACTCACTCTAAATTCCAGTGGCCTAAGTTGGCAGGAAAAGAGGACAAGAAGCCGAACCGTTTCACTAACCTTTAGTCAAGTTGTCTTCTTTCTTTGTTAAATTCTTGAGCTCCATCTGAATTTCATCCAATTGTCTTTTCATTCCCAGGATAATATCCTCGAGCTTTTTGTCCAGCCCCGTTTGGATGTTTATGCTGCATGATTTCGCTTTTAAATCCAAGAAATTTTGTTTTTGTGTTGTCTGTGAATCCACGGCTTGGAATAGCAAAACAAGGCAGACCAAGATGTTAAAACTCATTTTTTCATCTATAGTCTGTTCAGTTCTCTTTGCTAACGGGCAACTAAATCACGTAGCAGAGGAACCCTTGGACATCTAATGTCAATCGATCTCTTTCGACCAATAAAAAGAAGGATAAAGCGGCACTTACCTTGTCAGGAGTTTAAGGTCGGCTATTAAAGACATGCTATAACAGTGTGAGTTGTGCTTGCAGTGGGCTGGTTAGGCCGCACGTCCACGCCGGTCAAATAAAAGAGCGGTCCGACCTCCTGCCCCCAAGGTCACTTCTCATCAGCATAACTTCCTATTATTCCTTGACGTTATTGTTATTCTAAATCGGATTTAAGTCACAGCATTGTCTTGAATATCGTGGTGTGTTCCCTTGGAGGTCCTTTTATATGTAAAATTAAATGCTCTCAGTTCAGTCATTTAACTTAGTAATAAATATTATTTATCTAATGTAGTTATAATGGCCTGAAGATGTGACGTGCAACAAAGCAGTCACCAACCCAGAGCTTATAAACGGAAATTATGTTTTAAGATACTTTTAAATTGCAATCCTCATCAAAACAGTTATACTACATGTCAGGTCCAAAAATCGTCCAAAAATAACGATTTATTTTCCACGAAATCTTCGAGGGTTGATGATAATGCAGAAATTGAGAAAAAAAATCGTTATGCTTCGATATTCTGCAGTTTTGATAATATTCAGCCTTGGCAACTGGTCCTAAATATGCTTCTAAGTCAGTGAATGCCGGCAAATGAATACGAATTTCTTCACGTTTTACGAACTTTGTTAACACAGTAACGTGATCACCGACTTAAGCTCCTCTTCAGCAAACTTGCCCTCCATCCACACCATACTGATGTATAAACATATGTTGGATGGGCCCCCCGGGGGGGACTCCCATATGAAAGAGGCGGGGATGCTCGTCGTCTCGCTTAGGGGTGTAAATTTCGGATTTTGGTCTCACCTAGGGTGTTCTGGGCAAAACGCCATTATATTTAGCCGTCAAAGTATCGTTTAGGGTTACACGCGAAGAAATATAAATATAATATATTTGTCTGTGTTTTAAAATGGTCTCTTTTAGGGGTCAAAAAAGTCTTGAGCCACGCCCAGATTAGTCTCCTTAGGGGTTTAATTTAAAATTTCCGACGTGCATCCCCGCCCCTTTCATATGGGAGTACCCCCTCCGGGGATGGGCCATCTTGCACGGATGCCAGACTATCCTATTACCAAGCAGCTCTTCCTCAGCGTTAACTCTCCTCAGGGAAGATCTCACACGGTGGCTAGCCTGTGCAGGCTTTTCCGGTGGGCGAATGCTGAATTTTAAAATTTGCAAAAACGTCCGTGGCTGACCCCACATCCTTGGTCGCGTCTTTTGACTCGCCTCAGTCCGCGGTTTAACTGACGATCAGCACTCATTCGTCCCCAAAATACGCATGCTTTGCATGCTTTACGTGAATAATATTTTTAAACATTCGATACGGTATGCGTATGCTATTTTTGGAAACAGTCCTTGAATATTTGAATTTATATACAGCTTTCGTGTAAACAAGTTGATTTGCAACTTATGGAACAACCGTACTCAAATAAGCTATCTTTTTAATTTCTCTTCCCGTCAATGTAGACTCTCTTTTTTTCCTTTATTGCTTTCAGCTATGGATATTTGTGAACATTAACAACGTACTACTCTTTATTGTGAATTTACGAGCTGTTTCTGCCCTCTAAAATCCCTAGTTTACCTCTGTTCTTATCGAAAATTATGATTTTATCCCTCTTAAAACCAATGGCATTGATGTTCACATGGTACTTAAGTTCGACGTGAAATATTTAAATTCTATAAAGGGCCGTTGTTACCTTGGTGTCAGCAATGGCCCTTATCGTAGATGAGTACGCCATGCCAACATATCAGCGGTTTCTCGCTTTCTTGTCCTTATAGTCTCGTTTTGATGTTTACGAGAACCTCTGACGACGATGAACGTAAACATCAAAACGAGACTATAGGGTCAAGAAAGCGAGAAACCGCTGATATGTTGGCGTGGCGTACTCATGTACGATAAGGGCCATTCGTTCCCAGTGTTAAAGTTTAGATGATGCAGCAAACTGACAAAACAAGTAGATACCTCAAAAGGGCGGGGTCGGAAGAGGGGTATAAATCCCATTTCCTAGCCCAAATTTTGCCCAAATTATTTTTCCCAGCCTAATTTTTTGCCCAAATTATTTTTCCCAGCCTAATTTTTTGCCGAAGTCCCAGTCCCAGCAGTGACATTCAAGAGAAATCCCAGTGCATGATTTTTTCGAGCTGTTGTGACAATAGACAATTTTTTAAACCGTTTTAATTTGTTGCTGTTATATATCATTTTAATTTATTGCTGTAATATATCATTTTAATTTATTGCTGTAATATATCAAGCGGATAATGTTAATATCAGTCAGAGAAACAAAACTATTGTTTTGAAGGGGCTTTACCCTGCCGCGATCTGCATTATTTAGTTCTTTCTGCCTGTCCCGGACTTACACACGTAAGGGACATGTGTGGCACTTTTCATTGGTTCGAGAAAGTGGCGCGAGACTTTTTAGCCAATCACAAAGCGTAGCATTGCAAAATCAAAGCAATCACAAAATTACTTTCGATACTCAATTGAAACCCGCTCTAATATAAATCATATCCAGGACCCCGTGTCATATCGTGTTTCCCTTAAGGGTTTCACTTCACTTGGTTTAATGTTTAGTAACACTTTGTCATGTAATAAGTAGAAGAGAACATGACGGGAGGAGTAATAGGAAGAAATTAATTCCCATTCTGTGATTACTCTCTGTAAGAACGTTACGTAATTCTGTTTCGTAATTATCACGTATAGAGGTTTTGCACGGCAGCTATGTTGTATGGCAGGAACAATAGATTTTTTTCCCTATAGGAAAGAATGTTCTTTCTAATGCAAAACATTTTCATTGTTCCTACCATGCAACATGGCTGCCGTGCAAAACCTCTATTCTGTTTTAAGCTGCCATCAGATTCATTGATTGTCTTATGCAATGTAATGTAATTTGGAATTTGATTAAATTAAATTAAAAAAATGCATTCAAATGTCATTTTAAAAATTTCTTAAATACAATTTAAAAAGTCTGAAATATAATTAAAACGTTCGCGAACGCCCCTAGCGGCCGGGAGCGATAAGAGGCGGCTGTATTCGCAGGCTATTAAAACCAAGGTTGCACTTTTGTTTTATATATGTGTGCAAATAAATTAATCACGCTGTCTTGTGAAAAAGAATAACTTAAAGAATAGTCATTGGTAGTTTTACATATAGATTTGACAAATATGTTAATTCAGTTCAGTAACAAAGCAAAACCTGATATTAATAATATGCACAAGTTCCCCGAGTTTTAAATATAATGAAAGAAAGCCATTGATATTTGTATAAAGAGTACTAAATAGGTTTAATTTTGTTTCGATTGGGGACGAAAAAGTTTCGAGACTGAGTTATAAATAATAATGACAATAAAAATGTTTTTAATCCTGATGATTATTTCTGTTCCCCTAAACTAAACAGCTTATCCTCTCAGTCAGTTGTTTCTCCTGCGACATACACGTGTTTCTCCTCTTCGGTGCCTTAATTTGCATTGTTCGTTGGCCCTTGCAGATACTGTTGTGGTTCAAAGTTTTCTTTGGTTTTTCAAATGTTTATTTTCCTTTGTCTCTTATTCATTATCAGTGTTCTGAGACAGAAGAAAACAAAAATCGAACTAGGTTAAATTTTTTTAAACCAAAGAATAATAATTGAACCACAACATATGCTTACAAGGTGTTCATTCCCGTCTAAAAGGAACCTGTTTACAGACCTTTACAGGCTAATGGCTCAGTTTCAGTTACAGCAAAACTTCGGACAGCTAATTTTCTTGATAAAAGTCTGCTCTTCTTTTCTAGAAAAAGGCCATGCATTGTATCAACATGAACATGATTATTAACATGATTTTATTCACTTAATCAGTGCTCTGAGTAAGAACTATATATATATATATATCTTTATACATGCAGAATATCATGTAAAGACAGCCGGTTTAAGCCAACACGGAATCGAATTCCCCGCCAAAATGATAGTATATACGTCAAGGTCATTTCAAGTTGTCGTTTTAGCATGCACGACAACATTGCCCGCAACATTGACAAGAAAATATGTTTCAACATATATAAATTTAACGTACTGCATGCAAAGCCATACAGTCTGCCAAGATTGTTTGTTTTATGAATCTCAAGTGTGGTCTCATGCGTTCAATACGAAATCCTTTGTAACTGTAGCACTTTATTCTTGTCCGTTCCCTGGAGGAACTCGAACGATACGCAGGCAGCCGTAAACGTATAACTGACACCATCAGTGCCGTATTTAACACTTTACTTCATCGCTGTTCATTCGTTTGTCAACTGAGTCGTGCTCTCCAGTCCGTACGTAACAGTTTCTCGGCGGTCACTCCCTCCTTCTTTGCAATTGCCCTGGGAAAGAAAACTTCGCTCGAGATCTCTTTCGCGACCAAAGGTCAACTCACTCGACTGCGTTCCATCTCTAAACCTTTTGAGAGGTGATGAATTAGAACTTTGGCACCACCAGGAAACCGCGGTCAGAATTACGGAGAAAATTGTAATAAGCCACATCACAAGCACAGGTAAATGAAGGACGGCTATCTTCAGGGTTAAATCCAGTATTGATAGCGTAAAAGACACCATGAACGAAAAAATTACCAGGGTGAAACAAGGATTTAACGTTCGGGAAGTTAAAGCCTCGCGTAATGCTGGCATTTCGGTGGCTTAAGTCATCAATGTGTAGGACACGCGAGATTTTTTTTTTCCGTGTCTCTGTATAATCGAAGCGCCGCAAATTTGAAACTTTCTTCGGCGTACCAAAATGTTAAAGGGAACATGAATTCCAGTCGCGGTTAGACTTTTCTTAATGACTAAATCATGACCAAGGTTTGTAGAAATTGGTGAAAATCATGAACAAGCTAAATTTGAATATAATTTACATCTTATGTGTACACCACAAAACATTGACGGTTCTTTATTTGGATAGCCTTCTGGATAATAAGCACATACTTTGTTCAAGAAAGTGTTTCTTAACAATATTCTGTATGTTCCAGAAAAAAGAAAAGATTGAATTATTTGTCACCGTTTTATTCCAGGTGAATGAATTACGTTAGAAAATTGGAACAAAAGAGGCCATAAAATTGCAATGTATGTTGAAGAACTTTTAATTGAATTTTGCCTTACTTTTCGGTTATATACCACTTAAACATTCCCCTCCCAAAGCTATAAACAAAAGCCACAGTTCCAATGATAAAAGTTGTGGTAAAATCGTCTAGTCGGCTATTGTGTGAAAAGTGACTTTTTACAACATAAAATGTATTTTTTATTAAGTACTCAGGTACATATATGATATGATAAAGATATGATTTTATTAAAAGTACAGTGTTTAATATTAAATATCCAGCTTTCCGCATCCCAATTAAATCTTTATTAACGTCTGACTGATTGAAAATCGATGTATCCAGGTTTTATTGCATGTAGTTTCTTGCGATGACTGGCAAAGAAACTTTCTTTAAATTTAGATCGTATATCATAAATGTTTTCACAATCCGAAGGATCAGTTATAAAAGGAACCAAGTGACTGATTTCCAATAAACCTTTCCTGCATGCAGGTCTTTTCGCTCCTGGGGGTAAACTTCTAAACTTTTCCCCGCGTCTCACGGGTGGCACCAGAACAAACAATTAAAAAACGACAAACTTATCCTACGGCAAGGAGAAGAGGTTCAAGACAGAAATGATATAGAAAAAGGTAAGGATCAGTTTGCCGTTTTTAACTAATTATGTAATTCATATTTATTTTTACTTTTTTTAGTGTCCACAATTAGCTAGTAAGCTAAATACTTTGACACGCGCGCTTTCTACCATCATTTGTCAGAATTGGTCGGATAAAATTAAAATAACGGGGGTGCTCGTCGGAAATTTTCGAAAAACACCCCCAAAAAGGTACCAGAATCTCTTTTGATGGGTGTGGCTCAAATGGATTTTCACAATTCTGTCATGTTATTTCGGCTCCATATCCTAAAAGGTACCGCAATAATTCTGACGGTGGTCATTTTAGATTTTTGCTCCCTAATTTACAAATGTTGACTCCTAAAAGGTACGACGAGCACCCGTGTCATTTTTTATGGGAGTCGTGGACTCCCCACCCCGTGGACTTACAGGGAACCACTCTGCACACGATTTTCGTCAGCATTCCCTTCTTAAGTTGTTATTTTACTTACAATCCCTGCTCTAATTTCACTTTTCAAAATGGTGGATAATCAACAAAAGTGAAAATTTCCGAATTAATCCAAAGGAATGTCTCTATTTCACATTTCATTGTCTTTTGTCTGTCTGAGGAGTCACCCCACCCCGTGGACGCACAGTGAACCACTCTGCACACGATTTTCGTCAGCATTCCCTTCTCTAAGTTGTTATTTTACTTACAATCCCCTGCTCTAATTTCACTTTTCAAAATGGTGGATAATCAACAAAAGTGAAAATTTCCGAATTAATCCTAAGGAATGTCTCTATTTCACATTTCATTGTCTTTTGTCTGTCTGAGGAGTCACCCCACCCCGTGGACGCACAGTGAACCACTCTGCACACGATTTTCGTCAGCATTCCCTTCTCTAAGTTGTTATTTTACTTACAATCCCCTGCTCTAATTTCACTTTTCAAAATGGTGGATAATCAACAAAAGTGAAAATGTCCGAATTAATCCTAAGGACTGTCTTTATTTCTCATTTCATTTTCTTTTGTCTGATGAGTTTCTTACAAACTGATATGCAGATTTATGAGATAACTACACCAAGGACTGATAATTAAAAATTTGCCGAATGCTACAGGTACTGACAAGCAACAAGGTTCTACGCACCGAATGTGACGCGAACTTGAAATTTGGCACCAGTCTGAACCACAACTAGTTTTGTGTGCCGGTACTGGCTGGGCACGGTGCCTGGGCACCAAGTGAGAACACTGCCTTACAGAACCGTCTGAGAAAGCTGTACGAGTTTTCTTTGTCCCTAGACGACTTTCTGGAATCGCAGCGTTTACGTAACAATTCCATTTGGATCTTTGCTTGAACAATTGGCCAAACGAAATGAATAGCAGACGTATCAGTGGTGATCGACCCAAAAGATATAGAAATACTGTTCGTGATCACAATAGTGTTATCAGTTATTCGGTTGAGATCAGTCAACAATGCTGTCTATGATTACTGAGCTTGCGAGCTAGATCTCGATCTTCGATCAAACACTTTTTCCAGCAAAAAAATGTTAGTCAAACATCATCTAACATTCCGGCTACACGTTCTTATCAAATTTTATCAAAGGAACCATGAAAAATTGCGTCCACATTAGCGTTGTCGACTGCCACTCATCGCTCCCGGCCGTTAGACTACTGCATCGCGAGCCAAAGGGGTGTTTTCAAATAAATATTAAACAGAGAAGAGTGATAGTCTGCCCGATAGCAGAGTTTGACGTTCTGATCGAGTGTATGTGATCCCCGGGGGGGGGGGGGGGGGGGGGGGGGGGGGGGGGGGTACTCTGCAAATTTTTGGGTGGGGGTGTGCCGCTGGGACTTTGAGACCCTTAACCTATCCTAGACCATTTTAGCTGCATTTTGCAACCCTATTCTAGACTAAACACCGAAAAAGCCTACCCTATCCTAGACCTATTCCAGACTCGCTATTTTCCAGAAACTCGTTCACTATCACAGCTATTAGTTAACAGGGGTCAGCCAAAATGCCGTACTGCCAGCCGTACCGATTTTTAAATGCCATTTGGCAGTAAACCTTGTCTAGACTAAATTCTACACGCAATTGATCAGTTTAGCGGAAAATGATACCCTATTCTAGACCAAAGATCTCTGATAACTATACCCTATCCAAAGGAACCCTATCCTAAACTAAACTGCCTGAAAACCATACCCTTCACAGCGGCACATACCTATATAGCTCATATATGGGAGTACCCCCCCCGGGATGTGATCTTGTCAATTGATAATCTTTCTTCCTTCCGATCTATTAAAAGGATGTTGTTGTTGCTATCTGTCAACGCTCTTGATCTTGTCGGTTTAGGTTGCCTTACAGTATTTCTCGTTGCACCGCCTGCTGGGTGTAACACTCGCAGCGTGCATATTATAATGCCAGTTCGCACGTGAGCGTGAAACGTACTGCGAGCCAAATGTTTTCTAGTCTCCTACGCAGCCGTTATTAGGGTTCGTCACGCAACGCTCCTCCCCCGCCAAACTAGTTAGTGGTGGAGGAGCGTTGCGTGACGAGCCCTAATAACGGCTGCGTAGGAGACTAAATGTTTTCCTTCGATATTTATACAGCTATTTCAATTAACGTTGTCGGGTGAAAGCTTAAAGCTCAAAGCCTACAAGTCAAGACCGATCCGCGAACGAGTAAACCGAGCGCCTGTTCCAGGCATGCAGGTAGTTGGAAGCGGTGAAACGAAAAGAAACGGCGCGAATGAGCGATGCGACGAGCGGGGAAAACGCTTATTTTGCGTCGCTCCCAACTATCTTGGCTTGTAGCTTTGAGCTTTCATCCGACAACGTTAATTGAAATAGCTGTATACAAAATTGTTTAAGAGTAAAGTCCAGTCCAGGGTCCCGTCCAGTCCTGCTTTTCCTGCCGGCCTTAAACCGTAACAGCAGTAGCTACACCCCAAATTAAAAGTTATCATCGCCTCAGGAGGTGTGGGTTAGTGACCCAACGGAAAGTACAGTGGAAGGGAGTGGAAGCTCTCTCAACGGACACTCTCGTAAGCGGTTAACTCTACTTACCACCGCCTTCACAAAACCCCGTTTAAACTTCCATACAAACTCTGTACTGACACATTCCCGTATAAAGCGGATACCAGAAAGGAAATCCCATTAGTCTCTGAATCTTATTTTAATCAATCAACTTCACATCTGTGTTCGTCGTAATGATTTTACAGTGCATTGATTACAGTGCCATATTTCAGTGTTTGTTTCCATTTCGAAACACCACTTGTTTGTTTGTGACTGGAATTTCAATGTCGTCAACACAACACTGCAGCAAAAAAAAATCAATCAATTTATTTAAGTGTCAAAGTATTTAGTACGCGAGTACTAATTGTGGACACTTTCCAGATATAATTGGTTTTTGAGGAGAGGGGCGGAAAACCGGAGTACCCGTTGAAAAACCTCTCGGAGCAAGGACAGAACCAACAACAAACTCAACGATTAACCCACATATGATGCCGGGCCAGGAATCGAACCCGGGCCACATTGGTGGGAGGCGAGTGCTCTCAACAACAACAACAACAACTGTACAACAACAACAATTTATTGAGGTATTTCCATATCTATACATGCGCATTGCTTTTAAGTTGACTTAGTTGGGGCCTGACTATGAAAATACACTACTCAAACATTTGTAAATTTTATCACTGCATTTTGTTGCAGTGAGACTGTTTAATGTTAAGTGTTGGTTGCAATTATGTTTTGTTCTAAGGACCAGTCCTAGTACTGCAGTATACAGGACTGTATACAGTTATCGCCATTATTGCGGCATTGCATAGGGCGATATTATAAAATAATAGTCATTTTTAAAATAAGGGCCTGGTCGCACTACAGTCAAAAACAAAAAATTAGCCCGTGTAAAATGACATAAAAACAAAAACATTCCACAAAAAGCGTGTCCCACCGAAGCGGTTTCTTTTGTTTTCCTCGATTTTTGCACGGGCGGATTTTTGTTTTCAGTGACTGTAGAAAACCAGGCCCTAAGGTGGTATTTTGTTTGGCATTACCAATGTTTATTGTTAGCGCTGGGCAAGCTCCCGCTTTCGAGAACCATTCTCGACAGCTCCGCCGGTTACGGATACCTTTTTCGCGTCCCGAGCCGAGTGTCCGCTTACGAGAGCTTCCACTGTATAAGCAAGATATGTCAAGTGTCCGCTTATCTGAGATAATCGCCCGTATGGAATCTCATGTCGCCTTTATAATATGTTCCTTTAAATGTGTCTACTTAAAGACCCCCTGAGGGCCAAAGATCTCGATTCTACTTGTAGTGTGATCACTGACAGGTGTCCAAATACAACTGTGTTCTTTTTGTAACTGGAACTAAGTTATTAATTTTTGCGTCGACGAAGGAGACGCTTCCTAATCTTGTCGGCTAGGCGGAACGAATCGAGAAAAGTGTCGGTACCAAATCTGCGCCATGTTGAAACGTCACAATAGTATCCAGCATGCTTAGCGCGTCGTCTAGGCTAAGCGGAACGAATCGAGAAAAGTGTCGGTACCAAATCGGCGCCATCTTGAAACGTCACAATAGTATCCAGCATTCCCAGCGCGTGGAAATCAGGCATCATCCTGGGGAGCTGAGGTTCCGAAATGTCACATGTGAATAATCTATTTGTCTTGATTTAGTTTCGGATATTTTCCCGATTTTGGAATCGTACGGCTCAATATTTCAATGCCTGGTAAAAGTACGCAGTGGAAAAATTGGACGAAGGTTCTTCTCCGGACCGAGTAAGTTGTTGGGTCTCTTTGGAATCAAGCAAGAAGTTACAGATTTTCCTCGCTACCGTTCTGGTATGTTTTGAATGTTCTATCTTGATTTTGCTGTGGTTCTCTGCCTGATTTGGGAAGCTTTCACCTAAATACCGACGTCGTTCTTCGCGATGTTCTACGGTACGGTGCAATTCGCTTATGTCTTGTAGCAATAATTCACTGACCGGCCGCGCCAGGCGAACGCAGATTAACTTTACAGTGCTCGAAATTGCGCCTGTATCGGGCGCATTTGCGACTAAAGATTTCGCAATTTTGTGACTAAAATTTGTCTAGCTAATAAAGGAATTATATTCAACAGTCTTGTGTCTTACTTGCAACTGGTAGTTGTAATTTTATCCGAAAAATCCTCCGAAATTCACGTTGAATGTTGTGTGACTTAATCGTCGGTGTCCAAGAAGTTTATCACGGGAGCACTTTTTCAGGCTTTTCTCAGAAATTTCTCATTTCCGGTTCCGGTATTAGTACATGTACTGAGGAGTATGATTTCAGAATCGGAGAAATAACCGAAATGAAATCAAGACAAATATACCATTTATATGTCGTAAAAATCTGAGACCTTTCGGAGTACACAGCACGGCAGGATTTTGCCCGATCCCACGGCGATATCGTGAATTTGTTTGATGTCGGCCCGACGTTTATCTCGCGACAAATCCCTTTTAAACAGTGGCTGAATTAATTCATGAAACTAAGGTACTAGGTCAAGACGAGGTGCCACGGGATAAGGAGACGCACTATAATCTATGATTACTACTAGTTAAATAATTAAACATTTGCATCTGAAAGATCTGTCCAAACCTACTTTCCCCTGTCGGGGGGAGGTAGGGGCATTTTCTAAAACAACACATTGCACTGTGTCAAGCCTGGTTCACGCAAATGCAAAACACGACGTATATCGATGTTTTATGTCACCAGTGTGAACAACGCAACATAACGACATAATAGGAACATAATGACATAAACATAACGACATAAGGAAAAAACTGATCTTTTCTTTATGTCATTATGTCCATGTTCTTATGTCGTTATGTCGCTAGTGTGAACCAGGCTTCACTCGACGGCTAACGACCCTAACGGCCGGTATCAAGGCTGTATTTACTGGCTATCAGATTCACTTTTCTTTGTTACGTTATTCCCGTTTTTTTTTTTTTGCTTTGCCCAGTTCAAGTGATGAAACATCACGCACGCTTCGATTAACAAACAGCTCACACAAACCTATTGATTTTGAATGTTGTTTTTAACACAATAGACCATTTTCAGTTGTGTGTTTAGGTGAGCATTAAATAACATCGGGTGAAACCTGATTTCTGTGCCCGCGCGTGAATGTGCAACCCCACAAACCAATTGTTTTTACTGCGACCGCTGGGCAGAAATCAGCTTCACCCGATGTTATCTAAGGGACGGACCATTAGATTTTTGAGGGGGGGGTTGGGCAAATACCAAAAAAAAATTCGAGCACGGCCTTGAACTGCAAAAAAAAAATAGTGCAAAACAAAACCCCAGGAAAAAAATTCCTGCAAAGCTTTATATTTTTAGAACAATATTTTATATCCAGGAGCAGATGGTCAGAACACAAATAAATCACACTGACGTTGTAGAATGTTAGCGACTTATATGCACTTGGGGAGGATCAAATGTTCTATATCTTTTCATTGGTTGTTTAGTTTAGCCAATAACAATGGTTTATTTTTGACCCGACGTAAGTTTCTTTGTAGGCTTTTTAGCTGATTTCATAAGCATGTAAGATATTTTCTGACACAAGGAATGGCTCTTTTATAGTCGTACAGTGGCATTGTAGGTACATGTATATCTCAATGGATAAGAAATACTTTGTTTATGTGTTGTACAGCAAGCTTGTAATTGCAGGGGCGCCGCTACCGCTACTGGGCATTTGCCCCACCAACTTTCGACAGCTCAAAATGGCGGTGGGAGGAGATGAATAGTGTAGCAACATCCTTTAACCAGATCTGATGGCGGGGCACTTTAATGCATTAGAGTTTGCAAAATAAATATTCCGTTAATTAATCAAAAGCCTACAATTTTAGCATCGGAGATATTGTGACTGACTTTAGACTGGAGCCTTGGATATTGTGAACCAAGCATTTCAATACCCCTTGAGTTACTCGGACGTCAGCTATCGGACTCCAGGTACCGACAAATCCATCAATGCTGTGAGTTAGCGCTCGGCCTCTGCCCTAAGAAGGCTCAAGACATATTTACGAACAAACTATGTCACAAGAAAGATTAAATCATTGCATTATCCAGACATTGCATTAACTGACAAATTGAACATGGCTGATAATGGAAATCAGTTTCTTTCTGCCTCTAATGACAGAGAAAATCGCTTTGGAAAATTCGTTTCCAAAGCCTTCCCATACTGAAAAGAATTGACAGAGAATATTCGAGTGACAGTCAAATTTACTTTGAACAAACAACCAAAATGGAGTTACACCCAAGTTTCAGAGAGTGTTTCGTGTACATGTACTTTTCATGAGAATTAAACTGAACTCAAAGCTGGCCTTGGAAACTGTTTCTCCGGTCTCAGGAACGCTGGAAATAACATTTCAGAGAGTTTCATTTCAAAAATTTCCCGGGGGAGCATGCCCCCGGACCCCCCTAGCAGCTCGCGCCTTCGGCGCTCGGCACAGGAGCTTCGCCCCACCAACATTATATTTCCGGCGGCGCCCCTGTAATTGTAAGATGGTTGGATGTACTACGATGGGCTGTGGAAGCGACATCAACAGGGGGCTGGTGTAAAGAAAATTGTAGGGGCAGTTACAACACCGCGCGGGCCAGGCTTCATGCTATCAAGCTGCTGTTACATCCGATCTGACTTGCTATAGTATTCCTGTCTCTAGTATGGCCTTTCCAGTATTCCTAACACGTATATGTGTCAGGCATTAAAACATATAGACTCGCAAAAAAAATATCATGCAAGCAAATTATGGCAAAAAGAAAAATCCTGCACAGTCTCGAGCGTAGAAAAAAATATCCTGCACCAAAAAATTGCCCCCCCCCCCCCCCCCCCCCCCCCTCAAAAATCTGATGGTCCGTCCCTAATGCCGACCGTGTGTTTAAGGTCTGCTTAGTACCCTGGCCTTTGAGTGAAAGCGAGGCTGGAGTTGACTTTGTTTTGATACAAACCTGCCTGCTTTTCATATGTAAATCATGCTGAACAAAAATTAGTTTTAGAACATGATTTACGTGTGAAAAGCAGGAAGGTTAGTATCAAAACAAGGTCAGCTTCAGGCTTCACTCTAAGGCCAGGTCCCTAAGCAGACAACTGTAAATTTGGATATTGGCAAATGTCAGATCAGACCACAGCTAGTCGAGAGACTGGTTACGACAATGGCGAAAACACAGGAGCTGCATTTTCTTTTTATGATGACAGTCAGACTACAACCGTGCACAGCTTACGGAAACATTGAATAAATAATTTTCTCAAGCTTCATATTAGACCATTGTGCTTACTCTCCGAATTCTGCACCAGCAAGTCTAATTCTTCTTTCTGCTAATTTGGCTAAGCTGAAACAACAGGAACGAAAATGAAATAATACAAAACAACTAATGACATTGCAGGCTACACTGTATGCCAGAAATTGAAAAGTGGGCATCCTGAAGATATTTCCCATCATAAATTTTTGAAGGATTAGGTGCAATTCTCATGAATTTCTTCAAAAAGTGGGCATCCACAGGACGCCTGGACACCCTGCTGGCTAAAAGCTTGCTGTATGCCGCATAGCCTAGCGAAAACAATCAGGACACTTGTTCTTTTAAAACAATATTAATTTAATTCAAATAAATGTTGTCTTTCTCAGGTAACACTGTGATCAACAGCCTGTATAGTGGTTTCATTATTTGCATATTGTATGTACAGCTACATGTAGGTGAAACTGCATGTGGAAATTGACCTTGCATGCACACTATAGTAATAGAAGAAGTGCGACAGGCTTTGTAAAAATTGTACCTTGCACACGTTTCAGCCCCTGCAATCTTCTTAATGCAACATCTCCTAACAATAGTTGCATGACAACAGGCATGCTGGTATTGCGCAATATTGATCACAAACATGAAATTATAATAATCTATAATCTATTTCTTCTAAAACTGTACGAAAAAGTATGTGAAGAGAATTTGAGTTAAAGTTGACTGCTAGAGTCTCTTGCTAAATGGTTGAGTGGATGAGCTAATCATGCACACAACGCAGAATCGACTCTGGAGTGAGCGAGCGAGTGAGTTGAGGAAAAACTGAGGTGCCTCTTCCTATGCACGACCTTTGCTTGTGTGTAAGATTAGCTCCCCACCACGACTATTCAGTAATAAAGTTTCATTGTGAGGGCTGAAAGTGCTACAATGAAACAAACCATACCATGACTACATGAAGTTTCTGTTTAATTACAGAAGATTTAAAATTGTTTACAACCTGTTGACATATTTGTGTTGGTTTCACAAAAATGTATGCATGCAATCAAAGAACAGCACAGCAAGATACTCCAAGTCATGGTTGGACAAGCAAAAAAAAAAAACAAACAAAAAACCAAAAACAAAATAGAACATTCAGTGATGTTAAAAAGAAGCATAAATGAAACAAAAACTTAATTGAGTGGAGTAATAATGCATGCAACACTGTCTGTAAAATTAATGGTAATGTGGGATCACGAAATTCACTTTATTGGGTGTTATGTATTACATGTACAATGTGTACACTTTGAACCAAACCAAATGGCTAAAATGTCTGATATACTCTCTTACTACCAGAGCTAACCTTGAGTCATACAGCGCAGGATAAAATTTACAGCCAATTTCATTGTGGTACACAGAGCCTGGTCTTTTCAAACATGATCCACTGGCCATGATTTGCCCAAGATTAGGCAATGTTAAAGAAGTTTGCCCATAAAATGAGCTGAGAGAGTGAATACTTACTTCCTAAAATAGTAACATCCACAAAGAACAAGATCTGTGAATTTCCTTTACCATTTGGACAATGGACAAATCGTGACAGGTGAATCATAACAGGAAAATCATGTTTAAAATGGATTTTTCTATATTCCAGGACATTGGTATTTACTCTATGAAACGAGTTTATGTATGAATTTCCTTCACAATTGTCCGATCAGGAGTGAGCCATGAAAGGTGAATCATAGCAGGTGACTCATGTTTGTAAAACCTGGGTTTGCACACTACAGTGAAATCGGCTGTTACTGAAAGCTACCCAGCAGCACATTCCTGCGGTGGCGGTGAAGGTGGCTCCTTCATTGGAATCTGTGTGTGACCATTTCAACTAAACATGCTCAGCAGCATGTTCCTGGAGTGTCTGGATTTTGTTTCCAGTGTTGAACTTTAGAATTCTTGGCAGAAAAAGAGTCAATAATGGTGGAAACGGTGTGAATTTGATCAAACACTGCATGAATGCCAAGCAATCTAAGCTAGCTATGATACACAGCTAACTTTTCAAAGGTGGTCTTGGCTATATATGTAAATGCTATGAAATTTACTGTTATGTCATATAAAACATACTACATTGTACTTCAATTATGCACTTATTTACAAAGTGGAATCAACACCACTAAAATTTCTGTCCTCAGTAACAAATTAAGTGAATATTTTTCAGTCTATCATCCTCATATTTTGTTCCATAATGTTCCTTCTTCTGAAATCCTTATTCTTGTTGATTCCTCAAAAAATAAAGCACAATCTGCAAAATATAAGTAATAGCAACAACAAAATAAGTACGGCACAAAGTAACATACACAGTTCGCAAGTGGTATGCATAACCCTTTGCCTTCCAAGAGTGCCAAAAATAGAAATTATTCAAGAAAAATTCAAAAATTCATCTTATAAAATATTGAAAAACAAATGGTACCATGCAAAAGTACTGCTGAAGAAGTTTCATTTAAATGGTCACACCATAGGATTTCATCGACAGACTCAAAAGTTAGAACTACACTACATGTACAGTCATGTCTCCGTAACTGACTCTGGGGGTGAAAGGGAAAAGTCATTGATGCACCTGGCCAATACCCATGCATCAACGCATCTTAACATTTCTAGCTAATGCATATTGGAAACAATTTTTGGTTATTTGTGATATGCACTACGTGTCTTGTTTACAGAGGTGTAAAAGGTCAATGGCCAAACAGGCCAGCCCTAAATTCCAGTTATCTTGATGTGGCTGTCTGAACAGTTGAGCATTACATTACCCTAAGCCTGAAAGACTGTTACCTAAATGATAATTAAAAGCATAAATTTGAAAAAAAAAATACAACAAAGTTACGATAAAATAATTTCATAAAAATATGCATAAAAATTACATCGCTTAAATAAAGTAACCAGGTAGTTTGGCGTTAATTTAACAAACACTTTTTTCCCTTTCAGATGCAAAAATCATGTGTGATTAGTTAAGTTGCGAGCTAAATAGTCCAAATCCTATAAAAATACCACTTTAACCTAATTACAAACTTATCAAATAGTTTCTTTCAATTTGGCAAGGTGTTTCTCCTCATTGTTTACCTGGCACCTAATCTTGTCTCTCTTTCTGTAATTGTCTCCTCCTTTCCCTTCTTCATTAAAAAAAAACCTACACAATCTATAACAACCTTCTCAATAGTCTCGGCCATTTTTTGCAATTGTATGGCAAAACACGTGGTTTCACGCTCTTGGCGATGGTCAACAAAGGTTGCAAAGTGGTCATGATACAAATTCTTATTGACTGCTAAAACAATCATGAAACACACACTTGTGTACAATGTAAGTTACACTTCTAATTTTTAAAAGCTTGAAATAAACTTTGACATCTTTCTGAAGCTGTTCCAGAAACAACCTGAAACCGGAAAACCATGAAGAATATATTTCCTGCCAAATACCATTGACCAAAATGCTCAAAAACCGAGTACCAGAGGGCTGGATAAAACCGTAATACCACACTTCAAGATGAAAACTGCCAAAATACCGCATAAAAAATTGCCCAAAACTTTAATACCACGAACTGCAATGCCCCCTCTCTAAAAGAAACTTTGCCCTTTGACTACATTCAGTTTTCTCAAAATTTTCTTGAGGATAGCAAACACAGTACAATATATGTACACAGTGTGCTGCTGCAGGCTTCATTTTGTTTACCTAAAACATATCTAGGTAGTCAATTGAGGGAAAAAGATTCTAGAAAACACTGTCATTTCAAAGGAAATAACAAAAAGTCCATGTAAATATTATTATAACAATGAAAATACAGGCAGTGTACATGACAGTAGGGCTTACAAATTACACCCAGAGAAATGTTTTAAAATAATTATCAACAAGTATTTACAAACTACAAACAGAGAAAATAATTCAGCAATTTCTCAGCTGAACAGGGGTCGGAAATAGTAACTAATGAAGCCAGAATCGACGAAAGTGAAATGGAGTTTTACCAACAGTGTGAAAATGTGAGGCAATAAGTAAAATAGATATAATGTACTCTTATTTTGTTTTGTAACGAAACTAAAATCACATTTATAAAACATTAAAGCAGTGAAAGAGAAAAAAATTGACAACTTACTGTTATTTTTTTCTACATAAGCACGATTTAATTCCCTCCGCCTACTGGAATTCCAGCTGGAGTCGAACTGATAGGAACACTGATGCCTTGGTAGCCACCTTTCGATTGCATTTGTCCTTGAATTGAGCCAAGCTGAAAACAACAAACATCGCGGACATTTAGGGATTGTGTTTGCGTCTTATCTTATAATCAGCTCATATTTATCGACGTTTATTGTCAATAGCACGATCGTGCATGCGAGGGGTGCGAAAACTTCGCGAGGAAATTTGTAAGCTTTTCAATGAGTGGTTAGATAGGTGCTATAGAACAAATTCAAACAATAACTTTAAGTCCATTTTACAGATAATTGTAAAACGTAAATAAAGGATTTAAGAATAATTAATTTCTGTTTTATATCAAAGTTCAAGAAGAGGATTTCAATGACAAAAAAATGAAGAGTGTTTTTACTTACATCTGAGCCCGATGCCATATCACCGCTGCCTATATGGCCTGTGTGCTGTGAACGAATAAAATTATCAAAATCAAAGCTTATTACTATCACGATTTTATACAGCATCTGGAAATGACATCAAGCAACAGAACAAATTACTCACTTTAAAATCCGTTGGTAGTCCAATCATCGTTCTGTCTATTCTTCTTCTACGCTGCAAAATAAAAGAAAATAGCAAAGAATTAGTTGGAATGCATTATCCTGGTCCAGACACGCTTCAACAATATCCGTTCATACCGGTTGAGGTTGTTCCGTTACACAACAAGGGAAACACACCCATAACTCGCTCATTTTACTCTTCGGTGCGCTGCTGATCGACAACAGTACAAAATGCAGTCTTTCTTATCTGAATTTTAGCCGCAAAGTCATGGCGAAGTCCATAAAACACACGGCTGGAGGAACACGGCTGGAGTTCGGTTCCCTTCCCACACTTCCACGAGGGTGCGGTCACCAAGCTGAGCATCATGGGTACCGGAAGTCACATGCAAAAGCTCGTTTCCGCTTTGCATTTGCTTGGCATTTGCATTTGCTGCGTTGGAAGATGTTTTTGACCCCCAAGGCCGGCCAACAGAAAATGTTTTGGCACGCAGTCGTTAATTATAAAGCGTACAAGGTGAATTGGAATCATAAGAGCATGCAAGTTTTCCAATATCTCTATGCAGTATCTTTGGAGGCAGAAGGAAAAAATGTTGCAAATGGCTGAACAAATAAACAGACTAAAGGTTCCCTTCTCTGACTTTATGCCTGTGTCAGAATTTTATATTTGTCATCTACAAATAATCTGGACCACGCAACACTTATACTCATCCTTATATAAATTAACGTATAGTATTTTTGGAAATTATTTGAGATATGTTTACCCGTTAACAATAGCTCTATTATTTGGCTCCACACAGAATCAGCAAATGCAAAAAAATTGGCCCAAACATACAAAAATACGCCGACAAAGCAGTATTCTCTAATAGTTTTACTATATCATTTTATATTAATAAGCATTACCGTGAAAATGTAAGCGTGACACAGCATTTCAGTTGACAAGTCTTAAAGGTGTATAAGGTGTATTATCATAACTGAGTGACACATTTTCTTTTTATTTATCAATTTTCTTTTTTATTTACGTATTTTATTTATGTATAAGGTTCTGACAATTTTGTACGATGCATTTTCTCCTAGGCACGACTTCCAGCCATTTAGTGAGCTTGGTTCTATTGAGCCAAACAATTCTCTCCTTGTTGGTGGTTTTCTTGATTCTTACTATAAAACCAATTGGCAAATCATTGGCACTGGATCAGAAACACTAAGCCCTCGCGTGGAGAACGAAACATTTACACAGAACATGTATAAAAAAGTCACACGCAGAATCAAAGAAAAGTTTCAAGAGAAAGTCAGAAATGGCACTTATTTCTTCATTCTTATTTTGATCTCGTTCGCGTGTCGCGTGCCTCCCGCGCGTTTATTATGCCTTAAACGTTCCTAGCAACGTTGTTATTTTGTCGTAGAAATAACTATCAATACTCCACAGACGTCAAATCGACTACCGGAAAATCAGGAACTCGGAAACAAATACGACACATAATGGATAACAGGATGAACTATTTCTTAGACTGGTGTCGTATCAAAACCACATTCGATTGATTCGAGGAAGGGATTGAAAGCTTAGGGTGTAATACTCATCCTTTACACAAACTTCTGTTGGATAAATGTCCTCAATATTGTAATTGTCGTACACGTACGTGATGCATTTATCTCTAGAAGAGTTCACGTTTATGCTGATAATATTTGTATCTTACAGTTGTCGATATTTCAGACAGATCGATATTGACGCCTACGGTAGATTTCGTGTCGTACGGTATCATATTCATAACGAAACTACCAAATTTTTTGTTACCAAACACCATAATTGCGATTTTATTATACTGTAACAACCGTGAACATCGCTTGCATTTTTTTACTAAATTCTTATTTATCTTAATCAATTTGTGTTTAAATGAAGCATAACAGATCCCACGGAGTTGGTAATAAAAAGAACAATTGCCTCTCCAATTTCCATATCATTATTCGCGATGGTGGTCAATTGTAAGACTAGAAGTTTCGAACATCGTTTGCAAAACTGAAACCAGAAGATTCCATTCTTCTCCACTTCGTTTTCAGGCCTCGATTATCATTTTACGAGCGAAAATAAAGATTTACAGACATCGTTTGAACTTACTAGGGTTTTACTTGATGAGTAAACGCTTAGAGCGCGCTAGACAAATACATTTCGCATCCATACACTATGGAAATTTGTATAAATTTACAAAGACAATGGCAATATTTGCTAAAGCATTTGGATATCATCGATCTTTGATATCACACAATCACAAAAATAACTTTCAGAGTCGCCATAACGGCGTTAAATTCCTAACAGTTGTGCAATTCACAAGTTTATATCAGGTTATATTTCAATATTAGCTTACTCGTGTCTTACAAGAACGTATGTTGTAAATCAGTGTGTAAATGATTTGGGTGTCTTAACATAGTTTAAACTTATGTCTACGAATCGTTTTCACACTTAACTGTGGAGACGGATCGAAAATGATAAATCAACTTACTTGTTCTGTGCCCCTTGATCTCGCCCCGAAACAAGCTCCAAATCTCATCGCCATGCAGAACAATCCTTGCCGCAGCAAAATACACTGACTCCTGATGTTTTGTCCTCACGAAATGCCGAAACCACGCTGCGAAAGTACCAAACCTTGCTCAAATCGACTATTCTGTTGTAGGAACCGAGAATAACGCACTACAGACGAAGGAAAGCTGATGAACTGCAAAATTGCGCTCAGTGGTCGCGCGTATGAAATATAAAGTGAGATCTATTTTGAGCACGCTGTCAGATGACCTCAGTATGCGTCAAATCATTAGCATATCAATAATGTTTACCAGGCACCGAAATTACCATTAATTGGCCCCGGTAGCCCCGGTACCGCATATCCTGTTATTATCCTGGCTAATTTGAAAACGATCCAAAATATACATTTTTTTAAATATTGAAACAAAATCCCGTCAATTGTGAGGTGAAATCTTTTTTTTTTTCTCAGAATATATAAACCTATTCCACTTCCTATCCCAAGGCCTGACATGGGCGCAGGACTACAAGACCTCTCGCTCTTCCTCGTTTTCTCTCCCTCTCCGATCCCCTCCACGACCACCGGGTACAAATGGAGTTTAAGTTTACCCACGGATCCGCATTTATTTTCCCCTTGCAAATGGACTGATTTTTGTGCATGGATATCGGACTGCCGTGATCACGTGTGGTCATGTGCTGTGCGCGTGTGTACCGGTAGATGTGGTGGTTGCGGTTGTCCCGCCGTAATTTCTTAAAACAGCGACGAAGTGTCAGTATAGAATGCCTGTAAATTGATATTTTTAGACTGACATTTTTAGATTATTGTAACCAAGTCCCTGTTCACAAATGCCTGCATGTAATTTGAACTTTTCCGTTTGTAACAACATTGTTATTCATTAATTTGCGATGTTGAAATTAAACTTTACTTTACTTTGGAAGCTAAAAATAAATTTTGCTGGTAACGTCGATTATAAACAAGTACAAACACTCCATCAGTTTGGCCGTCCTCAATTGCAAGAGTCCGTATTTTAATTGTAACTGAGGTGTTTTTTCATTTCACTATTTCTCATTTGCCTACGTAGCATGTTGCCCGGGGGGGGGGGGGGGGGGGGTACTCAACAAAGTTTTGTACGGGGATGCTCCGCCCCGAGGTCCGAACCCTTACCCTTTCATATACTGTTTTTGACAGAAAAGGTACCCCTTTCATATACTTTTCGCAAAAAATAGTACCCCTTTCATATACCTTTCATTGAAAATGGTACCCCTTTCATATAGCCTTTACATGCGTCTGTTTGATAATTTTGGAAGGCGCTTTTTATAATACTTAAATGGCAGTTTACCCTACACTTTTTATACTTCAACTCGTGTTTTCCCTAACCTTTCCTATACTTCGTGAAATCCGACCCTTTCATATACTTCAACTTGTGAAATCCCTACCCTTTCATACACTTCAACTTGTGAAATCCCTACCCTTTCATACACCTCCAGCCTAAAAAAGGTACCCCTTTCGCAAAGCGAGTCTGTGGCTGCAACACCTTCCTATAAATTGATCTTAATTTCTTGACTCTCCCCTTTTTCTGTTAGCCCCTGAAAAAGGTTTGTTTTCAAACCGAAATATTGGGCAAATTTGTTCGAATATATATATTTTGTTTTATTCTTTTGTTTACTCCTTCATCGCCTTGCCGTAAGGATCAGTTTGCCGTTTTCTGATTTTCTACAAGTAACTATTTTTAAAATACAAAACTGAATGCAAGGCTGGCACTACGGCAAAGGGCAGATTAATAAATTGGGGTATGTGCCCTGTGAAGGGTATGGTTTTCAGTCAGATTTTTGATCACACAGCTTGTGTGGGCCCCCTGTGTTTTAGCTCACCTGGTTTCAGCCCCAATAGAAATCTGACATTGTCGGCAATGGCCACTCGTAACTGTGTCGAAGATTTTTAGCAGTTCAAATTTCAGACAACGAAGCGAATGAAACCCATGCATGCATATGCTAACTCGTAACAAGCTTGCTTAGCCTTGATATGCCTCGACAATTTATGTAATTTAATTAAGTTATACCATACTACAGTGTATTATTCCTTTTAATATTGATCAATTGCGATCGGCTGGATCCGGGCGCCATCACATGTACATCTGATTATAAAATTCAGACTGTTTTGATACTGAACTACATGGTCCTACATCTTCCAGGCTATCTCGAGGCTGAGGTCTATTACCTGAAAAAGGAAAGGACCTCTTTTTATTTGGTCAGTGATAAATACCTTGAATACAAGGCATCTCTCGCTATTCAGCTTTATCCCTGACAAATGCGTCCCTTTTTAAAAATGAGTTACGGGGACTAGAATCAAATGTTTTCGTCGGAAATTGGCGAAAGAGGGAAGTGGTGGTGGTGGGGGGAGGGGAGGGGGGGGTTAGGGTGGAAGGTTTTGACAACCGAACGGAATGCCCCACCAAAATATCCGATCAAGGTCAACCACCTCTCGGAGGGAAATTTAATCTGGTTGCCGAAAATATCACATCCGGGAAGAGGCAATTAATTTAATTAAATTTAATCTGATGAGTATAATTACCTCCGATGCGGAAAAAATTCCTATTGAGTACGATAAAGCTTCACAGGAAGTACTGCCCAAAAGAAAACTTCAGGATTTCATGTTAGAAGCGATAATAAAGGTCGAGTCATGCAAAATTCTATAGTTTGTGATGGGACAATTAGTAATCATTACCGTTAACTTTAGTTCCTATGGACGGAAATATCTAACACACGTTGTTGCTCTCCTTTTGTGTTCGACTCGACACGCCTTTTTAAAAAGATGTTTTCATAGGGAAATTACTTTCAAAGTGAAAAAAAAAGGAATTATTTTGAGCAAGTACGCGGTTCAGTTATTTTTAGATTGCGTAGTAGATTTAGTTTTTAAAAAGTACTTTAAAAAAATTGAAATTGAAATTAGCGTATCGGAAGTCGTCGAAAGAAAGAAACAGAAAACGAAAGAAAAATTCAATACCTAACAATATATCAAAAATGACTACGACTGTCAAAAACTTTACGCGGTTTCTTTTAAAGAACTTTTGATTGAACAACTAGAAAAGCGCATGAACGCTTGTCAGTCTTGACCGGCCTTTTCATGAACATTGTATACAGGGACGTTCCCACGGAAGGATTCCGGAACCCCCTTCTCTAGGCAGATTAATGAGTATTGACAGGAGTTAATCCTTACAAAAAATCGAGAAAGGAGCAGGCTGTTCCAATTTGAAAACGTGAAAGATAAAGTTGGTGCTTACGTAGTTGGCACCTCACTTCAAGAAATGTTTCCTTCTTGAACGTGGCATGCACATGGGTTTTGAACGCCTGTGTAACTGTGACTGATGTCGGACGAGATGGAAACCCCCATTTGCAAAAAAGGCTGGTTATGCCCCTGGTATAGGCTTGATTAATTTCTGTACCACGCGTTACAAAAAATGCGATGGGAAATTTTTGAGTAAACGTCTATATTTTAATTAATAAAAGTTGACTTTACACAATAGGCCATTTCCGAGTTGCCTTTAGCCTCTCTATCAAAGCGAGGCTAGGTGCGAAACCTTTCATATGAAAATGAGTTTTCATTTGCATGTGAATGAAAACTCATTTTCATATGAAAGGTTGTGCACCTAGCCTCGCTTTGACAACGAGGCGTAACGTAACTCGGAAATGGCCTATTGGGAGCTGGAGGGTCTAGCCTAACTTAAAACGCGAGATTGTCTCAAAACCATGCCCAACGTTTAAAACAGAGAACTGCAGATAGCATCCAAGTCAATGAAAACCATCTAGCAACGTTTATAATAATTATAACCTTCACTACAAGTACGAACTCTCGGCGAATCCGTAAAGGGTTACTTAGATACGCCGCTAAGGGAAAATTCATTTAATATGACAAGGTGGGGTGGATGAAGATATTGAGGGGGGGCTCCGAAAATTTTTAGACACCCGAAGGGGGGGGGGGGGGGGGGGGGGGGGGGGGGGGGGCTCTGAAAAAATTGTTGGGCTAGGAGGGGGGCTAGGAGGTGGGGTCTGAAATTTTTTCGACTACCAAGGGGGGGGCTCCTAAAAAATTGAACTGCTAGCGAGGGGGGCTGCTAAAATTTCAAGCTTCGAGTTTCAATATCTTCATCCCCCCCCCCCTTGTCATAATAAATGAACTTTCCCTAATACGTGTACAATGCATGCCGCTACTTCTAAAAAGGGCACCAATTTCCTTTAATTTGTTTTGTAGTAAACTTGAACAAGATCCACGTTTGTCAGAGTGTCGAGAGAGATAGGTTTTCCTTCTACGAACTCAAAATTGTTTCCTGGTATATATTTTTTATCATCACCCCAGATCTATGAAGTAATAGCTTTGTCGGTGTTTTTTTATACTTTTCTGTTTTATCTATCTTTCTTTTCTTCTTCTTCATCTTCGTCGACTTCATCTTTTCCCAGTCCTTCATCTTCATATCCCTGTTCTGAATCAG
Organism: Dendrophyllia cribrosa; assembly: GCA_024195265.1. Taxonomy (NCBI): domain Eukaryota; kingdom Metazoa; phylum Cnidaria; class Anthozoa; order Scleractinia; family Dendrophylliidae; genus Dendrophyllia; species Dendrophyllia cribrosa. The sequence continues at coordinate 42,774,004 of JAJLRJ010000001.1, read as the reverse complement.
GTTCTTGCAGGAACGAGTTAACAAGACAATCAGCCAACAGTTTGATCACCGGGAGCAACAACAAACCAAAGAGAATTCCAGCAATGAAGATAAAAACAGCTGCACTTTTCCGTATCTGTATAATGTGCTGATGACGAGACAAAAAAAAAAACAGAAACATACATTGACGCTGATGAAAAAATAATTTCCAAAAGTTAAAAAAAAGAAAGAGAAAAAAAAGCCTTTTTTTACCTTTGCATCATTCATGAGCTCGTCAATGAAGATATCACTGAATAAAATTGAAAAACAAATTTAAAAACACCGTTAGTGAAATGGAGAGATACACTACTTATAACAATACATTCTACTATTAAATACATAAAAATGAATAATTATTTATCAAAAAAGCAAATAAATACATATATTTAATATTATTATTTCTATTAACCAAACCAGTGGTAGTGTTTTTCACCTCCAAGCATTATTCTGGTTTTGCGCGCAAGTTTTTTCCCCATTTGTCAAAAAAAAAAGTTTCCCCTGGCTATCCACTTCGGTGAATTGTTAAATAAGTTTAATAATATAAACAGACCTATGAACTCTTACTGTATAATATGGACACCTCTCATAATGTTATTCTATATTATTATAAACTACTAGATACACTATACCACAGACTTTTTAATAAATTATTGTTTTCTCTTTTACTTTTGTTTTTCGTGAATTCACCCTTCCCTGTTATTGCACGAAAACCCATACCAATTGTAAATGGGTAAAAATGTTTTGGAACTTTATAGATAAGTTTTTATAACTCAATAGGATATAAGAAATGAATTTCCGGGTACCTGATCGACTTTGGAGTTTTCAATATTTCAGTTAAAACCCCAAAAATGGATCTTCCGATAGAAAAAATACTTGCCACAAGAATTTAAGCAAAATAAGTATTACATTTACCAAGGTTCAGCACTAGCAAGAGAACTGGAGCAATGAGGGATGAAAAAAGAAATGTGTCAGGAGTTCAGTTATTTTCAGCTACTGTTTGCCGCGACATGTTTACTTACAATTTGCTGACAGGAGGCGGCACTGGGTGAGAAGCTGCCAGTTTATAGCCTTCTTCTATGTATTTTATAAACGATTCTTCATCCATCTTCCCTTCTGAATAAAGGTACTGCTTTCCTTGCTTAAGCCTAAAGTAAATATTATTATAAGTACAACATACATACATGTATGATTGATTGTCCAAACTAAATATTTCTACTGTTGACCAAGAATGCTTGGAGATCCAGTCATTTTACTATTACAATGATAAACATGAACTCTCTCCAAATTTCTACTGACATATGTGGCTTTTTTTGGCTAGGCTGTGTCATTGTGGGGTATGCAAGCTCCAAACAAAACAAATGAATTCAAAATTGAATTCCCAAGGATGCGTGATACTTATAGATAAGAATTTGAAATGGAAATTAACATAATAGAAAAATAAATAGAAATGTTTTGCAAAAGTGTCAAGTTAATTTCTTCAACAACGATGTTTCGGGCTTGGCCCTTCATCAAGCTCCAGTAGGTTTGCTACAAAAATGAAATTGTCTATATTGACATAGAAATAAATTAGCTGAAGAGGAAATATACAATTATTAGTCATTAAAAAAAAACTTAGGAAGAACTGTCCGTTCTGAAAAATATAGGATACAGTAATTTAGAGTCTAATCTTAAACATTTCCAGGGAGAGACTGTAAACCTCTTTAGAAGCTTGCACCTTTAGCACTAATTTATGCCTTTGGCTGGTTGTCATCTGAGCATTGTCAATACTATGTACATGTACAAAACAAACACCATGTAAATGTATAGATATATAAGCTTGAGTTAACAACTTTTTTAAAACAGGTTTTCTGTGGTTGTACAGCTTCCTAGTTAAATTAAAACCATTTTATACTTTATGCTTGGAACACAGACAGTTACAATTAAGCTGCTGAAAGGCAGTAATCTCACAAGTTCTTATTTATTTACTTCTTAATAGTCAGACACACTTTAACTTCAAAATTACTTAATGAAATCAATAAAATTTAAAAATGTACTCACAGCATAACAAAAGGCCATCTTCCTACATCAAATCGTTTTATTGTCACTGTAAATGTAAGTAAATAAAATCGATTAATACTTTAATGAGGACTGAAATGGAAAAAAAGTATCATGAAAAAAAATTAGTCAATGCCTAACAGGGATGTTACTTACATGTAACATCATTTTGACTGCTCACAATGTTGGAAGACTAGTGGGAAGCGGTTCCCAGAGTCAATAATTATTATGGAGACATACAATGTGGTTCTAGCTTTTGAGTCTGTGGATGAAATCCTGTGGTGTGACCATTCAAATGAAACCTCTTCAGCAGTACTTTTGCATGGTACCATTTGTTCTAACTTTCGAGTCTGTTGATGAATTCCTATGGTGTGACCATTTAAATGAAACCTCTTCAGCAGTACTTTTGCATGGTACCATTTGTTCTAACTTTCGAGTCTGTTGATGAATTCCTATGGTGTGACCATTTAAATGAAACCTCTTCAGCAGTACTTTTGCATGGTACCATTTGTTCTAACTTTAGAGTCTGTTGATGGAATCCTATGGTGTGACCATTCAAATGAAACCTCTTTGCCAATACCTTTACATGGCACCACTTGTTTTTCAATATTTTACAAAATAAAATTTGGCTTTTTGTATGCAAGCTTATCTTTGGCACTCTTAGAAGTAAAAGGGTTAAATGTCATGATCTCATCTTTAAACTGCTGGCTACACAAGTAAATCTGAGGCAGTCATAAACTCAAGATACATGTAGTCTCCGGCCCATGGTCGTTGCAGTATTTAAAAAATTGTTTTAAACCAGTAGATTCACTAGCAACCTTTATGGCATTTCTGATGTTTGTTTATGGGATCCCAAATACATGGGCTCCCATGGGTATTGTAGGGGGGGGGGGGGGGGGGGATTGTGTATGTACAGGTGGGGTTGTGAGATTACAAAACAAAGTAAAGGAAAGGAAAGGAAAGGAAAGAAAGTTTTATTAATAATATCAAAGAGACCAAAACAAAAATTATATATAAATACAATGTATATATCTATTACAATAAAAATAATAGTAGTAAAAATAAAAAATAAAAAATGTCATGATCTCAGGGCTGGCATTAAGTTTTAAACTGTCGGCTACACAAGGACATCTGAGGCAGTCATAAACTCAAAGATACATGTAGTCTCCTATGGTTGTTGTCCTTTGTTCATTATCAAATCTTGAATTACCGGTAAACTTCGCCGCAGTTGCCAGCCATAATATTATTGCCAGTTGCTGCTACCATGTAAAGACAGCCCTGGATCTACATGTACACTGTACATGCACATTGGTATTCTTGGTTTGCACATGGCATCATTAAAATTCAAAAGTCTGAGCTATTCATCCTACAAAGCTGTTTCTAACATCAGTGGTATGTGAATACCAGTGTTACAATCTTTCACAAGAGGTTTCAGTTTGTAATGATGTTTTGCTTCCAATTTGTTAAGGTTTTAATAATCTGTCAAGCAATTTGTCATCCTATTTTAGATAAACTGTGAAAATAAACAAAACCAGTTGAAAGTTTTTAATTTTTTTTTTGCATTGTACATAGACGCTTAACTCATAAGCCGATTTAATGGTACTCATAGTGAATCAAATTTTTTGTGAGGAGATTTTTAGTGTCTTTGCCATCATGTTGGTGTCCCTAAAGTGGGACACCAAGATGGCTGCTTATACATACATTTTTACTAAAAATGTCTAATACTCGTCCGCCTATAACTCTTGAACCAAATGCTCTTGCACTCCAAAATTTAGCTCAGATGTGTAGTTTTAAACTCTCCACAAATCCAAATATTTTAGAATCCAAATCTGTTTTTTAATGCTTCTGAATTTTGATATGACTTAAGTGCAAACCAAGAATAGTGACTGCACTGTGAGACAGTAATAATCTGAGTTATTACAAAAAAGGAATATTCTATAAATAAGATTTGGTTTATTTTATACTTACAACTACTCTTTGGTGGTAATACTAAAGCAAAATTTAACTTGTGGCCTAACCTAAAAAATTTAACAAAAAAATACATGTACATGTAAACAATTTAGAGCTCTCAACCAATGTTCAGCTATCCTCAGATATAAACGTATTGTTAGTTTGGCAATTTATTTACACAATTAAAAATTTCATTTCCAATTCTTGGTACTAAAGCTTATGCACGTTTATTCATAAGGATTTTTGAGGATGATTTTGTCTGTGAGAGGTAATGTACTGTATCTGAGTTTGGGAGAAGGGGGGCAGGAGGGGGGGGGGGGGGGGGGGGTGATAAAACCATCTAAAACACATCTCTTTGCATGCCATGCATGAAACTAGCTCATATCCTATACACACACTTGCTTTACCTGTTTGGAAAGCCGTTGCATTTTCAATATTTGAAGGGCTTGGTGCAAAAGGGCATGATCACAGTTTTGGCTAAAATATGGGGAAAAAAAGGCATCCAGACTTGCCCATAATTTTTTTTTTTTTCGCCTGAAGGGTAAATTCTTTGGTTATAGCCTAATGCAAATATGGGCAGTACAAAAACAATGGTGGTGTAAACATGATCAATGTTATAATATTAAATACACAAAATCTTCAACGGATGCAAACAATGGGATAACGCTTACTTCTCTTTTGCTTTCTCTATTGCTTCATCTGCTTTCTTGCATTCAACACACTCTGGGTCCCTGTCAGTGAAAGAGCTACAAAACAAAGATATACCAAACTTTAGAGCCCATTACTAGTTCAGATATTGTTGTTCCTAAATTATGTGTCATTACATAGCATATGAATAGGTTTTTAGTGGCATGGCAGGATGTTTTTGGGTTAAGTAAAACTTATCTAAAGTTATGACAGTCAAGCAAATCTGATTCACAACCTTTACTTTTAAGTTATATAATTGTTTGTTTATCAACCCTTTCACTCCCAGAGTCGATTATGGAGACATTTACATGAAGTTCTAACTTTTGAGTTTGTTTACAAAATCTTGTGGAGTGCCAAAGATTAAAAGTCAAGAAAAATACCATTATTTCATTTTGTAAAATATTGAAACACAAATGGACTACCCTAACCCTACCTCTAATACTAGTACTAATGAGTACTAGTACTAGTATTTTTAGGGGTAGGGGTAGGGTTAGGGTTAGGGTTAGGGTAGTCCATTTGGGTAGTCCATCGAGGTAGTCCATGGACTGGGGATCCGTGTTTTGTCCACCACCTGCAAATGCATTGTACTGCCAAAGAAGTTTCATTTGAATGGTCACACCATAGGATTTCGTTGAGTTAGAACTACACGACACATCTCGATAATTGACTCTGACGATATCGTTTTACGTGATAATGATGTTATTGTAACATAAAAAAGAGAGATTAGATGGATTTGAGTGCAAGGGATCGGAAAATTAAAAAAAAAAACTCACAAAACTATAAACCAATCTCCTGTCGTTGCTCCCGTTGAGGCTTGAGTTAAGTGCTCAAAAGTTTCATCATTGAGAATTTGAACAGTAGTATCGCTCCAACACGGACGGCATGAAAGTAGGAACAATGTACAAAGTCGCACAACAACCAACATGCCGTCCGCCATCTTGCAAAGCTGATGTGACTGGGAAGCCTGGGAATGGGTTTTGTCTAAATTAGGATATCATATCCATATATAGAATATATATTTTCCAATATGGCGGACAAAGTTGACTTGTAAGCCACATTCGAGCATCTTCAAGCAAAATCCAAACCTTTTTAAATAACAGAAGCATGCCGCTAGTAATCATGTGCGGATATCCTTCTTCTGGGAAGTCAAAGAGGGCGCAGGAATTAAAGAATTACCTTGAAAATTCCAGAGGGAAGACTGTTCATTTGGCATGTGATGAGAGTTTGAATTTGGAAAGAAACACGGTTTATAAAGGTATTCTACTTTATTGTTGAGAAATGTATAAAGTATTTTATGTCTTCAATAATGGACTAAAGAAGAGAGGTAGTCACTTGTCGTCCCTGCTTATTAGCAGAGGGTGAGAATTAATGTGAAAGAATGTGAAAGCAGAGCCTCAGAGCTGGCGGTTTTGTTGGCGTGCGTGTTGCTGAAATTCGTGAGCGGCGAGCAGCGATGTCACGAAAAACCGCTTGCTCGGTATATATCGTGGGCTTTTTGAGTAGTGCGTACGGACCGTTCCGATTGGTCGAGAATGGTATACACGTCAATTGAACGTTCAGCAATCAGGTAATCTTTCAAACTGGCAAATGAAGCATTGTCTAAAAGGAGATGTTACACGGGACGTTTCGCAACGACAAGTTTTAGCGCAACAAAATTAACGACAGGTATGTTACACAAAACAACTTGAGTAAAATTAATGTTTTTGCGTTGCTAGTTTTTGAAGCTGATTAAACAACTTTGCAATGCAAAAACTACGAAGAAAATCATCCTCGCACCCATGTTGCACTAAAAATTGTTTTTGCAAATCATCCCCTGTAATATCACCTTAAAGCTTTAGCATACCTTAATATTCGACGAGAAGAATGAGAAATAGTTGTACTATTCCAATAGAGAGTATGACTGTCGCAAAAGGACTTGGATCTTAGACTCTTTTAGCCATGATGAAGAAACACCGTCTCGGAAGTTCTGCCAACTGTAGACTTGCAACCACATTAAATCACGGACTGAGAAACTAACTGATTCTAGCATTCAAGCAGTGACTAATTCACACTTAAAGGGGCTACTACTGATCTTGCAACACTAAAGTGAGGCAAAGAAACTTTACTGTATTCCCAGAGCTACAATGTATGAAACAAATGACGGTAAAAGTAAATACTGTAAACGGCTCTGGAAAACTTAAATTCTTCCTGTCTATATTACAGCTAGAGAACAACAAGCCTGTTATATCTTAATTTTGATCTCTCAGGCACGTATTTGGGGTAACCCTATTCTTAAGCCAGGCTAAAATGCTCTTTTAAAAGAGGAAAATATTTGAAAGATACACTCATAGGTAAGAGCAAAACTCTAGAGTCAGTTACACAACATCACAAAACCCACAGGAGTCGTGTCAGGCCTGTCAACACTTTAAAAACATTGCCCAAACTGGCACAGAAACTGACAAGTTTCATATAAAGGTCCGCCCTTTCTCTGATTGGCTAGGTAATTGTATCTACCAAGATGTAAAAAGGGGGGCATTTAAAAAGCCCACAATACCAAGCAGGCGGTTTCTCATGGCTTCACGGCTCGCAACTCGCGGCTTTGCTGCTCATGCGCTCGCAAATTTCAGCATCACACACCAACAAAACTACCAGCTTCATAGGCTAGTGAAAGCATTCCTACTCTGTGCGAATCCTATGCCAAATATATACCGAGATCTTTGATAACCCTTTCCAGGCAAGCCGAAAGTCTTTGACATGTACTACCAAAATGCTCTATTATGCCCTCTCTTTATAACCCCCCCCCCCCCCCCCCCCCCTCCAATAACCCCCTCCTCTCTCCCTCTTATAAGCCCCTCTCTTGAGTTTACATGTAAAGTTTTTAATAAGCCCCGTTTGGTCAAGTCGCCACCCTTATCACCCCCATAAAACCATGGAAGACACAGCCACTTACACAGTGTAGGTCAGGTTAGAATTGCATCAGAAGATGTCCATCCTTTTGAAGGTACCCCAGAAGAAAACAGTATGCTGAAGGACATCGCGGAGCTAGAAATTCCAGGAGAGTTTTAAATAACCCCCCCCCCCCCCCCCCCCCCCCCCCCTCCCCTCTATTAATTTGTAGGCCTCTGAATTGGAGGTCTGGAGGAAAGATACCTTGTAAGCATTGGTGAATTGACATTTGCATCTTTCAGAGATTTTAAAAAGGTGAATATTCAGAGGATAAATTTTGGAAAATAAACTGAATGTACAAAGAAACATCCTAGCGAGGCAGATTAGTAAATGATCCTTTTTGAATGTCATCTCCAGAGTTTCTATTCTGAGGGGCTGACAGGTCTCCATTTTACAGTCAAACATTTTCAATCTTATACCTTGTTGGCAGTTTTTTTATTTTATTTAGGCTTCCATGTACAATCATCAGTCTGCAAATGACTGCTCAATTGATCCAGCCAAAGGCTTTTAATGGTACAGTGTACATCCTACAGCTGTATGCATGGTTTTCCTTCTTGTTACCTGATATAAAATTATTGTATGTTTTTAATGTTTTATTTCAGTCTCAGCAAATGAGAAGGAGGCAAGGGGTCTTTTAAAGTCTGCAGTAGAAAGGTGGCTAACTGACTGATTTATTTAAAAGTTTTCCCTTCATATAATATTCTACTACATGTGTTAGCTGATATTTTCTTGTAATACTGCCAGGACCATTTCCTACTGTAGGGATATCCTGGTGAATAACCTTGGTGTTGGGGGGGAGGACTCCGATATGAAAATGACGGGGGTGCTCATCCTACCCTTTAGGGGTCAATATTTGTTGATTGGAACCACTGAAATCTAAAATGACCATGGTTAGAATTATCGGGGTACCTTTTAGGGTATTAAGCTGAAAAAATATGACAGAGTATATCTTGTGTTGTATAAAATTGGTGCCTCTTGGGAGTAAAAATATGTTTGAGCCACGCCTATCAAACGAGATTCTGGTACCTTTTAGGGTGTTTTTCGAAATTTTCTGATGAGCACCCCAGTCATTTTTAAAACCCTAGAAAACACCCTATAAACTGTGATGTCACAAGAGTCATGTAACATGTATTAAATTCATTTCCTTTGAAGGGTCATTTCAAGAGATGACATTGTGATATTAGATTCGCTAAACTATATAAAAGGTAAATGAAAGGCTCTACAATTTTGTTAATCTTACAATAATTTAACCTTACCATAATATTAATATGATGTTAATTAAAACCCATATTCCATTGTGAAGTAACTTGGAATGTATGTTGGCTGTTAGATCATCATGTTTCAGTCTGAGTGTTTGTGGTTAATATTTGCTTGCAGTGCAGGCGTATTTTGTGATGAGTGAGCACTGAATATTTTCTTTGCTAAATATTTTCTTTGCGGCACCATGTAATGGCATATGAAATTAAAGGAAGATTTGGGAGAGTTGAAATGCAGCCAATGGGATGAGTCAGGCAGAAAGATGAAGGAAGGGGGTTGGGGGAGGTACATGTATTTGCTTTGAATTTTGATTGGTTCATAGGATTGTTGGCACTTGCTGTGATTGGTCAGAGTATTATTGTACTTTGGTTTTGCTCTTACAATTGTTCACGGTCAAGACACTTGTATTGTCAGAAGTGGCTCTAGTGTCCATTCTTACAACATAAGAAACAAAGATATGCTACAAACTGGAAAGTCTTATTTGAACAAAGGATTACAGAAATCATACAACAGTTTCCTGGGAGAGTGGAATGTATTACCTGAAGATATTAAAAATTTGCCAACAATGAAGCACTTCAAAAGAGCAATTTTGAATAGACTGATGATTGATCAATTTTCAACATTTTTCATGATCGTAGGACATTTTATATTTTATCTTTTAGTTTGCACATGTTATTTATTTTTATATTTTCTTGTAGCTTATACAGAGCCCTGCTGAAAAGCATTTTTTAATGACGTAGGCCATCAGTTTAAAGATTGTAATTATTATTATTATTACAATGTCACTCAACTGAAAACCACTCTAAATTTTATGGACAGTATTACAGTGTAGCTGTTAATGAACAATCTTCACAATTACTATTGTAATAAACAATTAACCATAATACTACGTATGTACATGTACAAATTATGTATTTTGTTACCCTTAATTAAATTATTTTTTCTTTCTTTTTCTAACCATCATACTATTTTTCAGGCTGTAGATATGAGTTATACTGTGTTGCAAAGGCACACAAAACCACTCATTGCATTGTAAGTATGCACTTTTATCAGTAACTATTTATATATTTTACTAACAGTAAATTAAGCGGATATAGTAAATTTGTAGGTAAATTTGCACTGAAAGTTTTTTACTGCACTTTTTATTTAAGGTTCATTGTGAGACTCCAAAAGAAAAATGTAGACAGTGGAACAGTACAAGAGAAAATAGATATGATGATGAGATGTAAGTAACATAATTTGCTTAAACAGGCGATAATTTGCAAAAACGTTGTCTCATATGTTACTTTCATCTCAACCTTTTCTGTAATTTTCTATCTTTCAGATTAGATGCTCTGATCATGAGGTTTGAGGCACCAGAGTCAAGAAATAGATGGGACTCCCCTCTATTTGTTATTCAGGTAAATTTTAAGGGTATTGAGCCTACAACAAATCACTTTCTTGGAAGAATGTTCTGAAATGTCTCCTTAAAATACTTGGCTTGTATTTTCTCCAGAAGAGTAAATTCTTTCATTTATTTAGTATAACACACTTTTTTAATTAACCTTTGTTGGTACAAAGTCTGAAGACAAGATATGGACAAAAAAATGTTTCTTCCCTTATTAAAGGTATCTGAACTTTACATGTATATGCCCATTGCAAAAACTTTATTTTCTGTAGTTGAATGTTACAGTGTACCTTGAACTCATAAATTCAGGCAATTTAAGGAGTCCTAGCTACATGTATTTTCTAAAATATAATGGACACTTCAATTTCCAGCTAAACTGAAAGGATCTGAACAAATGAAGGGCCGAGAGCATGTCCAGCCTATATGACTTTTTAGGCCTTTTTTATTTTTTCTTGCTCAGATTTGTCCAATTTTGGCATGTGAACTAGAAATTAGTTGCAAAACATTGTTCCGAATTTTTTTCCGTTGTTTTTTCCGTCGTTTTCGAGAAATACCGTATTCAAAAAAAAAAAAATCAATCAATCAAAGGCTCCTATTGTAACGCAATATTGCGGTAAGCTTCTGTTTTCGCACTGACACGGTTCGATATTTTTGTAAAATTAAACGTTAGAAATTTTGACGAACGCAAAAAAAGTAAATCACTTTCATAATGTCCAGTTCGAAGAAAGAAAGAAAAAAAAAAAAAAAAAAAAAAAAAAAAAAATGAGGCCGAGCGTGATTCGAACCCGGAGCCGTCCGAGCGCAAATCCCCGACCAAACCACTAGACCACTGACGAACACATGCTCACTTCAGCCTAAGTTTTATTATTAAAAGGTTGATACGCATCAAAACGCGTATCTCGATTTCAAAATCCTTTTAGATCGAATTTAATGTTGCATTAAAGACTCCAAATGCGAAACGTCTTCCCGCCGGCCAGCAACAACTCACTTCGAGCTGCCCAAAGCTGTATTTCAAGTGCCCGACCACGCACAGCGGACCCATCTACCACTGTCGCAAAGCATGTCGGGAAATCCTACAACAAAACCGAAATGGAGTTCCCGCCCGAAAGTTTTTGCAAAATACTACAAGTCTCAAAGCACTTCGGATATCGGGCATTTCGACCACGGCACGGGATGGGAAATGGCCCACAACTCTCAACGCTGCCCCTTTTCTGATCCGAAGTGATTCCAGACTTTCCCGCCGGCTCGTCTTCCCGACCAAGGTCCGTTTTTCACCTCGAGCGCTAAATGGCGCTTCAGACACAAGGAAGGACAAGAAACACGACTCGTTTCTTTGAGAAGTGCTAGAGACTCAAGGATTTCCGGACTTAATGATGTCTTTCAATCACCGGACGGGCCTCATACACGTTGGCTTACACACACGCTACAGAGGCGATGTGTTGCCGCAGTGAGCTCACGATAGATAAGCGAGCCAGGCGTGCGTAAATAACGGTATTTTCGTTTAGTTGTTGGCACTGGTCAGAAGTATTGCAGTCGCGTATTCTCACGGCCAAACTGCTTTCAAATGGCTTCGAAATTACGCTCTGAATGTACCGTCAAAGCACTGGAGGGCCAGAACTCTGCTTTTTTCAGGTAAATTGGTCAAATTCCTTAGGGTTAGTGCAAATTCGACAAGGGCTTGTGATATTATTCGTTGTACGATAAAATGAGGCTATTCTGAGCTATTCTGAGCGAGAAAAAATAGAAAAGGGCCTAAAAAGTCATATAGGCTGGACATGCTCTCGGCCCTTCAAATAAAACTGCACTTTTTTACATAAAGCAGGGGTGTAGCTAAGAAAAAACTGAACAGGCTCATTCGCAAGCTCAGACGGTTTTTCTGGCTTGTGCACCTTGAAAGTGACCCCAAGTCTTTGTTTTCTAGTGAAATTTCAGCCGGTGATAAGTCCGCTTTCAGCTGGTGTAATTAGCCAGTAGCTGGCTCTCAGGGCTCTTAGCTACATCCCTGATAAAGGCCCTTGAAGGCCTGAAAAAGTTGTAAAATGAATTAGAAAATACAAAAATGACACGTAAGTTTCACTGAAATTTCATCATCGGATGCCGCTGTATCCTACTAAGTTGTTTTGTTGTTCTTTAGGTGGACGATGATCTGCCCTTTGAATCTATATACGATGCTCTAATAAACAGAGTACCACCTCCACCTAACCAAGCTACTCAAGCTGTAAGAAAATTTAAAATGAAGCACAATGCAATGACCCTCTATCATTATTTTAAAAACAACTTAAACTCAAAGAATCTGAATTTCTAGCATGAGTTCCATTTCAATCAGTGTATGGACAGTTCTCGTACATGCACAATGCATCTGTTACAAAAATTACTGTGAATAACTTTCACTTGTCATACATTGTAAACCCAAAGTTAAACCACTGTCTGGAACACTTTAAAAAGAAAAACACAAAATTCTTTCAGAACCTACAGTTGTAGGTGCTTAGATAGATAGCCTTTATTTTAAAACGATAATTGTTAAAGCTAAAATAGAAAGCTTGTGGGGTCATGATATCCATTAGTAAACTGTACAACACAATCTAAGGGAAATGATTTTTTTTTTCCGAGATAGAAAGGGTTTCGGATTGCTCAATGGTGTCAATGATGCTTAATAAATCGCACGTGTTCTCTTGGCATCAGTTGTATCCTTTTATTGACATTAATATATATTTTTTATCTTTCTATTTATTTTACAAGCAACCATTATCTGCGACGAACTTCTTATATGAACTTGACAAAATAACCCAAGAAATAGTCACAGTGAGTTTCCATTGTTACCTACATTGTGTGTTTTAATAGTAAAATAATATATGTGGGATAAGTAGGTGGTTGAAGGACTTGGCGTGTTATGGTTAGTTTTTTTTTTTTTGCATTAAATTTTTCAACTGAAGGTCATTGTAGCAATTTGATTCAGGCCAAAATCAAATCAAATTTAGGGCCTTTTCAATTCTTTTGACTGAAGGTTACATTGCTAACAATTTTGACAAAGCAACGGACTTTATGTTTTTGGTTCAGGCCAAAAAATAAACTTAAGCAATGTTTAATTGGGGAGTTGGCTTTTTTTGATCAAAATTAAACTGTACTAAATATTGACCAAGCACCCTTGCTCTTACACAAAATAGTCTTAGTTAGAGCATCAAGAGAAACATATCAAGTGTCAAAGAATCAAAGAAATAACAGACCATGCTCAGTTTTTAATAAGCGATATTTCCAAGACACTTACAGTATTTATGGCTTCACTGCATACATAGCATACACTCTGTACATGACTAGCATACATGACTATAGTGCAAACACAGTGATACTAAACTGAATAGACGACAATCCCCCTTTAATACACAAAATCTCCAATTATTAGAAAAATAAGTTATCTTTTGACCAAAATCATCGACAAACCTTTTACTTCGTCTTGTTAAAGAATACATATAAATTACAGAAAGTATCTCCATTTCCTCTCTTAAAAGCCAAAACAGAACTGAGCTCTGTAAGTTAAAGTTGCAATGTTAACAAGCCCCTTTTCGTTCATACAATGTACCCCGGTTCAAATCCACCCAATTCATATTTTTTAAACCAGAGCTTTGTTTACAATTTTACAAGGATATAATTTTTCTTATTGCAGACCTTGTTAAATTCCCAACGGACCTTTGTACCAGGTGATAATGTGGCGGTCCCAGGGACATCAGAAAAAATATCCTTTGACCAAAACACCTTATGATAAAGTTGGTATTATAACAAACCAAAGCCTGGTTTTCATATGTCGGGAAAATCCCAGACGATCGGGGATTTCGCTGTTTCCCGACCGTCCCAGATTTTAGTTGCCGACTTATGTAAAACGAAGTCGTAGACATAGTTGATCATCCGGGTTGGACGGGGATAAATGAGGAAAACGTCTTAATTTTGCCATCACCAATTTTTACCGAAAATTCTATCCAATATCGGAAACATCCGATCTACAATCTCGGACGGAATAAAAAGACCTCGCTACCCCCGATTCAATGATGAATTCGCACTAAAACAAAAACACGCAACAATTCCAGTGAAGATCACTGAAATAGGGGGAAGGGGGGTTTTAATTTTTCATTTGAATTGAATTTGGAGGCAATTTACATGTATGTAGTCTTCAGGACTAAGCATCCGGTAACGCATTTTTGATTGTTTGTTCTGTGGGAGAAGACCAATAATGTTCGTACTTTCGAACAGAACAGAGACCCCTCCCTTCCTCTCTCTCCTTGCCCCATTCCCGTGGGTCCTATTATTTCTGTTCGTTTCCCTCTGACATTATTGTATTTTATGTTTTCCTTGACGATCTGTGATCTACGTGGTTTTGAACAGAACAGTGAACATGGCAGAATTGAGAAGAATACGTCGACAGTTTATAACTTACACCAAAATGCACCCTGTAGAAGATACGAAGAAAATAGCGAATATGTTTGTTCAGTACTTGAACAGTAACATACAATAAATACTACTTATTTTTAACTATTCTTACCAATGGTCTTTTTATAAACTCTCGGGATAGTAAACATATCTCTCATACTCTCAAATTCGGCAGCTTACTTCTACAGACGTTGCAAAGTGACATCTAGAAAATTGAGATCAATATTAACATCACTTAACAAGGCAAAGTACGTTTGGACGTAGAACAGCTCCTATTTTGTTTAATAGTTGTGACAAATTTAATCTCTTTTTCCTGTCACTAGCGAAAACACTTGTTCAAACGGGAGAATGTGATATTTGTGAGCAAAAATTTAGTTTAGTGGGAGGCATAATGGTGCTCAATATCGAAGCGGGATACGGAACGGGATGAATTATCAGACGGGAACCAGGATCAAACGCTAAATATTTTTCAAGCGGGATGCGAAACATTATTGAAATCTTTATCGTGAAGCGGGATTCACTTCAGAAAACACGCGACCCCAATCACACACCAAAATATTACACCAAGCGGGATCGGAATGCATCCCGAGCCCGCTTTTAACAGACCGGGCGCGGGATGCAGCGTGCTTTATTTTTCAGTTTGAAGCCTCTGTCTCTTTCAGGGTTATTTGTAGTTTGTGTGTTTATGTGCATTGTTTCAAGTGCGTATTTCGACATTATTTCGCTTTTACTATACAAACTATGTACGAAAGTTTGAAGCCTCTGTTTCTTTCAGGGTTATTTGCAGTTTGTGTGTTTACGTGTAGTGTTTCAAGTGAGTTAGTCGCTTTTCACTGACATTCTTTCGTTTTTGCTATACAAACTACGGATGAAAGCTCACACGAAATAAAGTCAATCATCTTGTAGGGACAAAGGTAAAATTTGCATTAAGTTTCATTTTTGGGTATGTCTTGAAACTTGGAATATTACCGAAGGAAAACTCCGTTTATAAACATACAAATAACAATTTTACAACGTTTAATAACGTAATTTAATTATCCTAAAGGAAACTACACGAAAAAAGCCAATTGTAATAGCATGCGGTGTTATTTGATTTCCTTGTTCGTTTATTCAGACTTTAAGGTCGTGACAAATTTGAATATTTTTTGTATGATACACGTCAAACTCTTCACTGATCACTAATGAATGCAGTTATCAAACCTGCAACAGCAAATATTTAGACTTCGTATATAAATGTTCTACGCTGATGACTCAAAGTCCATGAGTTAAAGATAACCACATGGAACAACAATTATAACTGAAATTCCTTCAAAGTTGGGCCCGGAAAAGCTAGTTAAGTATATTTCGATACGGGAATTGATAGGAAAATGTTCTTTTTAGTCTTTTTGCTCAACTTCGATGAATAATTGTGTGATAATCTTACAGGAAGACTTCTTACAAGTTTGAAAGGTAAACAAGAGTTCTATAAGAATTTTTCTGTCTATTCTATAAGCATAGCTTTCTATTTATACACAATAAATAAACGGTTGACATATGTTCAACACGAAAAAAGTACGAGACCCGAGACTACGTACCCGGGCCGCCGACAAAAGCTTTTTATACGACAACGAAAGGACGTCGCCATTTTCAGCAAATTCATCACGATGTTGAAAGTAGTCACTTCGGTTTTTCTCGCTCTGGCGTTACTCGCAATTTTGCAGCCTGTTCCTTCCTTCGCCAAAAAAGGCAAGAAAGGAACTGTTGTGAAACACGTGAAGGTTAAAACAGTTTGTCCTGGCCGCAAGAAAGATCTTGGCCAAGTGTTGTCAATCGTCAGTGCAGTAGACTTGACTCTGCGCTTCACACACAGCAAAATCGGCTTGCTGGAAATACAGGCGAAACATCTGAAAAAAGGTACGAATATTACAAGATTCTTTGCGCTTATCTGCTAGGTATATTTTATCTATCTATCGTGCAAATGAAAATTTCGATGGTGAAAGCAAAGTTAAACCGAATCGCATTAACTTAAATCTAAGCCAACGAATGTTTTTATATTCTCGAAATTCTGCCTCGTTGACCATTTGAAATGCTGAATTTATAGGTTGTTCTGATGTGATAATATTCAACGAATTCTATTTAGTTTTTACACGACCCAAAAAGGCAGATTTATAGTTATTGTTGTAAACTTTCGCTCGCCTGAGTATTGGACTCAACATGCTGATTTCCTTAATTAAGCGCGTTTTATATCACTAAAAAGAACGTTTTTCATCAAATACAGCAAAGCATACCACAAATTTATTTTCCAATGTTTTATTCTTCTACCAGCAAACAGGATGTTGTTGAATCGCTTGGTCAAAATGGACCGAAAACTTACCGGCATAGCAAGAATGATCCGGAAAGTTGTTAATGAAGGTAAGTCCTGAACTGTGTCGGATCTACAACATATTTTGTGTTACAACATTTTGTGATCAGCAAACGAAATCGGAGGATAGAATTGAAGACTCGTCACCTTAGCCTGAGACAGTCAAAATGGCAATGAATAACATTTATTTTATGAAACTGTCCATTCAGTTTGCCAGTAAAATAAAGTATGTCAGAAACGTACTATTACAGTTTAATGACTGTGTTTGTTTTTCGACTT
The DNA here is from genome assembly GCA_024195265.1 of Dendrophyllia cribrosa. NCBI lineage: Eukaryota > Metazoa > Cnidaria > Anthozoa > Scleractinia > Dendrophylliidae > Dendrophyllia > Dendrophyllia cribrosa. The sequence continues at coordinate 42,756,707 of JAJLRJ010000001.1, read as the reverse complement.
TTGTGACTGTAGGTAAGCCCAAGTCATTGACAATTTGCGAAGGCAAGAAAGCTACCTTGAGATGCAAAAAAGGAAAGAAAATTAACATCTTGGAGGCGAACTATGGCCGACTGAACAAACGTGCGTGTAAAAAAGCTCCCATGCGCTCCGCAAATTGCAAGGCCACGAAATCTGTTGCCCTTGTGCGGAAGACGTGCCACGGAAAAACCAAATGTACGCTGAGTGCAAACAACAAGGTGTTTGGAGATCCATGCGGAGGAACTACTAAATATCTCCTTGTCAAGTACAAGTGTGAACGCTAAGGTTAGCTTGCAAATAAAACATTCAACAACTTTTATATTCCATGCGACATTTCTCCTCAAAAAAATATCAAATTATTTTGAGGGTGATAGGTGATCGTATATTGCCTTGATGTACAACAAAAATTGTTTTAAGGTTGAACGGGAAGCAATTTCGCGAGAATCTGTTTTTTTCCAAAATTGTTACTTTTCAACTTGTTTCTTGTTTTGCCCCTAGAAAATCTATAGCGAACAGTAACCAGTATTATAGACTAAGAAAGTAGCTGTCACACTATAGGACTTCACCGATCACAGTCTCCAAATTTAAGTTGGAACTTTTCACATTTCACTACTCAAGGTTTGAATTTCACGCCCCAGAGTTAAACATTTCAGTTGAATATGGTTCTAACTATAACATTTGTTAATGAAATTGCTCAAGTATGATCATTCTAGTTTTGAATTTGGTTGCTTTCACAGGAGTGAAAGCATTTATCCCAAACTCTGTAATGCAATGAATATTTGATCATAAAATTTCCTTTATCTTTCAGGCATTATGAACAAAGCCAACCTCACTGATGGATGCCTGAATGATTGTATAGTTAAGCTTGAAGAGAAGTCACTGCGCTTTCCGCCTTGACTTTTGACTTCACTAGTGTAGTTTGAGATGAAATAAAGGCATCAAATTTTACAATAAAATTTGGCATTAACTGACTTGATTAAGCACCACAGTTTCTGTGAATCTTACCCCTATATCCGGCATTTTCTTTAAATTTCGGTCTGACCTTATTTCTTTGATTTACTACTTCATGTCGGTATTTCAGACAACTATTTCGCCAGGAAATGAATGGGGTTAGTTTCTAGAGAAACTGTGGTGCTGCGTCGGTGGGGGGATGAAACACGAGAATTTAGTTTTATCGACTGAGTCGATAAGGTAAATTGACCACCGTAAAAAGATTCAAATAGCTGACGTTTCGAGCGCTAGCCCTTCGTCGGAGCGAATCAAGGAATTGTGGGTAGTGTGTGGTTTTATATAGTAAGCGGTGGAGCTACGCTATTGGTGGAAATTTGGTGACGTGAAAAACAAATGTAGATTAGTTGAATGAAAAGCGTTCGTTGATTCCGTGGGGTTTGAGAGTGCCGATTTGAAAGATGATTTTTTGTTCTAGGTTTTTACGGCTTTCTGTGTTACCCTGGTGTAGGGAAAGGCCGCAGATTGTCATGTGTTGTTTAGAATGGTTAGTAAGATTAAAATGGCGCGCGACTGGTTTGGATGCGTCTTTGTCATTTTTTTCAACGTCTCGGAGATGTTCACGAAAACGGTCGCCCAGTCTCCTCCCTGTTTCGCCAATGTATATCTTTTTGCAAAAAGTACATGTTATGCAGTAGATAACATTTACGGAGGTGCATGTAAAACGATCAGTGATTTTAATAGATCGTTTGGGTCCTGTTATTTTGTCCGCGTTGTGAATGAAAGGACAAGTGTTACATCGTGTGCGTGTGCATTTGAAAGTTCCCGGTACATCGTCAGATTTCAGTGCGCTCGTAACTAGAAAGTTGCCTATGTTTTTGTCACGTTTGAATGAAATTAGTGGGGGTTGTGAAAAAATTCTGCCAGTTTCGGGGTCGTTTTGGAGTAATTTGAAATTTTTTAAAATGATGCTTTTGACTGTGTTGTTGTGTGGGTGGAAAGTGAGGGTGAATGGAATTCTCTCGTTCTCTTCCATCTGTGGCATTTGTAGTGCTGATTGTCTGTCGATCTGTTGTGCACGTTGTTGGCCCGTATTAACAACAGAGTCAGGGTACCCACGTTTCTTGAAAAACTGGCACATTTCTTCTGATTTGTTGGAAAAATCAGAGTCATCACTACATAGACGTCGAAGTCTGAGAAATTGAGAATACGGAATGGCGTTTTTAACGTGCGATGGATGTGAGGATGAATGTAACAGATAACTGTGGGAATCTGTAGGTTTGTAGTGCACACTTGTGGATAAACTGTTACCGTTGATTGAAATATTAATGTCAAGAAAAGCGACTGAGGTTTCGGAAATTTCCCAGGTATATTTTAGAGCTGGATGAAAAGTATTGACAGAAGTTATGAATTGATTAAGTTCCTCTTTACTGGAAGAGGTAGCGCCAATGCAATCATCGATGTAGCGGCCGTAGAGTTCGGGTTTGGTTCCGTGGTACTGATTAAAAAATTTGTCTTCGATGTGGCCTACAAAAAGGTTAGCGTAGCTTGGTCCCATTTTGGTGCCCATGGCGACTCCATTTACTTGTTGATAAAGTTGATAAAGATCTCACTTCTACCAACCAAAAAATTGTCAAAGAAACTATCCAAGACCTCATTACTAAACAACAATTACCAGTTACCGCCAACAATCTCATCATCACTACTCCTAGAACCTCACGCGTTTATTTCAAACCTAAAATTCATAAACCAAACAATCCGGGCCGACCAATTGTTTCCGCTTGTAGCTGTCCTACCGAACTAATTTCTAGCTATTTAGACAAAATCATGGCCCCCATTGTCAAATCACTACCCTCGTACATTAAGGACACCAATCACGCACTCGAAATTTTCCGGGATTTCAGTTTTCCCAGCGAAAACAAATTAATTTTCACTATGGACATTACCTCTTTATATACCGTCATCCCCAATGACGAAGGACTTCAAGCACTAAAATATTTTTTCGACCAGCGCTCCATTCAAAACCCAAGCTCAGAAACACTGCTCCGCTTGGCCGAATTAGTTTTGACACTTAACTGTTTTTCATTTTCCCAAAACTACTACAAACAAGTAAATGGAGTCGCCATGGGCACCAAAATGGGACCAAGCTACGCTAACCTTTTTGTAGGCCACATCGAAGACAAATTTTTTAATCAGTACCACGGAACCAAACCCGAACTCTACGGCCGCTACATCGATGATTGCATTGGCGCTACCTCTTCCAGTAAAGAGGAACTTAATCAATTCATAACTTCTGTCAATACTTTTCATCCAGCTCTAAAATATACCTGGGAAATTTCCGAAACCTCAGTCGCTTTTCTTGACATTAATATTTCAATCAACGGTAACAGTTTATCCACAAGTGTGCACTACAAACCTACAGATTCCCACAGTTATCTGTTACATTCATCCTCACATCCATCGCACGTTAAAAACGCCATTCCGTATTCTCAATTTCTCAGACTTCGACGTCTATGTAGTGATGACTCTGATTTTTCCAACAAATCAGAAGAAATGTGCCAGTTTTTCAAGAAACGTGGGTACCCTGACTCTGTTGTTAATACGGGCCAACAACGTGCACAACAGATCGACAGACAATCAGCACTACAAATGCCACAGATGGAAGAGAACGAGAGAATTCCATTCACCCTCACTTTCCACCCACACAACAACACAGTCAAAAGCATCATTTTAAAAAATTTCAAATTACTCCAAAACGACCCCGAAACTGGCAGAATTTTTTCACAACCCCCACTAATTTCATTCAAACGTGACAAAAACATAGGCAACTTTCTAGTTACGAGCGCACTGAAATCTGACGATGTACCGGGAACTTTCAAATGCACACGCACACGATGTAACACTTGTCCTTTCATTCACAACGCGGACAAAATAACAGGACCCAAACGATCTATTAAAATCACTGATCGTTTTACATGCACCTCCGTAAATGTTATCTACTGCATAACATGTACTTTTTGCAAAAAGATATACATTGGCGAAACAGGGAGGAGACTGGGCGACCGTTTTCGTGAACATCTCCGAGACGTTGAAAAAAATGACAAAGACGCATCCAAACCAGTCGCGCGCCATTTTAATCTTACTAACCATTCTAAACAACACATGACAATCTGCGGCCTTTCCCTACACCAGGGTAACACAGAAAGCCGTAAAAACCTAGAACAAAAAATCATCTTTCAAATCGGCACTCTCAAACCCCACGGAATCAACGAACGCTTTTCATTCAACTAATCTACATTTGTTTTTCACGTCACCAAATTTCCACCAATAGCGTAGCTCCACCGCTTACTATATAAAACCACACACTACCCACAATTCCTTGATTCGCTCCGACGAAGGGCTAGCGCTCGAAACGTCAGCTATTTGAATCTTTTTACGGTGGTCAATTTACCTTATCGACTCAGTCGATAAAACTAAATTCTCGTATTTCGCCAGGAATTCTGTTTGGGAATTCATTAGATACCTTATATTAAACAATTTCGCTCTCCGCCACATCCATGTCCAATACTGTCGACTTGATACGACCCGAAAAAATCAAAGTACGATCCGTACGGATCGACAAAATGAGACGACCCGTAAAGTGTAGTTGTCGACCGGAAGATTGCATCTCATTAGAGACGCATGCCAGATGAGAGACCCTGGGAACGAGGTTAACAGGCCCTCTTGAAGGTTGTCGACTCGTACGAGTCGTACGGATCGACAAAATTATTGTCGATCCGAAAGATGCATCTCATCAAGAAGAGAAGCGAATTTCACGAAAGGTTAATCGCCGAATACATAGTATTACTCGTTTAAAAGCGTGTTGCGCAAAAGGTGACTAGGGTACAGATATATTACTCGTTTTAAAAGTCTGTTGCGCGAAAGACTGATAAAGTACACGTATATTCCTCGTTCTAAAAGCGAGTTTCACGAAAGGTGAATGGAGTACATGCATATTCTTCGTTCTAAACGCGAGTTACACGAAAGGTTTATGGAGTACATGCATATTCTTCGTTCTAAAAGCGAGTTACTTGAACGGTTAATGAAGTACATGTATATTCCTCGTTCTAAAAGCATGTTGCGCGAAAGGTAAATGGAGTACATGTATATTTCTCGTTCTAAACGCGAGTTACTCGAACGGTTAATGGAGTACATGAATATTCCCCGTTCTAAAAGCGAGTTTCACGAAAGGTCAATGGAGTACATGCATATTCTTCGTTCTAAACGTGAGTTACCCGAAAGGTTAATGGAGTACATGGATATTCCTCGTTCTAAAAGCGAGTTACTCGAACGGTTAATATTCCCCGTTCTAAAAGCGTGTTGCGCGAAAGGTCAATGGAGTACATGTATATTCCTCGTTCTAAAAGCGTGTTGCGCGAAAGGTCAATGGAGTACATGTAAATTCCTCGTTCTTAAAACGAGTTTACTCGAAAGACTAATAAAGTACATGGATATTCCTCGTTCTAAAAGCGTGTTGCGCGAAAGGTAAATGATTAGTACATGGAATTCCTCGTTCTAAAAGCGAGTTACACTAAAGGTCAATGGAATACATGTATATTCCTCGTTCTAAACGCGCGTTACTCGAAAGGTCAGTCAAGTGGGGTACATGTATACAGTTCCTCGTTCTAAAAGCGATGAAAAATTTAATTCCAGAAAATATTGAACAACAAACAGTCCCACGGAAAAGAAGTGCCTATCATGAGTTTTCAACGGATTTGATCTTCCGACCTATAGAGAAGTTAGAACCACCTTGGTCAGTGCAGTTTAATGAACAGCGCCACCTGCAGGAAAGCACTGATCAATAGCTTTCAGTTCGGAATGACTGTTCATGCTTAGATTTTATCCTCACAAAAGTTGGGACCACCTTGTGTAGCATAATATACTATACCACAGAAACAGACTGCTCAGTAGCTTTAATACATTTGAACGGCTCACACTTTAGGATTTCATCCTCAGACTCAAAAGTAAGAACCACCTTGTACAGTCTAATAAACAGCACCACAGGAAAGTACTGCTCAAAAGCTTTCATTTGAACGGATAATACTTTAGGATTTTATCCTCAGACTCAAAAGTAACAACCACCTTGTACAGCATAATAGTCATAATAAAACAGCAGCACAGAAATTCACTGCTCAGTCAGTGTTCCATTTGAATGATCACACTTAAAGTGTATATGACAGATATTTTTTTATTTGCTTGATGGAATCAACATGGCGTTCTGATAGGAAAATCGAAAAGAGTTTTTTCGATATCGATTTTCTTTTCCGTGTTTTAGCCGTCTAAAAACGTGAAAATTCACTTCCGGTGTGTTACAAAACCGCGCAAGAAAAAAGACTGGAAATAGTCCGCTGTGACGTCAATACAAGAATGCTGGTGTCGCGGTTTCTCGGTTCCTCACATTTTTTGGTGCGCCCTAAGGAAGAAACATGGTTCTATTGAGGTGTGTTGTCTATGGTTGTAGTAACACGCACCAAAAAGCGGAGGAACTGTGAAACCGCGACACCGGCATTCTTGTATTGACGTCACAGCGGACTATTTCCAGTCTTTCTTCTTGCGCGGTTTTGTAACCCACCGGAAGTGAAATTTCATGTTTTTGGACGGCTAAATCACGGACAAGAAAAATCGATATCGAAAAACTTTTTTCAACTTTCTTATCAGAACGCCATGTAGATTCCATCAAGCAAATAAAAAAATATCTGTCATATACACTTTAAGGATTTCATGTCTCAGTGAACTGTAACAGCAAAGTACTGCTCAGTAGCTTTCATTTAAATGGTCACACTGTAGGAATCAAGATGTTAGAACCACTACAGCATAATGAACAATATCACAGGAAAGTATAGTAAAAAAGAACTTTCACTTGAATAGTCACGCTTTAGTATTTACTGACAAATTCAAAAGTTAGAATCACCTTGTACAACGTAATAAACGGCACCATTTGTATCGGGAAGTACTTTATAACAACTTTCATTTGAATGGTAGGACAATGATTTCATCCACGTATTAAGACGACGAGTCACATGGATTTGAATCCAGCGGTAAAAGGGCTATAGACGTTCAAACACCAACCGAACACACCTGGGACTGAATAGTATTCTATTACCCAACGCTCTCTTTCCACGCTCAGCCTGATAAGGTATGGGTAGAAAGTTGATCCAGCGTTAAGGAGGCGATAGCTTGTACTCGTGTACTCGGACACGAATTTTCAGCAGGAGGGTGGGTGAGGGGGGCCGTTCCCCCTTTCCTCCTTCGCGCTGGAAAACTGAGAGACTGAACGAGAAAAACATCGGGTCTTGTATTTATTATTATCCTGGGGTGTGAAATACTCGTGCAATGCCTAATTTGCGCTTATATGGCAGTTTTGTGTGATATCATGCCTCGCGCTTTATTATCAAGCGTTGTGAATAGTATTCTATTACCCAACGCTCTCTTTCCACGCTCAGCCTGATAAGGTATGGGTAGAAAGTTGATCTACGCGCTACCCGCTTCGCTTTACCCGAATTCTCCCCCAGGCCCCCCTGAGAGGAAGGATCATCCCACTCTTAATAACCCCAGCCTCATCCTTCCCATACACTTCCCTTACTCACACTCTAACGAGGGTTATCAGAACATACAGTTTATTTTCTTATTTCTGATACATAAATGTTGTTATTCCAAGCGAGGTCGTTTGTCAGGCGTGTCTGGAGGAAAAGCACATACAAAGCGTTTCAGTTCGTTAATGTCTTGCCAGTCCATGAGGGTATCTGTTTCTGTCACCCCTGAGCTAACCTCCAGTGACGTTCCCATCCAATCCACCCACGTGATTGGCTTTTGCGGCATCTTTGCATATTGTGCAACTTTTTCATCGAACTGTGGGTCAAACTCCCATTCCCAGGGGAGACTTGTGGTGATCTAGGTATGAAAACAAAGGAATAATAAAAAAAAAAGGGAACCGAGGTTAGCAGAGGGGTGACAGTCATGACCCAGCAATAGACTGGGGGAGTGTGTTTAGATACTCTTTTTCACAACTGCCACTTCTCTACTAGAGGAAAAGGAGGAAGAAAATTCCTAAAACGAGAGGCAAGGGTGAATAAACGTAGAATAGCGATTCATTGCCACATTATACAGTATTTATTGAAATACAGCATTACATAGTCAGCAATTTCTGACGCAATAGTAAACAAATTCTGTTCTTTGCGATCTTAGATATAACCCATGTTCATTTGTTATTGTTAATGTTCCTAGGTCGGGAAGCAGGTTCAGACGGGCGTCCGCGCTGTTCCCTCCTTCTTTTGAAACAATTGACAGCGATATGCCCAAGCTTCCCACAACTATAGCAGCGAACATATGGGGCATTTGACCTCCTCGCATGTGACAGTGGCATTGGTTGCGGCTGACTCCTGTTGCTCTTCTCAACTTTTGCCATAATACCCAATATCTTCTCATGGTCTTTATCACCTAGCAATGGCAAGAGAAAGCTCCGGAAGATGTGGTTAGGCTGGTCCAATTTCGTTCTCAAAGCTTCGTAGGTCAAACGGAAGTAGCCCTCCTTCTCGTGGCGTACATCGCGAGCGGTATTCTTAAGAGCTTCCAGTAACTCTAGGACCTCGTGCTTATTAAACTCCACAATGGGACGGGAGGCGAGATTTTTAATTTTGTTGAGGAGGCTGTCCACTGATGAACTGGAGAAAATATCCATATCCGCTCTCATTTCATCGTACTTTTTCTGTAAGGCCTATAATTTCAAAAGGAAAAGGCAAGATACTCTCAGACGCTTTATAATCGTAGAACTAGTTCATACGTATTCAACATATCTGCGCCCATAATACATTCTCTCACCCGATTGCCAATATTTTTTTTTTTTTTACTTCCGCGGCCAATATTATTCACATTTGAAAATCACAACAAACGCCTATAGGGTTTCACTTCCGTCGCCAATAATATTCACATTTGCAAAATAATAACAAGCTCTTTTTGAGTTCCCCTTCCGCGGCCAATCTTAACCACGTTTGAAAAAAAAACCATAACCAACGCTTATAGAGTTTCACTTCCTTGGCCAATAATATTCACATTTAAGAAATCATAACAAATTTTGACGAGTTTCAATCCGTGGCCAATAATATTCACATCTTCCAGAACATAACAAACAATTACGAGTCTCACCTCCGTGGCCAATAACATTTCACATTTGCATATAACAATCTCTTACGAGTTTACTTCGAGGCCAATAACATATCACATCTGCATAAACAAGCTCTTGCGCGTTACACTTCGTGGCCAATAACATATCACATCTGCATAAACAGCTCTTGCGCGTTTCACTTCGTGGCCAATAACATATCACATCTGCATAAACAGACTCTTGCGCGTTTCACTTCGTGGCCAATAACATATCACATCTGCATAAACAGACTCTTGCGCGTTTCACTTCGTGGCCAATAACATATCACATCTGCATAAACAAGCTCTTGCGCGTTTCACTTCGTGGCCAATAACATATCACCTCGGCGTCAACAAACTCTTGTTCCGTGGCCAATAACATTTCACATTTGTATATAATACACTCTTACAAGTTTCACCCCCGTGGCCAATACCATTTCACATATCTCAAGGGGTTCCGTAGTCAGCCGAAAGTATGACCATTATTTGCAATAACAAACTCACAAGGAGTTCTTACTCCGCGGCCGACGCAATGGCCATTGTCGCCAACAATAGACTCTTACGAGTCAACTCCGCGGCCAATACATTTCACATATCTCAGGAGTGCCGTGGTCAATATAAAACATGACCATTATTTGCGATAACAAACTCACAAGGAGTCCTAATTCTGTGGCCTACGCAATGGCCATTATCGCAAATAAAAAAAAAACTCTTACGAGTCCACTCCGGGGCCAATAACATTTCCCATCGCGCATCACTCTCAAAAGAAAGTATTACTCCCGTGGCCAACAACACTTAATAAAATAATAATTTCAGAACTAACACGTGTTAAAGCGAAAATTTACCACAAGTTTTTCCTCCGTCGACAAGCCCTGGCCTTGTGGTGCGGGATTCTGCCCTTGCTGAACCTGTGGCGCGGGATTTTGGCCTTGCTGAACCCGTGGCGCGGGATTTTGGCCTTGCTGAACTTGTGGCGCAGGGTTCTGACCTTGCTGAACTTGTGGCGCAGGGTTCTGTCCTTGCTGAACTTGTGGCGCCGGGTTCCGTCCTTGCTGAACTTGTGGCGCAGGGTTCTGTCCTTGCTGAACTTGTGGCGCGGGGTTCTGTCCTTGCTGAACTTGTGGCGCGGGGTTCTGTCCTTGCTGAACTTGTGGCACTGGATTCTGCCCTTGTCGAACTTGTGGCGCGGGATTTTGTCGTCGCTGAACTTGTGCTTGCGCTGGGTTCTGTCCCGGTTGAACTTGTTCCGGCGCTTGTTGCGGGAACTGTACATTAGCAGCTCTTCGGTCAGCCATGTTCATGGACAGTGCCAATTCCAGTCGTCAATTCTGCTTGCTGGAAAATTCGTCGTTCGTAGCAGGAAATCCTCCTTCGCGCTGGAAAACTGAGAGACTGAACGAGAAAAACATCGGGTCTTGTATTTATTATTATCCTGGGGTGTGAAATACTCGTGCAATGCCTAATTTGCGCTTATATGGCAGTTTTGTGTGATATCATGCCTCGCGCTTTATTATCAAGCGTTGTGAATAGTGTAGGAATGAACTATAACGGTTAAGAGTACGGATTGGTAAATTATAAACGTGCAAAGCTGAACGCGTAAATGCAGCACATCGGCAAAACCATTAGTTTATGTTTAAAAGCAAAACGCGTACCATTCATAACGCATCGAGTTCGAGCTGCCTTGGATGAAATTCAAGAAATCGATACCACTGAATTTAAGCACGTTTAAAAAACAATTCTCCAAAACTACACAAGAACACAAAGAAAAAGTCAATCACAGATTGATATCAACATAAATTCCCATCGAAAAATTTAATCTGTTTTACCTTCAAGTCCCTCGCTTGCTTGGAAATTCTTTAAATCTCCGCTTCTTTGCTTGTGAAATCCGTAATGAAAACAAACATCTCGGATGTTGTGTGGCGTCATACTTCCAACACGGGCCGCCGCGCGCGGGCGGCACAAGCGCCCGCGAAAGTATATATTCCGCTAGCCATGACCATAAAAAATGACGGGCATAGGTTTAGTTCTATGAGTATGGGGCTCCGCGCGGGCCTTCGGCCCGCAGAGCTCCGCTAAAAACATACGGCTACTAGCAGGTTGTTCAAGACTGGTTCAAGACTTTCGGTCACTAAACTCCAGAAAGACAGTACAGCCTGTGTAAGAGGTCATGAGTAGTAAAATTATATTCCCTATTTATTAACGAAAGACCCAAACCTATACCCCATCCCGGGTTAAAAAAAACATTGTCTTTTCTCTTCGAAGATCATTTTTGTTACTGAGTTTGAAAGACAACATCAGCAACACTGGTCAATTTTATTTGCGCTATTACAAAAAGGTTATACTTCAGTTTGTACAACCAACTACCCAACCAACCTCGTTCCCAGGGTCGAAGAGAGACCCTGGGAACGAGGTTGCTCCCCAACGGGTGAAAGGCAGAAATAAGTGACGACTGGCTACAACAACTCTTGAAATTGTCCCCTTTCAATTTCTCCCTTCTACATCCTTCTACATTTGCTTTTCATTCTTCATCGGCAGTTTCAGTTGTGGTAACGTGAATCAGGAAACAGGAAAAAAAAGTCACGAAAAGTGTGGTTGTTGTTGATTTGGTTAGATGAAACATGAAATAATTTGTATTAATTATGTAATCTGACAGAACACTCCTATTGTTCCTTAGAAATAAAAAAAGTAACAAAACCGAAAGTAAACAAGGATTTATTGCTGGACGTTTCGGTGCCGTCATGACTCCATTATCAAAAGTAAATAAATTTTCTTAAATTTTTGCATGCCTTCGCTTTAGCAAATCTCTTTTGACTGAATAAAACCGTAGTTGTCAAATGTTTCCCTTTTGGTGCATTTTGATCCCACGTGTGTAATGACATGTACAACCTACAAACACCACTTTTCCACAGTCCCCGTCAACAAATATGACATCGAATCCAGTTCTCGTCTGAAATGCGGGTACGAGATTAGCTACAATAGTTTGCATTTCGCATGATTTCGGCTCCAGGGTAGAGGCCACGATTCTTTCGGGCAACGAGAATCGCCGGCTACTGGCCTCGCCCTCTGCGGGTGGGATATGTGATGCGTTACAGTCAGGATTCAGTCAGGATTCAGTCACGTCTCTCGAACGTCTCAGCAACAAGTTAAAATTTTAAAACTGATGCTAATTTAGGTTAAAACGATAAAAAGCACTCTTAAAATTGCAAATTCCTTCTTCTACAACGGAATTTCACGCAAACATTTCCACAAAAAACCATTACCCTTTTGTTTGCTATACATTTACACGATTTAAGCTTGTTTATCTTGGCTTTCAATTTTAAAACTGAGTAGGGTCAAGACCTCCAGTGAAATTCTCATATTTCAGAGATCGTTGCGCGTTGGGAAGCTACTTTCGCTTGTACATCGACTGCGGTACGTGCGCTTTGAATAGCTCCAGTTCTAGTCCCAAACTGCTCAAATCCAGATCCTACCTTGGAAATGAAAAACTTCTTAATAGGTTTTGCTTTCGTAGTCCTTCTGCCACAAGGTAAGTTACTAATACGTTTAATCGCCGTTTTAAAAAAAATTTTCTCTTCATTCAATGGTGAATGTATTTCAAAGATGGTCGAATGAACGGCTTTGCATCGGATCTCAAGTAGCTTTAAGTTTTGATGCTCACCGTTATAATTTCTGATTTCAAGGCAACTTCCTTGAACTTGCCATTGCTAAACATTTCAGAATGATTCAGTGTTATTTTCAGAAGCATGTTGCGACTGAGTACACTGTCCCGGTTCGAAAGTCCTTCATCGTGGCCGACGTACATTTTTTCCTGTTCAACCGTTTATATGCATTGATGTCATTGATTTGCGAGTCGAATCTGTTTTCAGTAGCCTTGTCTTACTTTATAAACCTGCAAAAACCCCTTGCCGACAGTTTCAGGTAGAACTCCGACCAATGATTCGATCAAACATAGCGCCAACTGTTTCAATGTGTGTCATTTATTTATTTTTTTATTTATTCATCTTTTATATTTTTGCCGCTTTTGTAGTGCTTGTAATTGCTTGGCAAATGAAAAACCATTTTTTGCGAAAGTTTAAGCATGATTAAGACTGTGTCACTTACATCTTCAACTTCAACTTTATTTAGTCGATAAGGCCACTGAATAGGTATCACACCAACTATAAAAACTATATATACAATATAATACGATTAAGATATGCCGTACAATTGTGAATAAGAAATAAATAACTATAAATTAATATGAACAATTATACAATAATATTCTTTAATACAACGTTCACAAAGCAAACGTGCATGGCAGGGCCGTAGCCAGAAAAAAATAAAGACTGAGGCAATATCCATGGTTGTCATGGTTAAATTCTCCGTCTAGCTATTTAGGGTTTTTATGATGACTACGTTTAAACAAAACACTGGGATCATGACTGAGGCAAGTGCCTCGGTTTGCCTCATACTGGCTACGGCCCTGCATGGTCAATGTTCAGTTTTCTGTTTTGTACCAAGCTGTATATTTGCCATATACAGTAACTTTTACATGTTCAAATCTATCCACAAATCGAAACTTTCAAGCTAGTCAGGGTTTTTTTTTACACCTTTTTTATGGTAACTCTTTCGATTTCACTGAGTCGGCGTCATTTGCGTGACTTGAAAACAATAGACCATTTTACAGTTGTCTTCTTAGTGTCCTGGCCTTTGAGTGGACGCGAGATTGAAGTTGACCTTGTTTTGATACAGACCTTGGAGCTTTTCAGATGTAAATTTAGCTAGTTAGCATGAGAAAAGCATTATTAACATATGAAAGGCAGAAAGGTTTGTATCAAAGCAAGGTCACTTCCAGCCTCGCTTCCACTCAAAGGCAAGGTCGCCAAGCACACAACTGTAAAATGGACTATTCTCCAGAAACTTTGAAAAATACCATAATAATCTTTAACGTGCAGGCTCAGCCTCACCGGGATGTAATTATTCAAGTCTCCTTTGTTAGAATGGCACAATGGGATCCAGAGAACATATAGGAACGCTAGCACGTAGCATTGTGTGTTCGTATACAAACGTGCACCGTATGTAATTGCTAAGAAGTTGAAACATAGCACGTGCAGTTCGTGCTGAAAACAAAAGAAATTGGAAAAATCAGGCTTACATCAAGCACCACCCAAACCCGCACTTTAAAAGATAACAAGAGGCTACACTTAGCCTATACTCATGCGCGCGAGACTCTAAGACGCGTTGATTGAAGTTACCAATAGTTTTTTCTGTGTTACTAAATCGCATGCAACCGGTGTAAAATGGTTTATTCCAGAAAACATCCCCCCACCCCGACGAATGCAATGTTTTTTTACCCCTCCCCCGCCCGGATTTCCCGGCCAGGCCGACCAACCCTCGCACCTTGATTTTTAACCCAGATACCCCCTCCTGCCCGGATTGCCATAAACGTTTTGTAGGCTCTAAATAAACAGGAAATCGCATTCAGGAGATCCGGGATTTTTTTAAAGTTTTCAAATCTTTGGTGAGAATTGCTATGAATTGGTCAAACATTTTGTAAATAAACGTTGCGTGACGCATTCACTATTTTAAGACCAAATCGAAATGAAATGTTTCCATAACTTAAGGCTGGTTCTTTAAAAAAATGCTTTGATTTTGTCATCTATAATAAGTTTTTTCCAGGCTTCACAGTTTCTTCAAAGTGTTGTCGCAAATACACAATTTTGCTTTATGCAAATTTTATGTCAAATGTAATTTGATAGCAAGCTGTTTTTAAATTTTTTATATGGCCACTGAATCCAAAATATATTTTCTATAAAAGGTCGAAACTTTTGAATGAAACTCATATTTCCTTGAATGAAAATGTCTTTCCTTTGATTAAAAGAGTCAAACACCTTTCAGAATTCAGTGATTTGCTGCTTCTAGAAGTCTTGGCGATTTATTGTATCCTAATTACTGCGAGGAACCGGCTAGCGTCTGCGAAAATATAATAAACATCACAAAATAATTCAATTCAGCAACCTATTTTTATTATGCTTTCTAAAATCGCCGACTTTTCCTGTGTAATAGAATGCCAATCTTATCCGGAAAAATGATTCGCATAATGCTTTCGCTAATAAAAAAACCAGTTCTGAATGGTCAAAGGTACAGAAATAAAATGCTGGCGGCGTTTGAATCATGAGTTCGGATAGCTCATGGTCTGCAAACAAACACTTCGATTCAGAGCTCGATTTTTCACTAAAACCTTTTTCCAAACCACGAAAGCACCTAAAATAATCTTTGAAAACAATACTTGGCCACATTTGGTGAAAGCTGTGCTTGGTAAAGTAGTAAAAAGAACGAGAAAGCTCCGTTTACCTTTCCCACGGATCCAAAGCGCGCACATGCAAACAGAACTTCCTTGACAATCGAGTCGTCTAATCCGAAGCTATCAGAACTGTCTCATCGTACAGCAATCGGGTGAACTTGGCACAACTTCGCGCTTCGGAAAGTCGTACTTACTTACACAGGTGACAACATAGTGGTTACTAGTAACCTAGTGACCACAAAAAGTAATGAAGTCAGTAAAAATCGACATTAATATGACACGCATTCCCCAGTCCATAATCCACGGAAGTCCAGTCCCAAAGTCCATTTTATTAAATCTGATGGACTGAGGTAACGACGCTGTTTTGCCGTGTGTTTCTATTGTTCTTTCTTGAAAAAAAGTCTTGAAATTACTCACCACAGGCAGCGAGGACTGCTCCGATACAGACATTGAAGAATCGGCAGTAAAACGGGAAATAAATTGACAATATGCTTATCAGTGCGAGAGATCGATGTTTGGCATTTTTGCCTCGGAAGAACTCTGATTAAAAATAGCTCTTAGTTTTTTCAGAATCGCAACAAATTCGGCCTCAAGTTGTATGCTGTGTATAAAAGCAACGTTCACCTCTATGGGAGAAATACAGGACTGACTTATACACCAATAAGACCAAATGACGGAAAATGTTTGTCATGCGCATGCGTATCAAACATTTGTCTTATACTTCAATGTACCATAAGAAAAGAAGCAATTTATATTTTAATAATTTAAACAAGATAAGAAGACGTCCGACATGGAGAAGAGTTACTTTTTTCATTCAGTCATCGTACCTGCAAACCACGTTACTATTGAATGTTTTATAAATGAAGGCTGTACCACAATGAAGCCAGTTATTCTTGTGAAAATAATATATACCTGACGTGAACATTACCAATGTGAGTAGGGTTGTAGGAGACGCTTTCGTGACACTTCAGTAACGATGTTTTGCCGGAAGTGAGAGTAGCCGGAAGTCACTAAACCGGAAGTGTAAAAAGCAAAGCTGTGAACCGGAAATGCACAATTTAAAATATGCGTGAATAAATTTGCATGCAAAATAGTGACACAAAAAAAAAAAAAGAAAAACGAAGCCCATTTTATAACTCATGCCGCTACGCGCATGAGTAATTATGGTATTTTTCATAGTTTCTGGAGCGGGGAATTCTTGATTTGCACGTGACGTCATAAAAATTCAAAAATCTAAACTATACATCCTACAAAGCTGTTTCTAACATGGTAGTGTGGATACGAGAGTCTCAATGGGGTAAACCGTTAGCCGTTAAACGCCGGCCCAAAGCGATCTTTAACTATACATCCCACAAAGCTGTTTCCAACATGGTATGTGGAAACGAGAGTCTCAATGAGGTTAACCGTTAGCCGTTAAACGGCCTAAAGCGCTCTTTAACTATACATCCTATAAAGCTGGTTCTAACATGGTATGTGGATACGAGAGTCTCAATGGGGTCAACTGTTAGCCGTTAAACGGCCCAAAATTTATTCGTTAGGCGTAAAACTTTGGAAAATGTCAACCGTTAGGCGTAAAAAATTGTTAACCGTAAAAAATTATATTCTAGTTACGATTTGACATGTTGTTATGTGAGTTTGTGTCTTGCCCCAAACTCATGGTCCTAAAACCTTAAATCAGTGTGTTTTACAACAATGGAAATTAATTTTTAACTTTTTAAAATAGAAATTAGTGAATTTTTAACTTTTTAACACAATAAAAATCAATTTTTAAGATTTCTGTTAAGGCGGGGATAAACATGAACGCCATTTTTCCGTCACTTGATTTGACATGGCTTTAATGGAAATATCTCGTTCACGTTTCAAGCAATCCAAAAACTCTCTGCTCATCCCGTGAATCTATGTTGTGGGGTGTTTTGTGAATTTTTGGGTGATTTTTGGGTATGTTTGGTAGGAAATAGTTTTTCTCTATCCTTAAGTGAAATAAGAAATATTGAAGATTTAGTAAAGTTTTAAAAATAGAATTTGTAGTTGATAATTAATAGGCGGACACCAAGTTAGACAAGTTAGTCCACTAGCAACCTGTGGTGCTCTTGTGTGGGTATCAACTGTCCGTTGGTGTTCCAAAAATCATTTTCTTTCTCCTATCCCTTCTTAAAACCTCTTAAAATTTCATTAAAAGTCAGGTTTACCCCTGCCTTAACCGTAGCGGGAAGAAATTAATCGTCAGTCGAAAAAGGCCAAAATTTTAACCGTTAACCGTAGAAGCCACCACCCCATTGAGACCCTCGGATACCAGTGTTACAATTCTTCACAAAAACTAAGTTTCGGGTTTTAACGAAGTTTTGCTTCCAATTTGTAAAGGTTTTTTAATGTGTCACGCAATTCGTCGCCCTATTTCAGATAAGCCGTGAAAATAAACAAGATTAAAAACAAGTTGAATGTCATTTTTGCATTATAGATGCTTATAAGCTGATATAATGGAACTTATAGTGAATCCAATATTTTGTGATGAAATTTTTTGGTGCAATTAATTAAGACTTTGAATTTTTGGCCGCCATGTTGGTGCCCCTTAGTGGGACGCGGCACCAAGATGACCGCCCAATACATTTTTATATTGACTAAAAATGTCTAATACTCGTTCGCTTTAACTCTTGAACGAAATTCTCTTGCGCTTCACAATTTGACCAAGACATGTAGCTGTAAACTCTTTACATTTCCAGAACGGCATTTTTGAAAACCAAGAACGATGGATGTGAAATCAATACCAGAGTCCGCGTTCCCTTTTGCCAGCGTGGTAGAATCCACAAAATGTTTGGTTGCAATTGCCTCCCCACCCCTCCCACGTTCGTTTAGATCAGTCAAACTTCTAACATGGCTCCCAAACTTTCTGCCAAACTACTATGCTAATCTCGATTGTTCCTTGGGGAGGGAAACTCAAGAACAGCGACTCTGGAACGAGGTTGACTACTGTATTTTTTTTTTGTGTGTGTGTGTGTTAGAATTATGATACATCGAACGAGATGTTTTCAATAGGTGTTATTCACGATAGCCGCCATGTTGGTGGCAACATTAAAATATTATGATGCAAATTAGCCATGTACTCTGCCAGGGGGCAAACAATGGATAAAAGAACAATTTTCGGAAGATCGGTTCTTTCTAACAGTGAAGTATCCTTGTAAAAAATCATATTTGAGGGTTAGATAGTTGGCAGTTTGGAATGGTTGCTCTTTATCTGACTTGTTAGTTTTGTTAACTACGCAGACTTTACTAAAACGACGAAAATAACTTAAATTTAAGTACATTAACTACTGTAACACTATAAAAATGCATTAGCTCCGAAAAAATATCAGCATAGTAAATAATTGTTTTGAAATCTCCCAAATTTGAGTTATTTGCCCCCTCAGAAATCACGTGGTAAATTTGCATGATAATAGAAAAACCAACATGGCGGCTATCGTGAATAAGGCCTATCGGCCCTTCGGGAAAATCATTGCTGATATATACTTGTCTGTTTGTCCACTGCAGCTCTCGGCCTCCACTGCTTGGTTTGTTATTCCAATACATCATGGGCAGACTGTGAGAAGAAACTCAAATATTCGTACCAATGCACCAACGATGCTAAAAAAGTAGACTGGGTCTGCAAGACGCAATTCATGACACAAACCAAAGGCGGGAAAACTCAAACTCACTACTCCAAGATGTGCGCAGAGCGGAAATACTGTTATCCAAAAACCTGTAATACGCCATCCATGACGTGCGAAAGGGATTGTTGCTGTGAAGACAACTGTAACGTGGGTATTCCAGGAGAAGGCGTTTCAAAGGCCAGCTTACTTTCATCATGTACCTACATTACAGTTCTTCTGACCTTCTGGACCATGAAGATGTAACATTAACATGTGAAACAATGGTCTAAGGACGTTTTAGTACTCAAGTTGTGATCGAAGAATGAGCTATTGTTACGCTATTTTGTGTTGGGAGTAAACAATATTTAGCAGGCTCCATTTGTCATGTACCCGGCGCCGCTGAATACCGTAAAGTGTCGCTTATAAGCCCAGGTCAACTTCGGAAGGCTTTTTCGGTTGAGAAGCAAAATAATACCGTAGAAGTAAACAGTTGTTTTAGTCAATTAAGTATAACTTTTTTTTCTTTCCTTTTTTTTTTTACAAAATTGCCCTTGAGGAGTTGTGGGTGTATGTTTCAGGTCAAATTTGATTTCAGGTTAATTTTGATTTTCCTTTGTTTGATATTTACTATCATAAATTAACAAAGAAAAGAACAATGGAAAATCAAAATTAACCTGAAATCAAATTTGACCTGTAACATATAAGAGGGGGTATATCCGGAATGATGGGTTCATAACCAGGCTTATTAGACCCCTCTTATAAGCGGCATTTTACGGTACTTCAAAATCTGGTTTAAGATGAAAGACTGGAACTTTGGCATGAAGTAATACGAGAGGAGTTCCAGTCCTTAATCGGAGATCTGATTTTGGAGTATCCATTTCGTTAGCGCGGGAAAACGGAGGAGCATAGGGCATACCGGGATGGATGCGAATCCACGGGCCGTCTTGCTTTTGTAATACTGTAAGGATTTATAGTCATGCAAATAAAGCTACTTCTTGTTGTTGGGACCTCAGGTTTTCGCAGGTCATAGTTTTTGTTACCATAGAGACCTGTACACAGCACAAATCGACAAAGCTTAGTCCTTGAAAGGCAAAACGACGGGACTGAAGCGATGCAATTCTGTGAAATTTATGTGTAGCAATGTATCGTATTGGATCAAGGATTAAAGTGCGAGGCATCTGGTTCAGCTAGAACACAGGCAAGAGACAGCACAAGTTCTATAAAAATATATTTACTGCTTTACGATCGTTAAATAATCCATTGTAGCTGTACTTACACTGTACGCAATTCATTCGCCATAAAGGCTAAATATCACCAAAAGTTCTGCTACCAATTAGCCTACAAATCTTCCTTACCCATCGCTACCCTATACCATCAGTACTACTTGGAAGAATTTATTTATAATATTTAGATTATTTCGCTTTGATGATCACTAATTTCTTTATCCTTATAATTGGTTATCTTGGCTCCCTACTGATACCGTTAGGAGAAATCAGACATTGGTCATTCTAATCGGCTGGCAAGTTCACCATAAAACGCGAGAAACATTCCAAACCCAATTCAAAACAACCAACTCTTATTTAATGGACTCCTTCGGATCGGATTGGATGCCCCTATTGGCGCATAACCTGTCCACTACTCTCCATTTCGACATTCAATTATCACTTCAATCTTAGTATAAAATTCACTTTATTATTTGTAAATCAAAATTAGAGTTGATCCTTAAATCGGTATAAATCGTGCGCGATTAAATGAACAAAAAGAGTACAAAAGAAAATTAACAAAAGTACAAAAAAATATACTTAAAAACAACTTGTGTCAATCGGCAAAATATAAAACTTGACAAAAATCTGAAAACGAAATCATTTCAAGTCAGAAGTATGCTTTTTACTTAGAATAGAACGTTTCACAAAGAAACACAATTATAACAATACATAGTGCATCGCGCGTAAATAAATTACTATTAATCAGGGACTCCACATACAAGAAAACTCTTACTCAAACCGACAGTTTACTTATACTTTCATCAATTTAGCAAGAATAGGTCTATTTCGATATACAATGAACTCCCTTAAGACGGACACCCCTAAAAGGCGGACATCAATTATTGGCTGATCCCAGCCGAATTTCACTTGTTTGTCTGTAATTAAACTCTCTATAAGGCGAACACCTCTCTAACGCGGACAGCGAGATCTGGTCCTGTAGGTGCCCGGCTTATATACAGTGAACTATGTATATGTTGTGGGTCAAAATTTTCCTTGGTTCAAAATTTTCTTTTCCTTTGTTTTTGGGTCTGAAGATGCATGAGTTTTAAACAAAGGAAAGAAAATTTTGAACCAAGGAAAATTTTGACCCACAACACATACATAGTTCACTGTATCAAACGTTTTACTTGGCTCCGTGGCTTAGGGGAATAAAACAAAATAAATCGCATTTTGATATATCGAAATCGGCCTATTAAATTCCATAAAAAACTGAAAGCCTTTAACTAACAAGACCATATTTTTATAGAGCCTAATTTGCCAGTAAATATATTACCACCCCATTTCCCCGCAGATTAATATCTAGCGTTTGCAAGACAGTGACGCTTTAGTCATTCGCAATATTGGCATTCATTAGAATCTATTACACTATACTCTAACAATACTATAAGGATGCATATACAATTTTCTTCAAGAGATTATTTTTTCCATGATAATCCCACGATTTTACTTAAATCTGTTATATATTCCAAATGTTAGAATGTAACTATTAAGTATACCTACCACGATTCCCGCTATATACTTCGACGAATGTTATTAATTATCCTATATATACACTATTATTTTTTCTGCTGACGAGGTAAGTTTTTCTTAACCTTTTCTTGCCTTTATATTAAGAAGTTCACAACGTAAAAGCACAGTTGATCAATCTACGACAGTAGTGAATCGTTGTGAAATTTCCTTAGCCAAACTTTGTTAGCACTAACATTCACGGCTTGGTGTTAAATCAAAGAAACCTATTTTCAAATATTGGTTTCATCTACGAAAAAAAACACAAACACGTCATTGGCATTTTCAGTCTCTTTGATAAATGAAAATTTCGCAATGTTATTAAGGTTAATTTGTATGCAACAATCAGTTTAGACATTAAATCTGACAGGCTGAGAGGATGTCATCTACTCGCTATTCAAATAAAAGTTATTGAGCAGTACTTTTCTTTGATACTGCAATTTTGATGTGGAAGGTGGTTCTAACTTTTGAGTCTGTGGATGAAATCATAAAGTGTGGCCATTCAAACCAATGCTTTTGAGCAGTACTTTTCTGTGGTGCTGTTTATTATGCTATATAAGGTGATGCTAACTTTTGACTCCATATGAAAATCACTTGTTTGTCTGTAACTGAACTCTCTATAAGACGGACACCTCTCTAAGGCAGACAGTCCTGAGGGTGTCCGACTTAGTGAGAGTTTACTGTATACAGGTGGTTTTCACGTTCACGTCACGCTCCACGCTCTTTGTTGCTTGCTCGCTTAGCCAAACCATAGTTAATAGAACAAACTGGTTATGAAGCTCAACAAATTTCAAAAAGAGTGTACAAAGCTGCTTTGTTTTATGTTGAACGAACCGTGACCCTGCACATTGTTTTGTTGAACGTGTGAGCCCAAATGTTTCTACTGGTCAGTTGCTCATATGCATTTCAATACCTTTCGTATTTTGTGTAGGGTCAAGGCAAACGAACAAAAGAAATGGAGAACAAAAACATATAACAAAGGGCTTACTGAGTTTCATAACCAGTTTATTCTATTAACTATGGCCAAACCTCCTTTCTGCTTCACGGACAGACAAAGCAAAGACGAAGTTCCTTGACAGCGCACATGGATTACCTGCTTCACTACACCACCTTCAGGAAATCAAGGTTGAGATGTTCTGGGATGGTGAGTGATTCTAATGACACAGCTGAGGGTGTGAAGGGCAGTGTGAATGGAAACATGTATGCTGTGTCATTCATTAGATACATTGGTTCGGTTTTATTGTGGCCTCTCTCCACCACAGCACGGATCACAGAGGACGGTACTCTGGCTTCGTATTCATTAGCGGGAGTGTACATCGACAAAATCTTTTGAACCTGCATATTAAAAAAAAATCAGTGTTTAGATTATGTCAATTGAAAATATTCCGGCCCGTACCTAGCTGTAAGATCGGCTTCTTTTAATTATTGTCTTCTTTACCAATTTACTACACTTTCTGAAAAAAAAAAAATGAAAAGAATCTCTGATGCAAAGGTTGTAATTTTCAATTTTGTTACCCACGCACTAACGAACTCTGTTCATTTTGTTGCTGTAGAGGGTTTATGAAAGCTCTTCGTTAACTTTACGTGAAAGGATGACACTAGATGTAATTATTTACTTAATAGGTCCCCTTTTATAAAATTTGACTTAAAGGTTTACTTAGGACATGTCGAGCTACGAGTGCCGATTTTTCAGAATCTGGGCATTTTTCCCGCACGTTTTATATCCAAACGAAGTCGTTGAACCCCCCTTTTTTTGCATTTCTGACGAGGGCGATACCATGGATAGTAGATACATAATCTGACCGTGGCAGAAGTTTGAAAAAATCTGTGTTGTAGACGACTTTGGCACGAAGTGACTGTAAGTGATGTCCTCGATGATGTAGATTTTTCCAGACCTGCTCAGTAAGTTAGGTTACAATAAGTCACAATCAATTTAACACAACCGGGTACCAGTCAAAGAGACAAAACTAGGTCTGCTGCAGTGCTTTCTTTTAGGAGTGAGAGGGCGTCCTCAAGCCTCCATATTACAGCGGGCGCCTGGTGCACAGTCCTTCACATGAAAAGGAGTTTTTATTTACAGGCATATAAATATCACTTCCATAGGTATGTTTCTGCACCAAGCCTCGACGCTTGAGGGAATTTGGGAAGTGGCAATGTAGTTAATTGATCTCACCTGCAGCGTATTAAGGGAACTACACACTTCGCAGATTGCATTTACATCTTCCAGAGTCTTCTTGTTGACCTGGAGTAATTGTGTCGCTTGAATGACGTTCTCTAAGGCTTCCACGATACCGCTGCCCTCCAGCTGATTCAGACGGACCCAGTCCTCTAGCTGACTTAGGTTAAACCTGGTTCAAAGGAAACAAAGATTAGATAAACTTTTAAGACTGTAGAACAGGCCTTGTAAACTGTTAAAACGGGCTACGTCACCGTTTTTAGTCAAAAGACATTTATTTCACTCGAAAACCAAAAATAATGCGCCAGTTTACAATGAAGTTTAAAAAGATAAGTGTCTTGGGATGTAGATGATCCGGATAGAAATGGATTCCTCTTAGTGTTCTTCACGCATTTCATTTCTAACAAAACTACTTAGTTTTAATTTGGGGCATTTTTGATCCAAAAACTTTTGATTCAACAAATGTTGAACGAATGTAGAAGAAAATGGTGAAACCGTTTAAACAAGCCTTAATAACGAGAAACTGACCTGATCTGCATTCCTCTGGACCAGTGACACATGTCTTTTCTCAGCAGCAGATTGTTCATCATGTTAGCACCAATGTAATAAAACAGCTAAACCATAAATCAAACGAGCACAAATCAAACAACCTACGTCATGGTAACAATGGTGGGGGGGGGGGGGGGGGGGGCTTTTTCGAAAAGGGAAACAACAACAACAACAAACAAAACAAAACAAATATGACGTAGCTAACGTAACATACCTGACGAAAAACTTGTTTGATAATCTCCGGATCCACACAATGGGCATTGAGTATGGCAAGGAAATTAGACAACTGAAATAAAACATTGTAATAAGAATCAGTCATAAATAAGAAATCACTTAAACTGCAGCCTGCGAAGAAGGTCCATTGCCTGGGATTTTCGTATCAGTGGTGCCGGTGGTGCCGGTGGTGCCGGTGGTGCCGGTGGTGCCAGTGATACCAATGGACCTCACACCAGTGGTGGCTTACAGGGCCCCTGAGCGCAGACTATCTAAAATGCAGTTGAGTGACTCACCATTTTAGTGATGGACTTGACGGTAATGTCGGCATGAGCTTTGGTTCGACCACCAAATGGTTTGGAACTTGACACTCCGGGAATAGACTCGTACTCTAGCATTCCAGGGACTGTAAAACAAGGAAACAACAAAATTCAGTACCTACATAATTTGAACCTTTTTGAAAGTTAAAACTCCCAACTCCCAAAATGCTAAAAATCAAGATTACAAAAAAATCATCTATTTTGTAAAATAGTGAAAAACAAATGGTACTGTATGCAAAAACTACTATGGTTTCATTTGAATGGTCACACCATCACTTATCTCCAGAAATGCAGGTAACTCGGACCTTGGGTACTTCATATTACAGACAATTATTTGTCATTTGCATATGACTTCATGTTTGACAGAATTGCTTGCGTTTAGGTGAGAATTAGGGTTAGGGGACACTTCATGATGTCTATCATAAAGAGCATGAATCTCATTAGCCTGCATTTCTGGACATATCTCCATAGGGGATAACAGTTGTTCAGCTGAATGCTTCACCCTGCCAAAATAAAATTACAATTCAACATCCTACCTATCATGTGTTGAACCGCCTCCCAAATGCACTTCACAAGGTCCTGGTAGATGTGTATGGCCAGGTCACTAAGCACCTGCCTGTAGTCCGTCAAGTCAAAGTTTTTCAGGCAGTGCTCGTTCTGTTCTGGAGTGTTGTGAACTTGAAACGCCTGAAATCAACAAACATGAAAGTTTAAAAATGTGTTTGGACATAAAATAGCATATACAGACTTCTGTCTAGAATCAAGACTAGTGGTGCGTTTCTCGAAAGTCCCGAGAACTTTTTGGGCCCGAAAAGCTGTGTTACGTGCAGAATGTTTACCAAGAAAGATTCGGTTTTCGTTGATTTTGAAAGCTAAGCAACAAAATCTTACGTTTACTACACAAGTTGAGCTAATTTGTCCGCCAAAAACTTTAACGCCTTCCGTGAGAAACTACATTTAAAAAATAGCTTTCGGGTCCGAAAAGTCTTCGGGAGTTTCGAGAAACGCACGCCAGTCCCGACTCAAGACAACACATAAACAAGAACGTTGCATCGTGTTTTATGTCATTGTCGATTCAAGCTTCTGGAATTCACCTGAAGTTCTCCGAGTTACAGTGACACAACTCTGGAGCACAAAGTTTCCCTTTACAACGAGTGCTACTATATCTTAAAACGCAGCACATATCAGAACTTGAAAGAACGTACAGTGGAACCTCCACCATCGGGATCAAGAGTAGTGTCCCTTCAATAGAGGTGATAATAACAATGATTGTATGAGCATTTTGTCGGCCGCGACCAGGAGAAGTGTCCCCTTAATGGTGGTGTCCCTTTATAAAGGTGATAATAACAAAGATTATATGAGCATTTTGTCAGCCAGGACCAGAAGAACTGTCCCCTTAATGGAGGTGCCCCGAAGTGGACGTTCCACTGTATAACACTTATTTAACACAGTAAAGAATGAAAATCTGCTTCAATCCTTTCACTTCAAACTGCCCCAAAACAAATTATACTGAGAAGCACATGGTTACACACACAGAAGCAGGGCCAGTTTGATTGACCGTTTCCGGAATATCGAATGTTACCCTGGGTGCCAGAGGCTTGTCTCGCGCTCTCATCTCTCTCACCTCTGTCATCTCTCTCATATTTAATACATGCCACTTATGTCTCTTACAACTTCGGCCGAGCTCCGACTTCTCACTAACCTTTGTACCCAGGGTAGCAATATGTATAACTTAATAAATAAGCTAAACCACAAGCCCTTACAAACAATGTAACGATAAAATTAAAAAGTGCCAACAAAATTAAAACTACGATATGAATGCAAGTGCATAAAAGTATCCAGAAAAAATAAGTAAAACAAAAGTAGCAAAAAAAAAAGGAAAACAACAACACAAAGTGACCAAGTAAAAAAGAAGAAAATAAGACGTGTGGTGCTAAAAAAGAGAATACTTCAAAAAATGTGACCAATTGAAAACGAAACGGGTATATTTACAAGGTTTTGGCGACTAAGTCGCTAATTTCAGAGACAAGCACTACACGAAGGTAAGAAGAAAAAAAAAGTAAAGTGAAACACTAACATCTCTGATGTAATCCTTCATACTACTCCAGTGTTTAATGAGTGAAGCTGAGAGTCCATCTTGATCAGGCCGTCTTATTAGCCACTGAATAGTTATCAGTGAGGAAAGAAGGAAGGAAGGAAGGAAGTGAGAATGAATGAGAACAGACACCAGGGAAGAAACTTTGTATGGCTCTATTTACAGCAGAGACGCGTTATATTTCTTGGATGAGCATCGTTAGTTCGTTTGGTTATGCGTCTCGTAGTTTTATCTAGTATAATTAAGCGATTCTTTGTTTTCAATTATTGCCCCGTAAGCAAATGAGCTTTATTTTAGGTCGAGCAACACAAAAATCAACTCTGAATATTGAAAGGGAATGGCACAATTAGCTTTCGCCGGAAATTTGAATTCGATATAATAGATACTATGTGCGACCACAAATTTTACAAAGAATTTATGGTTCATTGGCGCTTTTGCCACCCAGCAATTTTGCATTTTTGGATAGCTAAAATTTTATTAAATAATATATGTAAAGAGCTAAAACTGGATAGATTAATAAGTGCAACAAGCTCTTTCAACTTTTGAAATCAATTCGTATTTAGCACGGTGCCTTCCCTACGTAAATTCGTTAGCTAACGAGACAAAATGCAAACAATGACTTCAGCAGATATTCGCCGATAAAGACGGGCATAAGACGGATGCGTCCATCAGCTTAGTGCTTCTTTCAAGAAACTTGCACCGATAGTTTGTCTAGTCGCACTAAATCCGTCTTGTGCACGTCCCCATAAAACCGAACTACGAGACGCATAGTAAACGCATTGTAAACTTTGTTGGTCCCAATAGAATAAGAGACTCATGGAAAATAATCTTTAACCCAGCGCTAATCCCCATCACTAGCAGAGTCAGTTATGGAGACATGTAGAGTAGTTCTAACTTTTGAGTCTGTGGATGAAATCCTATGGTGTGACC
The DNA here is from genome assembly GCA_024195265.1 of Dendrophyllia cribrosa. Lineage (NCBI taxonomy): Eukaryota > Metazoa > Cnidaria > Anthozoa > Scleractinia > Dendrophylliidae > Dendrophyllia > Dendrophyllia cribrosa. The sequence goes on along the minus strand of JAJLRJ010000001.1, from coordinate 42,728,603 downwards.
ATTCAAATGAAACCTCTTCAGCAGTACTTTTGCATGGTACCATTTGTTCTAACTTTTGAGTCTGTGGATGAAATCCTATGGTGTAACCATTCAAATGAAACCTCTTCAGCAGTACTTTTGCATGGTACCATTTGTTCTAACTTTTGAGTCTGTGGATGAAATCCTATGGTGTAACCATTCAAATGAAACCTCTTCAGCAGTGCTTTTGCATGGTACCATTTGTTCTAACTTTTGAGTCTGTGGATGAAATCCTATGGTGTGACCATTCAAACGAAACCTCTTCAGCAGTACTTTTGCATGGTACCATTTGTTCTAACTTTTGAGTCTGTGGATGAAATCCTATGGTGTGACCATTCAATGAAACCTCTTCAGCAGTACTTTTACGTGGTACTAATTGTTCTAACGTTTGAGTCTGTGGATGAAATCCTATGGTGTGACCATTCAAGTGAAACCTCTTCAGCAGTACTTTTACATGGTACCATTTGTTCTAACTTTTGCGTCTGTGGTTGAAATCTATCCTATGGTGTGACCATTCAAACGAAACTTCTTTGGCAGCACTTTTTCCAATATTTCCACAGTTTTCCAATATTTTACAAAATTTGGGATTTTTCTTAAATTTTGATATCTGGCCCTCTTGGGTGTTAAAGGGTTAAGCCTTAAAGATTTTTTTCCGTGGACCCTTTTATTAAGTGAAGAATATTGAACAAAACAAGTCAACGCAATATCCAACAAGAAATTACAGCTCAACAGCTTTCTTTTCTATGCTTAGACTTTTGGTTTTGGTTCAGATCGCAAGCTTGAAACAACATTCTCAAACTCATTAATAATTTATGAAATATAACAAAGGAAATCACTGCTGTAAAAAAGGTTTGCATATGTTACACTAATTACCATAAAATTTGGTGGTGAACTTTTGCGTTGAATTTCTGGGGTGTTTCTTGGTATTGCGGAAGCCATTTTTGCTTAGCTTTTGTGTTGTGGTGTGGGTATTGTTCAGTGTCTTTTGAATCTTTTGTTTTACGTCATTTGGTGATCACACCATCTGCAACACCAAGAAACTACCAATTTCTGTAAGAATTATTAATGGTTTGTTAAACACTCAAAAGAGTATTTAACCAGGCCCCAGTTGTCCAAAAGGTGGATAGCGCTATCCATCGGATAAATCACTATCCAAGTGGATAAGTATTAACAAAATTCATTGTGTTATTCGCTGGATAGTGATTTATCCGGTGGATAGCGCTATCCATCGGATAAATCACTATCCAGTGGATAAGTATTAACAAAATTCATTGTGTTATTCGCTGGATAGTGATTTATCTGGTGGATAGCGCTATCCACCTTTTGAACAACCGGGCCCAGGTATACAAACATCTCAAAGTCGGTTAAAACAACTCGAGTGCGCCCCAGAGCTGTTTTTCTTTTTCCAACCCACTTATCGGTGTTTTGATATCCTGATTAAACACTCTTCCTCTTTTTCTTTATATTACCTCCCGAGCCTAAGCGACTATAAGTGTTCATAACAAACAAATACATGTAAGTAATTAAACAAACATAAGGTGATGATGGTATGTTGGGCTGTGGCATGTTACGCCTCATGTAAGCTCAAGTAAATTGTCCACTTACCTTATCTCCACTGTACTGTTTCATATCATGAAGAAGTCGGGAGGTGTTGGCCAACCAGAAAGCTAAAATGTCCAGATTATTGGGATTTTTCTGTAGAAAAGAAAAAACACGAAATTTGTTTAAAACATTCTATAAAAAGGGACTTGAAGTCTCAGAGTAAGCAGCATAATTTATTTGTTTTTTAACTACGAAAAACATTTCAAGCAAAAAGCGAATAAGAACAAACATTATATTGTTGACAATCTTTTCATTTACACTTTTCTCCAAAAAGTTTAAAACCTTTTTTTTTCAACTGGCAGGGTGACACTCTTTCGTACCATTTCCTCCCAATCTTGACACTTGTAATTCATTGATTTTCATTCAACTCCGTACGCACTGTATAGCCATTCACTACCAAAATCAGTTAACACCAACTTATTTAATACAGCTCATGTTTATGTTCACGCCGTGAAAGCCAAAGCTACAAATTTAAGTGGGAGATTAAACATTTCTCTACGTTTTGTTTGCTAGTTTGTGGCGGCAACTACGCATGCGTGGCACGTTAGACCGCTGTGTTTTTGTTAACGTTACCTTGACAACTATTCTGATGCTGTTAATACTATTAGTCAGCAGACTCTGCATGCGTCGGTCATCGTTCACGTGATCAGCATGCCTGATGCACATGAACAGGATGTGCGCAGGGAGTCCTGGGATAGCGTCCGCCATGGACTGCGGGTTCATGTCGGTGATGAGATATTGGATAACCTTGTCTTCATTTTCACTTGCAAACTCAATCATACCGCGAATCTTCTGTTGTCTTAACTGCGGGGGGAGGGGAAGCAAGTCCTACGACAGAAAAAAGTTCGTTGTTTATTGACTGTTTACTTTCTTAGGTGGTTAAAGTACAATTTGGACACAAACACTTGGTAAAATTTCAAAGAATAATACTAATGTAAAATACTATTAAAAAAACATTTGCTTTAAACTCAAATTGACTGACTTGGAATTTTACTGTAGGAGACAGGAAAGTACTGTTCAATAGGTTTTATAGTACGAATGCAAGTTTATCCGCAGACTCGAAAGCAAAAGGAATATGGATAAAAAATGAAACACTTGGACTTTTGGCCTACGAAATAACATCGCTCCCAGCCGCTAGAGGAGTGCGACCGAGAGCGATGAGATATTCGCAGGCTATTGAACTTTGTGTTCTCTTTAAATGTTTTTTGAATTTTGCTAATATCTTGGGACTCCTTTTAAGTTCTGTTTCTTGAAAGAAAGATCAAATATCGGTTGTAATAAGTATGGGAGCATTACCCCTTCCTTGTGAGCATGAGACGACTTTCTAAGCAGTCCAGCGTGCCTCATAACCTGAGAAGAACAATTACGAAACACAATTTACATACTGTAAATAGAACCAGCAGAACGTTTTTGACAAATGTTTAGAGGAAAAACCGTTCAAAAAGTAAGTGAAAAATCGACAGAAAAGAGCTACAAAGGAGAAAGAAAGCGGACAAAAGAGATGAAGAGCAGGTTCAGACCTGTCGTCTTTAAGGGCCGGAGCTGCGGAGTTTTCCCCAGCTTCTATCTACAAAAGTAGCCTTGGTTACCCACTTCTTCCATTTCTCAGCTACTGCCAAAATTAGCTACAAACCTGAGGTTTGACGCGTTATATATTTTTTCTTACCAATTTTCCCGCTTTAGGTTCTTGACCAGATAAGAAGCTTTGTGCTCTTCTCTTCTGTTCAAGTTCACCTAAAAACACAAAACAATTTCCAGAAACAAATTATTACCACAACATACATATCCAAAGACCCTTACTAACACGACATGCTTACTTGTTTTATAATGAAATTGACTGTGGCAAGGGCAAAATAGTCCCTTGTGAAGACTTTCGTTAGGACCGTCACACACTCCCTTCCCAAACTGCGTGGCAAACCCATAGAGCAGTTTTTCAATTGAGTGTCGTAAAACCAAAACAAAATTAATTACTCTGACCAATCACAACAGACGAAGACAATCCAATGAACCAATCAGAGTTAGAAGCAAAGACAGGTAACTGGCGCCAAGCGCGGGAAAACGCGTGCAAGCAAGTCGCGATTGGTTTATGGTTTTTTTCCAATTGGTTAAGAAAGTGGCGCGAGATTTTGTAGCCAATCACAATCAATCCGATTGGTTGATAAGCCTAACAATCAATCCGACTGGTTGATAAGCCAATCACAAAGCGTAGCAATGCAAAACCAGAGCAATCGCTAAATTACTATCAAAACTCATTAGAAAATCGCTCCAAAAGGCTGAAGCAAAAGGGACATACCTTTGTTGTACGACTGAGCTCTTCCTCGGAAAGGACTCAACGCCGCTCCACCTTTCCTGTATTCCTCTAGGTCCGCTTCAAGTTTTTCAACCATCTCTTTCAGTTCCTAAAATTGTCAGAGAGTGAGTGAACTTTATTAACTTTGTCGTGAGGTTATTACTGAACAAACCAAACCTCTTGTCATTTTTACCACATAACTGACTAGTACATTAATATTTAAATCGTGTGTTTTTTAAATTGTGTCCATTACAGTGTGAGAGAAGAACATTTTGTAGAGATTGTAGATTTTACTAGAATGTTTGGTTAACTAATCATGAATTCAGATTCACATATCATGAATTTGGCTAGCCTGCTCTGTGCATTCAGACAGCAGGGAGCAAAGGATAGGCGGTGGAGGATTAAGGAAAGATGTTGCGAGTGCCGACGGAAGAGAAATAAGGGCAAATTTTCTTGCCTTTTTCTTCGCTCGTAATTCATCCTTCGCGTCGCTTTCCACTAACAAAAAACGTCTGGAACCGGCTAAAATTTAGCACAACTTTGAAAACGTTTGACTGAGCTCTGTCTGCAGCTTAAAATGCTACTTTGCCAGCATGTAACAGTTGACAAATTGCCATAGCTCAACATTAACCATCAAACTTCCTAGAGACAGTGTTCAGTCAAAAATCAGACAAAGGAGAAACACTAAAAAGACTGTCCACTTACCACATTCTCTGTTACTAATCGAGAGACTTCTCTATTAAAGTTACCGTCCATAGATGAGATTGATTGGCCTCGTCCCTGGAATACAAAGGCTTGAGGTTAATTTGATTTCTCATAAATATTCAACACGTGTGCAAGCTGAGCTTTAGTGGTGTCTCTGAAGACTGGTTTCCATATAATCGCAACGATCGCAACGATCTCGTAAAACCAAAAATAAAATAATTACTCTGGCCAAACAAAACAGATGCTGACAATCTAATGAACCAATCAGAACTCGAAGCACATCAATGTAACCCCCGCCACGCGCGGGAAAACGCGAGTAATCCACGATTGGTTTTGGTTTTACTTCTGATTGGGTGAGAAAGTGGCGCGAGATATTTTTAGCCAATCACAAAGCGTAGCAATGCAAAACCAAAGCAACTGCGAAATTATTTTCGACACTCAATTGAAAACCGCACATATAGGCAGATGCCAGGGGTACCATCATCCAGAATTGTGGCCTGCGAATACAGCCGTGTCTCATCGCTCCCTCACGCGAATGCACCTAGCGGCCGGGAGCGATGAGAGGCGGCTGTATTCGCAGGCTACCAGAATTGATGTACTGCTTCTACAAACTTACCCTTTGCAGCTGAGCCTTTTCTCTCCACAGTTTATCATTGGCTTTCTTCAAGTCGTCTTCTTTCTTGATCAACTCTTGCAGTTCAGTCTGCAGAACATTGTTTGCCTTCTTCAAACTCTCAGCTTGCAGCACATAAGCGCTTTCATCTGGATTAGTTCTTAGTAACTCTTCAACATTATGCATGTCTTTAGCCACGGACGCCATTCGAATTAGCTCCAGTCTCAAACGATTCTTTTCATTCTCTAACTGGTCACGATCAGCGCTAATTTCGTTCATTTTCTCGTTAATCATGTCCCACTCCGCCTCTTTATCAATATTCCTTTGACTAACAAGTTTTCTAAGAAGCTCAAGCTCCGATTTCATTTTCTTGCCTGCCAGATCAAGCTTTTCCTTCTCCTTTTCTAAATCTTCTTTCTCCTTCACGGCTTGTTGATATTTTTCAGATTTAATGATCTGACCTTCACTCGGTGGCTTTTGCTCCGCTGTATTTTCTACACTAATACTAGGCACATTGTTGCCCTTAGGCTGAGCTTCCTCGTATTCCAATACTTTGTCCTCTAATTCTCTTATTCTCTTCTTCATGCCGCGCACTAGCTTACTCTTTTTAACTACAGATTCTCCGTCCTCATTTTGTCGCTGTTCCAACTCGACAGCATCCACTAACGACGTCTCTGCAAAAGAACAGTAACAAACATTGTTCAATCAGTTCATGATCAGATTCAACATTTGATTATCAAATGTTTTGTTATCCAGCAATGGGGAGATAAAATTGATAACATTACCAAGGACAAAAAAGGCCTAAAGTCTTATTTACTCAAGAGGGGAAAAGTACAAAACTAAAGCAGGGGTCAATTCAATAAAACTTTTACAAGTGTAATTTACAAGTGTAGCTATTGTTTTCAACCTCTGAAACAATGGACATACTTGTAAATTACACTTGTAAACCTTTTATTGAATTGACCCCAGTTCTCACAGGATAATCTTACAAGTTAACAAAAGGATATTTTGGTACGAGTAGGATAAAGGATGGGCCGTACGGTTAGGAGAGATGGTCGCTTTCGAGAAATTCTAAGTGCAGTGTTCGACTGAGAGCTATTCTAAACAAAAATGCAGCCGTTATTTGAGTGTCACGCAACGCTCCTCTCCACTGAGAGTTGCGTGACGAACCAAGTATTAAAACGGCTGCGTATGAGACTATAAGGGAGTTGGCCTTTTTCAGAGTGGTCGCCTAGAGACTACGAGAAAGGTTGACAACAAAACATAGGTGCGAATAATTAACTACGCTGTGCACAAAAACTACAGATATATTAAAACGCACTTGAAGACAGTTAAGCTTACAGTTACATGTACCTTGTTACATAAAATTTTGGCGACACCTTAAAAGCGATTTTTCTAAAAATCGCTAAATTAAAATGCACCAAAATTAAGTGTCGCTAAATCGTCGCTAAATTAACAGTGAGTACAATATGAAATTCCGCCATCTGGTCAGTTTCACACAATCATGCTGTTTGACGGTCGGTTATGACGTGTATCGGATGTTTTGTGCACATTTCAGTAACTTTAGCTTGACAACTGAAATGGATTCTTCGCTAGTATTTAATCGTGAATTCCCGTGTGGACTCCGCGGATTCCACGTTTATAAAGAGCTGTGGAATCCTAGACTAAATGAAAAGCTTGACACAATTCACGAGGAAAATAATCCACACGACCGCTACGCAGTTGCTGCAATAAGAAAATCTGTTAGTCGGCTTAGACTAGTCGCAGTTGGACACCTACCACAGGAAATCTCAAGGTTTACAAGATTTATCATTCTACATGGTGCTACTACATGGTGCTACTACATGGTGCTACTGTGAAAGTAAATAAGGTACATGTATATACTCGGCACACAACAATTAGAGCAACAGTTGTTTGCACAAACCTGAACTGCTTGCACTGATCAATCCATCAAATCGCTTGTGAGATTCATCAAATCCTCTGTGAGGTAATGGGCTCAATTTCTCAATCTCCAGCTCATCTTGCAGATTCTGATAGCGCTGCTCCAGCCGGTCATAGTCTCGCAATACTCGCTGGTGATTGGTCCGTTCAGCTTCAAATTCAGCCAATATCTGCTGCCTTTGTGCGTCAAGACTTTGAGTTATGATTTCTAAAGATAAAATCGAAAAAAAACAGTGTCACAATGATTTTTTCACTTTTAATCCTTCGGTTCTTGAGTCATAAAATAGCAAAATTTGAGTCTGTGGACGAAACCCTGAAGGTTGAGTTTCTTGACCAGTTACAGTAACAAATATTATAGAATTAAAACTTACCAAGGGGTGGTCGCTTATGACGGAGCTGAGGTCTCATATATAGTGGTGTGACTGGACAAAATTGCTATCATGGACAAGTAGCTTGGTCACTTATGAGGGGTCGTCATTTTGGAGCGTTCACTCATACTTACTCAGGATCCAGCAGGGCCCGAAGTTTACGTATCAAACAAGAAGTGTTATTTGTAAACGTGCTTACCATCTCTGAGAGAAACTTCTCTTTCCGTGATGGCCTTCGCTTCTGCAAGCTCTTCTGTTATGTTGGCCAATTCCTCTTTCAGTTTCTTGTTTATCTACCACACGTGCATAAAAACAAAGTCATTAAACCACTGAGGTAACGTGACATCAATTGACACGATATGTGAGTACAATGTTTACAAAAAATGCACAAAATTAAAGAACCATACCTCCTCGAGTTCTTCCTTTTCACTCTTTGCTTGTTCTTTGCTCTCATCTTTCTCCGTGATCGCCGTGTTCAGTTCCTCTCTCAGTTCTTTTATGACCAGTTCTAACTCTAGCATTCTGGCCTGTGTGGACTCAAAGTGACCCTTCCACTGTTTAGCTTGATCCAGCTCTTTCCGTGTAGCCTCAAGTTCTCGCCCGGCAGCTTGGGCTTGTACTTTTTCTTTGACCTGTGAAGAGAAAAGGGGACAGTGAATGTAAAGTAACCGCGTGACAGTATTCAAAAGGAACGTGCTATGTCAATTATGTTACAATAACATACAGAGTTCTTTTAGAGCGCCTTTCATCATTCGCGATTGCTTTGGTTTTGCATTACTACGTTTTGTGATTGGCTAAAACATCTCGCGCCACTTTCTCAACCAATCAGAACTGAGTAAAACCATTGAAACCAATTGTGACTTGCTCGCACTCGTTTTCCCGCGCTTGGCGTCAGTTACATGTATTTGATTCGCGTTTTGATTGGTTCATTGGATTGTCTGCGTCTGTTGTGATTGGCCAAGGTGATTACTTGGGTTTTGGTTTTACGACACTCAACTGAAACCGCTGTATTAAACCTAGTACAAACCACAAAAATGCCGGCTCGAAATGATAGAAAAATGATAAACAATTACCAGGATTGGAAAAGATTAAGCTTGGATAATATTATCAGTGACCTGCAGTAAGTTCGCTATGAGCATGGGATTAGAAAGAAAGAAAAACTGAGTCCCCGACAAAGTCGAACCCATACCTTACGAACACTGACCGAATGCTCTACCACTATGACTAAGCTACAGGTACACTCGTGGTTACCAAAGTACTTTACTAGGTTCACACACTAGAACTGATATATGTAATGTTTAGAGCCAGGCGAGAACTTGTTTGCTCAGTTTGCTCCATAGAAATATCTCCTTGCTGTTTTGCACGCCATTGAAGAAGATAGTAAAAACGCAAAACCAGTGTTTCTAGACTCATTTCTAATTGTTTCCTTTGTAAGTTTGCAAGAGATATCTTTAAAATGTTAATCAAAAAAGAGTACCTGTTCATCGAGACGCTGCTGTAAATGAATGATCTTGTTCTCCATTCCAATGTTCAACTTCTTGTAATGCTCCACAGAGCGTGCTTCAATCTGCACAACACAAACAAATAAATAATTGTATTTCTTCCTTACTTGTTATAATAAACAAATACCAAAAGTGTACAATGATCGTACCTTCAGCTGCTTCAGTTCTCGTCTAGCGTTCATCCTGCGAACACACGACTGCAGATAAATGATGGTCTTCTTATAATTCCTGTACCTTTTCCTTGCTTTGTAACTCCTCCAACACCGCTGGATAACCTTTGCTTTGGCCAAATACAGTAGGCGCATTCGAAGCCGTCTGGCGAACATACCACGAGTGAAGCACTGAATCTTAACGACGGCTTTCCGAATAGATACGTACTGTCTTCGGCAAACGTGTCCACGGTAATACCGCTGGATCGTGATTGCAGCTTTCGTTTCACGAAGATCCTGGGCAAGCCTGGGAATTGAACAGGAATTTGTCAAAATAAAGTAACTGGCTGTTTTCCTTTGTAAATAATGTAACTAAAATTGCGAATCATTAGGCAACATAATCGGTTTCTCTGTAAGTACTCGTAAAATGCTCCGGCAAAAAGTTTCACCCCACCTCAACGATTTGAAAAACAAGCTGTTATAAATATCTTAATTTGAAGGTTAAGAAAGTTGCTTCAGAGATCAATGGAGCAGCTTTTCGAAAAACATAGGCACGCATTGCGTGCATGAGCTATTTTGAAAATTACCTAAATGATATGAAATGGTGAAAGTAACAAAACAGCGGAAGTTAACTCGCACAAATAACCGCTTGCAGATATACGTTTTTAAAATCCTCCGGCCCGCCCACTACCAAAAAAAATACCGAGATAACCAACTGGGTCCCGTTTCTCGTTTCTCGGCTAGCTTTTTTTCACGGGATTTCCAGAGTTATTTTTTGACGAAACTACGGTCCCAGTGAAATGAGCAACTTGTTTCAGTAATGAGTGTATTAAATTAAATGTCAACCAGAAAAGTCCTGCACATAAATTTGATGCATCCAAATTGAAGGCTTATTATTTCCTGGAAATTTGTATCTAGTCTTTTTTTAAAGGTTTCTTTTATTATTCACAAAAGACACGTGGAAAAGGTTCCTTTGGCCTGGAAGAAGCAAACTAATTAAATTAAATTGTTTTCAACTCCAAACCCAAGCTAATTAAATTAGTGACACGAAAATTCTTTGAACCACCTGTTTCTGTAATGTCAACCAGAAAAGTCTTTCACAGAAACTAAACGCATGAAAAATGAATATAAGTAGTCTCCTAGTAAATTGGAACTAATATTATTTAAACAACTGTTTTTATTCTCCACAAAAAAGTCGTGCAAATAGAAACAGAACTAATTAGATTAAATTGTTTTCGACTCAAAACCTCAAGCTAATTGAATTACTTACACGAACATTGTTGAGGTTAACATTTGGAACCAAACACCTTTTCCTGTAATGTCGACCAGCAGAAACTTAGCGCATCCAAAATGAATTTTGCTTGTTTCCTAGTAAATTGCAACTAATATTTTTTAAACAGGTGTTTTTTAACGCACCATATAAATTAATTACATTACGTTTTCTCGAAAACATGTTGAATTTCATCACGTACCAGTTTCTATAAGGACAAAGTTCAATATTTGCACGTGCACACAACGTGACTGCTCATACAAAATACAGTCGCTTCTCGCTTATAGTAATCGCTTGAGGCATACAATTAATAACCTACACATCAGCTCACATTAATTCAAAGAAAGATAAACGTTTTACATACTGTAAATTGTAGATTAATTGCATTACATGTTCTCTGTTGAACTCCATGCATCACGGACAAGTTTCTATAAGGACAAAGTTCAACATTTTCACGTGCAGACAGCGTGTCTGACAAAAAAAATCCAATTTTAAATAGTAATCTCTTGAAACCCAGGCTTGAAACATACAATTCATGTTCCGCATCATATTATTTGAAATCGGCTTGCCGTTTTTGCAATAAAACTATACTCATACTTCAGTTTAAGCTCACCTATGAACGTAACCGCAGTCCACATTTTTTGGACGTCTCATCCCCCGCAGACCATTCTACCATTCATGCATAGGACACATTATAGGCAGTATTTCTGAATAAATGTCCTTGATATTGCCAGGTTAGCAAGCCAGTCGGGATTAGAGAACAGTTCCCAAGCAACAAATTTTCAAAACTTTACACTTTTAGTGTTTGCGGCAACAATCGCGGAGATTCAAGATGGCTGATTTTCAATTCATGTCAAGTGCCCTTCTTTGACCTTCAGTAATACCATTTTAGAAGCGAAAATTTGATTGGCTGACATAGTACACGGTGTACATACTAGAGGCAATCTGATTGGTGTGACATAACCCAAGACATACATACAAACAAACAAACAAACAAACTAACAAACATACTAACATCACAAACCAACCTTTGCGCCTGCTAATGAGCTATTTTTTTCAAAATAGCTCAAACAAGTAAGGAAAAACTGAAAGTATCAAAACAATGACGAGTGGAACAAACAACAAACACAGCTTAGAAAAAACATAAATTGTCATGACAGTGCATTAAGTAAACATCAAGTTACAAATACAAACCTTCTGGCAAGATACCCTCGCACCCAAGCCTGAATAAGGATCGCAGACTGCCTCATCTTCAGGTAGATGCGGTGCTCTCTCCAGCATCGGAAATTCTTCTGGATCATAATACAACTATCACGAAGCTTGTCTGCTCTAAGTTTCTCCAAATAGGCGACCTAGAATATAAACAAAGTCAAAGAATAATCTCCGATGAGAGTGAGAAACACACTTGGCACTGAATGCCGGGATTGCCACGAGCTCACAGTAAGTGATTTTGTGGAATAGAGGTTTTGCACGGCAGCCATGTTGCATGGCAGAACCTCTCACTTTCAACCGGAATTTTTATAGATGATTGGAAATATGCGCGTGTAAGACCAATTTATAAAGCTGATGATCGTCGTCAAACCGGTAATTATCGACCCATTTCAATCCTGCCGATAATAAGTAAAGTGTTTGAGAAAGAAATATTTCGACAATTATATGGATATCTTATTGATAACTCTGTGCTTTCAAAATTTCAATCTGGTTTCCGCCCGTTACATTCAACAGTTTCAGCGTTAATACAGATGTGTGACGAGTGGTTTGAAAGTATGGATAAGGAGATGTTGACAGGTGTGGTATTTTTAGACATAAGAAAAGCATTTGATTCGATAAACCATCCTATTTTGCTCCAGAAAATGCAATTTTATGGTGTTTCTGGTTGTGAGTTGAATTGGTTCACTTCCTATCTAAAATGCAGAAAACAACAATGCTTCGTTAATGGGTCCCTATCATCCCCAAAAGAAATATTATGTGGTGTTCCACAAGGTTCAATTCTAGGGCCCCTTTTATTTCTGCTATATATAAATGACCTACCAAACTGTCTTACCTCTACCACCCCTTGCATATATGCAGATGATACACAAATCTTCACATCTTCGCTTAATGAAGTTGATCTTACCACTGACTTAAATTTAGATATTGAGCATATGTGTGATTGGCTAGCTGTAAATAAACTACAGTTTCATCCATCAAAAACTAAGCTGATGATTATTGGATCTGCATTTAATCTCAACAATAAAATCGAGGATATATCAAACAATGTTTTTATAGAAAACACCAGAGTTGCTTGAGTAAAATCAAATAAATGTCTTGGCGTAGAAATTGATGAAAGACTAACCTTTCAAAACCACATTGATGGTATTTGTAAGAAAGCAAGTGCAGGGATTGGTGCTTTGCGACGAATTAAGCCGTTTGTCCCAACCTCTTCACTTGAATCAATATACCAAGCCCTAATACAACCATATTTTGATTATTGCTCCCCCTTGTGGGACACCTGTGGCAAAGGCCTCAAAGACAGAATACAGAGGTTGCAATCTCGTGCGGCCAGAGTAATTACCGGTGCGAGCTATGAGACCCGTTCAAGGGATGTAATCAAGTGTTTAGACTGGAAAACTCTCCAAGATAGGCGAACTCAAATTAAATCAACCTTAATGTATAAAACAATGAATAATCAAACTGCTCCATATTTAAGAGAGTTCTTTACAAGACTATCTGAAAATCAAACTCAATATAATCTACGAAATCTTGATACAGACCTGGTACTTCCAAGGCCGAAAACCAACTATCTAAAGCGTAGTTTCAAATATAGCGGTGCTATGCTCTGGAACAGCCTACCGATTGAGGCTAAAAAGGCAAACACACTATCTCAGTTTAAACGTAGTGTAGCCTCTATGCCTGCCACTGAGTTATGCTGAATATTTTCTCTTAATTGTAAATCGTTTTTATTTTATTTTGTAATATACATATTTGTTAAACGCCCGCTTGGAAATCAGCTATTGTATATAGTTGTAGTGGCTAGCGTTGTAAAATAAAGTGTATGTTGTTTGTTGTTGTTGTTGTTGTTCTTTCCTATAGGGAAAATAATCTATTGTTCCTGCCATGCAACATGGCTGCCGTGCAAAACCTCTATAACTTTTTTTTTTTAATTAATTAATCTTCATATAGTGATATTTACATACATACATATAGTGCTATACGATACAATATAATACACACAAAACATACACAAAAGGTCATACAGAGTATTTTAGTATGCAGTTAGAGAATTCTATGTTTTACATTGCTTATGTATTGTATATTTGTAGATATTGTTAATATAATGTATTATGTATTTCGTGAGAGGTTAATCTGAAAATTAAGGCGAGACCATTTCTGTGCAAAAGGCTTTGGATCATTATTATAACATGCAATTTGTTCTTCTATTTCCATTGAGTTTATAACTAGTTGTATATACACCTGCAGCTTAGGAAGCTTGTTTCCAAGTTTGCAGGTGTATATATAGTGTCTAGATATAAGGAGTAAATGATGAAGGAGAAAATTTTTTGTGTTGTTAATAAGACCAAAACAAAGAGACAAAGAAGGAGTAACATTTTCTAAATCCTTAACGTTTTGGGAAATCCACTCGAAGATGCTCTTCCAGAAATCTTGTGTATGTTTGCAGTTCCAAAATAGATGAATAAGGGTTTCTTTTTCTCCCTCGCAGAAGGAGCAGGAATCTCTTTGTTTAATGCCTATCTTGTACAAAAAATCATTTGTAGCGATTTTTCTGTGAAGAAATTTAAATTGGAAGACCCTGAGCAAAAAAACCTCTATAACTGCTAACTAGTCATTGCAAATTAAAAATAAAATTAGAAAATTAGCGTTAAAACTAACAATCAAGGTTTTGCTGTTTTCATAACAGCATTGTCAAGTTTAAATGTAAATATGAAGCGATGAAGGAAGCGAAACGTTGTTCGTTACTTTATCGCCAATTAATTTTCATGTTAAAATGTGTCACCAAAACTTTTATATGATCAAGCCTTCCTGTGTGCCCGCGTGTCAAAACAACAAATTTCTTTCTTTCGTCTTTCTAAGTCAAATCATTTTATTTTTATAGACCTCCACAGCTCTTAAGCGAGCGCCTTTCCTGTGTGGTTAGTCAAGAGGTTCGACTGCATTAATGAGTATCCACATTACCTGACCAGCGCGAAAGAAGATCTTGGTTTTACCCATCTGAAATTTGTCAGGGTCCTAAGAAAAAAAATAGGGAAAACTTTAGAACCACTAAAAAATCAAACGCAAACAAAACAACAGTGGATGACAAAAACATATCATGCGCAGGCTTAGGTACCTTACTGTACGTGTAACCAAAACATAATTAAAAGCTGCTAAGTTGTGCTGTCTTGTCTTTTATGTACACATTATTTTTTTCATCGAAAAGGAAAAATACTGAGGACTGTAACACAAATTTACAGAGGAACAAAGATGGTTAAGACCGTGAAGATTTAGGCGAACTACGAACGATGAAACTAAATTTTCTAAATACACAAAATGCAACTTTAAAAAAGTTCTCATGTACATGTACATGTACATGTTGCGTGTGCAAATACAGTCAAAGATGTCTTAGCCCGTTCCAGGAGTTCAGATAATAGGGAGAGAAAGACAGGCGGCAAGCGAAAGAAAAATATCGTGAGAGCTGACGGAGCGGGATAGGCGGCAGAGAACCCTCTCCCCAGTCTCCCCTCGTTTTAACGGCTCATTCGCCACCCGCGCGGTCACACAATCTTAACGCCTGGAACATATTGAAGATGTTTCTCTTCTTAGTGCAACGGATGACTTATAAGAGTCCCTACAGAAAATGGAGTCATTATCGGTAATTTAGAGCAGTTGTAATCTTTAATTTGTAACAAATGAGTCTAACATTACCTTGATGAATGTTTTTAATATAAGCGCTATGTTAGCGTAAGGCTTCTTTCTGTTGATGTCCTGAAACTTCAGCAGCATGCGGTAGCGGTTAAAGAACTCTGGATAGCTCCACCTAGAGGGGTACCCAGCGGCGCTGATTCGTACAGTCTCCAGTACTCCGCATGCGCGCAGCTGCTGAATACTTCGTTGTGGGTTGAACTGAAATGATGCTTTGCGGTCGTTGGGTTTGATGCAGCGAATGTAGTGCGGCACTGTACTGTTTAGAGTTGCCATCAGTTTTGATAGAGATTCACGAAACTATGAGGGAGAAAAAAATAGGTGAGCACAAGCTTCCACCGCGATCATTTTATTAAATGGTAGCCTTAAGGTATACGGGAAATATTATTTGACTGTGATGTCATTTACCTTATAAGGGAAAGAGAACACGCAAAATATCCGAGCGTATCACACAGTAGATTGCCGTATTACACCTTAGAATCCCGGTTTCAAGACACAAGCTATTATAAATACAAGAATTTCAGTCGAATAATAATTCCCTTTTTCGATGGTTTAACAGATAATACGTGCAGACATTTTACTCATTGCTATGAATAAGGTGTATTTATACGACATAATAGGGGTGCAACAAAACTATTACTAAGTCATAACATTAACGACAAGAATTGAAGTAACAATACAAACCTCAGATCCCACACTTCTCTTGGATTTAGCAAGATTTTTGCCAGCCCTGGAGGTTGCCCTCTTGCGAGGCATCAGATGAGCTTCATTTTCAGTAAACAATTCTCCCACCATCTCATACTGCAACAATACATTCAAGTCATTTGCACACCACACTAAGGATTTGCCAAAACAGTATCGTGAAAGAGTTGGTTATTGTTCATGGCACAATAATAAAGTGTATTATTGTTGGTCACTTTTGATGTAGATTGTAACAAACCATCATGATCATTAATGTTGACGTATAATCTGTCGATTATTTAGTTAATTAATTAATTATTACGGTTCATTAGTTTTATTGTAGGAGGGCCATTGTGAAAACTACTGGGTGACCAGTAATTAATGTACTCACCCTCGTTAAATAAAGTTGTATTATTATTATCAACGGCATCACCTGATGAAGACTAGCAGTAGTGAAGCAGTTGAAATGTCACGATCAACATCCAAAGTGACCAACAATACACTTTATTATTGTCAACACGTTATTGTCCCACAAAATTATACAGAGTTGTCAATGTCATCCTTTACTATGTTTTACTATTCATTCAGAATTGTGTTGTTCTTGCTGTATTATTTTTTCCTAATTTTCACCTCAAATGTTCTAAGTTTTAAATCATTATTACGATGAAAAAATATTAAATATTTTAATTTACTAAAAAATTATTGCTATTGTTTTAGTTTTGGTTATGAAAATTCCTGTTAAAATTTAGCACAACACATTGATTTACTTCAAACTAACACAACTGAGTACTTTATCTGCTACAGTGCAGCAAATTAACAGACGTTTACCAAAATAATTAATAAGGCCTGAACCTTTAGCTCCCTAATTTGTATAAGGAGCTGGTCCTCTTTGCTTATCATGCAGCTTCAATTTTATCAGGTCAGCAATAAAGGTGAAAGAATGTTTGATCCATTATGCACCCACTACATCCCATCCGCCCTTTAGCTTGCAAGTCCACGAGGTGGGGATTACTTACATGCTGTGTGAACTCTATAACTTGTGCCACCAACTCATACTGTGCAAGAGACAAACACGGTTTAGAGGTCACTTTTAGTTTATTGTTATTACATTTACATAAGAGTGGTTTTCAATTGAGCGTCGAAAGTAATTATGCGATTGCTTTGCCTTGTGATTTCAACTAATCAGAAGTAAAACCAAAACCAATGATGACTTGGCGACATGTCTTTGCTTCGCGTTTTGATTGGATCATTAAATTGTCTGCATCTGATGTGATTTGTCAGGGTATTTACTTTTTTTTACAATACTCAACTGAAAACCACTCTAACATGTTAGGTATGTTAATGTTAGTCCTGCTCTGACTTTTCCAAGATGTTTCAAAAGTGTTTAATAGTTACAGTAAGTTAATTGAGTTAAGTGCTACAGGAGCCTACATCATGTTAAGAAGTCATATTATTTAAGAGGGATTTGACTGTTACGTTATTCATTGACGTAATGTTACATGTAGTTCATGTAGAAAATCATTTTCATCATGCATTTTATTGTTAGTAACGGTGCCTCAAATTCAGAGGATATTCTTTTTTAGTATCACCCAACTAGTGGACTAATGCAAATCCTGCATTTTGATTGGCTACGCTACTAGGGGTCTAATAGTAATAGTCATCGAGTAGCGAAATTCGCCGGTTTTATTTTTCGTTTTATTCCCAAATAAATATTTCTTCAACTTGCAATTGCTTTTTTTTATTATTGCCTTTTTCTGTCCGACTAGTTGGGTGATACTAAAACAATTAGACCCTTCGCCCTCAAGGGCTACGGGTCAATAGCCCATTCGGCTTCGCCTCATGGGCTATTGACCCGTAGCCCTTTCGGGCTACGGGTCTAATTGTAAAATATTGTTAAAACGATCAAAATCACTTTTGAATGTTATAGTTATGTGTTAATGATTCTAATCATACAGTTAGATTTTTAAATCTTTAAAGTGCCTATGAAATGAATTTTTTTTCTTCGTTTTTCATTAGTTTATTATGTCCGAAGAACGAAAACAATAATCATTTCCCGAGGAAAAGAAAGAAAATCGGTTTTTTAGCCCCTCGAAGATGCGTCACTTCGGTTGAAAAGTGGCTCCAATTTTTGGAGAGCCTGGGGGCGAGTGGGCGTGCGTGATGACGTAAATTACGTAAATAGTATGACACATTGGTTTGTTTACGCTATAATTCCCTTGGAATCCTTTAGCGTGATGGTCATTTTGCCAACGTTTTTGGCTGTACAAATGTCAGACAGCGCCTAATTTGTTTCTTTACAGTCCTCTGAAGGTGAAGAGGATCAGTTTCGGATCACTCTTGATCAACTGAAATGATCGTGTCCACTGTAGTTTTGCTGTAGCGAGACGAACCGACTGTGCCGCTTGAGCGAAGGAAGTGAACATGAAGAAGACGGACTTTGATCATTTAGATTATTGAACGTGCAAGGTATACATTTCAGTAGCACAGCGTCTCAGTGGTTCGCCAGTTGAGTTGTAAGCTTATTGAACGCAGAGGCGTTTTTGTTATTTCTTTTTACTGGCTCGTTGACTAGCGTTTATCGAACGCGAACGATATATTTGTAGTACAAACAATCATGATATTAGCGTATTAGCGACTCGGCCGGTCTTCTCTGAAGTTCATTGATCGCGCGTGGAGGTTATGAACTTATTTTATCGGCTTGGCAATTCGCTCGTCTACTTAAAGTTCTTTTTTCAATGCGAAGGATATGTCTTGGCGGCTTGCTAGTTGAAAGTTTCTAAATTATACTGATATGTTATGCATATCCGAGGTGGTGTTTTTCAGGCGGCTTGCTGAATTGAATGTGAATGGTGTATTTTTAGCGGCAAGGTGCCTTGATAGCGTATTTTTTTATTTATTTATTCAAAATGTTTGAACTCAAGTATATACGTAATAATTATGCTTCTTAGTTCAGTGTCTAGCCAGCGATTGATCGTTTCTGGAAATTTAACCACTTGGCGGCTTGTAAGTGAGTTCAAAGTATCGTGTTTACATTTATGTCTGATTTATATTTCATTGTATAAAAATTGATCTGATCGAACACGCAATGATTCAGCGATGTATTTTGTTTCGAATAGTCTTACGCATTTGTACGTGTAGATTTTTGATAGATGTTCCGTAGAATAGACGCCTTCCAGTGAACACTTGCGTCGCTGCACTTTGAATTTTATAATTCCGTATAAACATTTATATTACTCGCCAGTCAGTGCCGATCGAGTCAGTATATTTTTGTAGGCCTCGCTGACTTCGACGGCTCTCCAGTCGAGCCGAGGCTTGAAGGAACTTCCAAACAGGATATGGATTGGAAAAATTATGCTTGATTAAACGGCCTCACCGGCCGGAATGTTATTTTCTTTTGCAAAATAATATTAATCTTAACAATAAGCGCTTTCATTGAAAACAACATCGCTTGACGTACCCTTTCCGATGTCGACGAACAAATTTCGTGTATTTTGCCGGCCTATTTTCCTCTGGAGCAAAATAAAGCTTTGTTACACCCTCTGTTATCGAAGAATTCTAATATCTCGTATGTTTGAGGCCGCCCACCACATAATATTGGTCCACCTCTAGCGCCGTCTCTTGTCAGCTCTCTTGTTCTCTATATTCCCGCAGCAGTTTGTACAACTATTTACGTCACAGTGTAATATGACACTGGTTTTGGCCGCGCACAAATTGGAGCCACTTTTTAGCGCCAACAACCTAATTTTGAGACCATAAAAAAAGCATTTCGCATCGTCCCTAACACTTTAAACCTTTTATTCCAAGGTCTAAAAAGGTGAAACTTTCGATACATCAAAAAATAAATTTCATTTCATAGGCACTTTAAGTCTTGCAATGATATTCGTTGAAGCCTTAAAAGGCTTCCAATGATTTTACAATACACTGCAGTCTCTAATTCTAGAAATTGTCACTTTTATGTTGTTACTTGTCTGTAAAATTGAGCTCAATCAAAGTGAACACAAATCATTGAACGTAAATGCAAGTCAATGTGAATTATATAGTGAAAAAATAGAGTCACAAGTTCCACTGATTTGCATCTTTTACCCGTATTTGGCCAGGGCTTAACAGAGGACCTCTTCATGCGATGGATGTGTAATCATGAAGTACTCATGTATGTTAAACAAGTTAAACATTTTCAGATTCAAATAATAAAAGCCTTGACAATTCCTTTGCAACTTATTTACTTACTTCACTGGCTTTTAGGATTGCCAAATGCTCCTGGTTAACAGTATCGCGGTTTTTCTCTACAAAACCTGTGACTTCGTACTCCACATCATCTGCAAAGTGGTGCACAATAAAAGCTGTTTGGGACAGGCGTGGCTTGCTAAAGTGCTGTTTCTTCAAGTGCTGCTTGTAGAGTTTCTGAACCCATGAGGTGTCAGCACCTTTAGGCATCTGGTATGGAATACAATAAACTAGTTTTAGTAGAGAAATACTAACCTTACCTCCAGCATTAACCCTTTAAGCCCTTACATCAAAATTTAAATTCTCATTTCTAGTCCTATACAATGTACATTTCCTATACATTATTATTATTAGAAGTAGTGGGGAGAAATTGTTTGGATATCAAGAGAACTCATCTTGTGTGATCATGTCCTTAATAATTCTCATGACCTTTTTGATTGATAAGGCATTAATAATATGTACAAGGAGAAAATTAATGAGTTAATGGTTCTATATTAACACCTCTCAGGTGGACACTCTTGCTGGAGTCTCTGCTTAAGGGAATGTCCACTTACAAAAGGTTGATTGAAATGGCAATAAATTATACATCCTGCAGAATTCTGGACAGTTTAGGTTTACACTACACCTCAGCACAAGAAACATACAATCCATGTATGCCATTCAAGGCTAGAAAGAAAACTTAGGAAAATACTGTCTGCATTTTCATTGAGTTATGGCAAGCCTACAGGTGTGAAAACTTGGGAAAATGATAAAAGGTGACAGAAAACAAGACGAAGTTACAACTGAGTTCTTCCTGAATTTAATTTGACAAGCATTTCCATAAACATGCAATTGTAACAAATTAATAAATTATTGACAATTGGTTTCATAATATTTTTTAAAGAATGCAAAAAAAAAAAACATACAAATAAATTATTTACCTTGCATTCTTCATCCAGTAAGTCAAGGATTCCCAGTTTGGATTCAATCAGGTCAATACACGGCTGGTTGTCGTAAAAGTTGATGAATGACCACTCTATCTCTTCTTTCACATACTCATCCTGTTCCAGTTTGAACACATGCTGCAAATGTTATTTGCACATTAATTGTTATTAAGTAATGCTCCACATAAGAAATATAGTAAACTTCATTGTTCTGCAGCATTGGCTCTTTCCCACATAGAATATCTTTGATTTCAAGAATAGGGGAAGAGCTTATGGTTCATACATTGTAATTATATTTCATTATAAAAATAACGAAAATCCACTTGCGTCAAATAAATTTTAGGAAATGTTCGTGCTTAACCAATCAGTATAGCAAAAGACAATAGCTAATAATTTTGCTTCTTTGATGAAGTTCCCCAAATACAATATCTTTTAAAACTTGCATGTTGTGCGATTGGGTCTCGAATTACTTGAAACCTTAAAAAAATTAGACAAAATGCACCTTGAACCTTAACTTTTTAGCAGTTGTTGAGTCTTGGCCAATGAGATCACTAGTTGTAACAATGAAAAAAGTTGACATTCCACCGTGCATTGCCGTTCAGCGCTATCCTTCTTATGCGGATCATTACTTTTAAAATCCCTTTGCTTGAGCCAATAATAAGTGACGATATTGTTGACACATCTTCATTTTGAACCCTACATGTATTTTCTACAAAGACAACCCCTGTATTCCCAACCTGGCCAACACCCCAGACAATGTTGTTTCATTTTTTCCGATCTGTCCAGGCTACAATCTTACAACATTGGATGGGGCTGATGGGGGTTAATGTGGCAGAGTGTAGTGAATAGAAAGATGTTCATGTACATGTATGGTGATAAATATGCTACGAAAACCCCTTTAGTATACAGTGTGTCAATTTTTATAATAATAAAAATTGTTTGTCATGAGTGATGAAAAAAAACTGTATCAAAAACAGTCAGCAATTTCCGGGATAACCCCTTCATTAGTGTTTGTGTTCTTGTCAGACGTTTTGAACACAAACACTGATGAAAGGGTTATATCCCCAAACCATCTGACTGTTTTAAATATAGTGTTTTTCAGCATCAGTGCTTGTGACAAACAATTTTCATTAATTATCATTCAACTACTTTTGTCACGTATTGTAGGTGAAAAATGAAGTTCCCCAAATTAATTTTATGCTGACCATGATCGGAAAGTGTTAAAATTTATAGCTACATGTAATCTTTATTGCACCTTAAAAGTGATTTCATTACCTGAGTAAACTGTTGCTGGAGCTTTTCATTTGCATAATTAATGCAAAACTGTTCAAAACTGTTCACTTCAAAAGTTTCAAACCTGAAAAAAATTTTTTGATCAAACTAAATATATGTTGCTGCATGCAATAAAACTTGGAAATATTTGCACAAATTATGTAAATTCAGCAGTCTACGGGTTGCAGTAGTGCTGAAAAATAAAAAATAATCTCAAACCACTTATTTTTCCCAGGGACAGTTCAATTGAATGATACGTAATAAGTATTAATAGTAGATACAGCAGTATAATAATCATAAAATGTGAACTGTATTAATTAGGATTTACAAATTAATAATCATTAAAGGTTCATTTCTTTTGTATAATTTTCTATATGAATGGCATGCACCAGGTACATACGTTATAAGTGTCATATATTTTATTACCGGTAATTATGATTAAAAAGTCTCACCCATAAATGTCCAGAATTCCAAGGAATGAATGTTGTTTGACATTAGTAGTAAGAGAATTGTTGATACACTGAACAATCCACTTAAACAGCTGGGAATAAATGTGTTTGCTGATTGCTTCTCTACCAAAATTGGCCTGCAAGAGAGAATATAAATTGAGGTACAGGGGTGGACCATTAGAAATCATGGGAGGGGGGAGGAGGAATTTATTTGTTTATATATAATTATATATACATTTTGTATGTTGTGGTTCAATCTTTTCTTTGGTTTAAAAATTTTCAAACCAGTTTGATTTTTGTTTTCCTTTGTCTCAGAATATGATAATGAATCTGAGACAAAGGAAAATAAAAACTAAACTGGTTTGAAAATTTTTAAACCAAAGAAAAATTTGAACCACAACATATATATATATATTTTTTTTTTTTTTTGGTAGGGGGGGGGGGGGTTGCAAGCTCTGCAGGATTGTTTTTGCACAGATCTTTATAAATGGACATTTAAAATAAAAAATTAAGACCCCCAGGACTCATGGAAAAAATGGCATTTTTTGGTTTTAGCACAAATTCACCTTTGAATCATGGGGAGCTGGAGGGGAGGTCACATTTCTTTTTTTATTCTGTCCAACATTGAAGCTCTGCAAGTTTATTTATTCTTCGCTAAATTCATTTTTTGGTATAAAAAAATGTACATTAAATGCCTGAGAGTAGATTCATAAATAAAGAGAAAAATGGAGCTCAGTCAGGTAATAAGTGAACTCATACATTCAGCATGTCATAAGCAAAAATAAAGGTTTACAAAGAGTCTGGCTTCTGGAAGTTCATAGAGACAAGAGGCTCCAGGTAGCCTAGTATACTTGTGCGCATGCATAAGAAAGTTAAATATGGTACATTATGTATATTTTAAACAAGATAAGAAGATGTCCGACATGTAGAAGAGTTACTCCTTTCATTCAGTCATCATCGTTCCTGCAAACCATGTTGTTACTGTAGTTTCTTTTCAATGTTTTATTAATGAAGGTTGTACCACAAGGAAGCCAGTGATTCTTCTGAGTGTTTATAATATTCCTTAACGTGAACATTAGCAATGTAACGAGGGTTGTAAGAGACAGTGTCATAACACTTCAGTAATGCTGTAGTTTTGCTAACGTTATTGTTTAGAACCGGAAGTGAGAGCAACTGGAAGTCAAGAATTAACGGCAGTGTCAAGTATATGAACTACAGTACTGTGCAAAAGTAATGCAAACGAATTTCGACGAATTTCGTTCTTTGTTCTCCGCGAATTATCGCCGAAGTTCGCGGAAATTTCAGAATGAAAATGCGCTGCTATTTCGGCAGAACGAAACGAAATGGCCGCGAACTTTCGCTAATGCAAACGAAAATTCTGAATAACGAAAATTCAAAGTAACGAAAATTCAAACTGGCAAAAATACGAACTAGCGAAAGTTCGGACTTACGAAAATACGAACTAGCGACAATTTGATCTTGTGGAATTGCGAAAGGAAACGAAACGAAACCAGCGAAATAACAGACATGTCATTATGCTTGTTAAGATTTTACCTTCGATTGAGTCCTCTGTCGCTGCTAATGTATGTTTATTGTTCAACAAGTTTGTCAAGTTGTATTTTTGCCCGTATTCGTTTACACTCACGCTTGACCTGCGATCAGGCGGCCTTTTTTAACCCGTGAATACGCGCAAGCGTAATGAACGGGATTTTGGTATTAAACGGCAGCCAATTCGCTCGCTCTCTCGCTCGCTCGTTCCATCACTCAGATGTAAACTTTTCCCGCATATCTTCCTTAAAATAACAAAATTTGACCTTGTTAATTAGTCAAATCCTGGGTGGCGCAGTGTGTAAGTGACCAGACTATAGAGCCGTAGGACGTGAGTTCGATTCTCGTCAGGACCGATTTTTTCTTCTTTTTTCTTTTTTTTTTCGAACTGAAAATTACTGTTTTCTTTTTTGTTTGAGTTGGACAAAAGTCGTTACATTTAATTTCCAAAAAAAACCCGCAATATTACGTTACTGCTCACTCGTTCCATCACTCAGATGTATAAAACTTCAGTTAGCACGCGTTAACATTTCTAGTATTCACGAGTTGACTCTAAGGAGCCTTTGATTTTAGCGAAATTCGGCTTCCACTCGAAAAAAAAAAGGTCACCTGATCGTAAGGTTAACTCACGCTGAAATTCTTTGACTTTTCGAGGCGATACTAAATTATTATGTACACGACAATCATTCACAAAATAAAGCAATGCCTATAAACATCGATAAACAGAAGGTTCTACGTGCCAGTGTGCATTACGCTAAATTTTCATATTCATGATAACCAATTGTCTAAATTGTACTGAAATGATATCTCTGCTGATATCCTAGAGGGAAAAGATAAGAAGACGCTAGACGTTGTCAATATTTTCATTCAAACGAACGCTTACTATTAAAGGTAGATCTGCTGCGAAGGTTATTGTTCTGTTCCACTGAGCACAATTTGTTGCCTAGCACGTGACATTTTTTAACCTTGTGACGCGTGACAATCTGCACGCAATCAATTTGTTTTTTATAATTTGTCTTCGGAAACCGCATGTGTGTCTAAACTAGGTAAACTATTACAACGCAAATTAATATATATTTTGGGATTAAAATAAATGGCAAAGCAGAAAGCGAAAGTCGGCATGGAACATTGTAAAATAAATGCTAGTAACATTTGATGTTGTTATTACGAATTTCAATACTCACACCTGACGCCCGAAAGACGCGCGACAGTTCACTGTAACTTTCGAAATTTTTTCAGCAGAATTAAAATAGCGCGCATCAAAACAAATTCGAGATAGAAAAACACGGTTTCCTAACCTTTCTAAAGAGCCAAAAATCATTCTGCTGCGATATATAGAAGTGGAGAAATTAATTTTTCGTCATGAGGCAAGTTAGAGAAAGATGCGCGACAGTTGGATGTTACTAAAAGCGGGAACGGGGAACGGGGAACGGGGAACGGGGGTCTGGGAACGAGCATTCAGCGGTATTCGCCATAAAATATAGGTCCTTCATATATGCATTTCAAATTCATGGTTGTTATTGTAAAGAAATTTCAAAACGGTGGTCGCGACGAGAAAGAGAACCACGGAAAAAGCAAATTATACCTTTCATCTCAGGTAATAAGATTTAAAAGGAACTTGGAATCGTAACGTTGTGTTTATTTGTGCTTTGTACCGTCTGGCAGAGGCAGTGTATCACCGTTTTTGCAGCGACGAATCGAAACGAATAAAATCGAGATCAATCAAACTCAAAGCAGTTGTGACACCCAGAACTATGCTTTTATTCCTGATCACATACAAGTATTGCTTCTACAAAGAATTCAAAGGTAAAAAAACAAAGCCTGATAAATAAACTGATACATACATGTATGTTTCTGTACAGATCAAAAACAGTTTTTTGTATTAACAATTATAGATTCACTGACGTAGACAAAGCGTGTGACTTTAGAATTTATTGTCAATCAGTTAAACTAGAAAGTTTTTAATTAAAAGTTTTAACAGCAATAACCAACATATTATCAAATTGACATATTATCAACATATTAACAGAAACTGTGTGAAACTAGGGTAGAGTATAGCTTATTACTTAGTGCAATTTTGCCCTTTGTGGAAATTTTGTGTTTAATATTTTGCAATTGTGTCATGATCATGTTAATCATTTGTATTACCATAGACTGAAGGGAATATTGCAAACAGCATATGTTTACCTTACTTTCAAGAGTCCCTTTATCTCAAATAATATGTGCTTTTTTTACTATTGAATTTTCTGGATTTGACTATAACAGAACATGACAATGCTTTGTATTCCTTATATGCAAAGATATGTACGGTGCATTACTACAGCATTATCTTGTAATGTACTCATCTCATCTAATTTCTGTCATGGCTGTGATTCAGCTAAAATTCCAAAACCTTACTTAAACAAGTATCTCAAACTTGGTGTGTTCAATTGTTCATATTCATCACACACTTTAGTGTGTTTTATGTTAGAATAAAAGTAGCAAAAATGAAGGTACTTGTAGGGTACTTGTTAAAGGAGTTCAGTCATGGCAATTTTCAGTTTTTTTTTTTTGGTCAAAACTGCCTCCAATTAGAATTAAGTATCTTATAGAACACTAAGTGTAAGATGTCAAGTGAATTTTCGAAGAGAAAATAAACCATAATCTGAGTTTTGAGAGTTCTCCAAGACAGAAGTGATAAAGTTGAAAAAAATTGGCCTCATTTTTTCAAGATGTAATCCATTTCCATCCTGGCCATCTGCAGCCCAAGACACTAATGGTTACTCTAAGAGCACTAGTAGAATAATTTTAAACAAAACTGAACCCTTATTTTTGGGTTCCAGTGATATAAATGTCTTTTGACTTTTTAAAGTAACACTAAAAATGATGTTATATGCCCATTTAAAGCACCTTACTTAAACAAGCATCTCAAACTGGGTGTGTTCAACTGTTGATATTCATCAGGTACTTTAGTGTGTGTTAATGTTTGAATAAAAGTAGCAAAAATGAATTCAATAGGTGTTCTGCTTTCAGTTTCAGAAATATGTTCATAGTTTAGTTCATTTTTGTCCACTACTTATGCAAATGCTTGTTTATCATTTCAACAAGTACATAGCTATAAAAGTTTAAATCAATCAGCTCCTTCAAGGCAGCCTTAAATATCCAGAGGTGCATACATGTCCACAGTACATAAGACTTCATTTTAGAAGTTAGTTATCCTTCTGAAAGTTATTGTTTGTTTGGCACCTACAGTCAAGGCACAAAGTAAATGTCAGTTCCTAAATCTTTCCCTATAATTATGCTATACCTTACATTCAAAAGTATACAAGACTTTTTCTGAAAAGTGCATTATCAAAAAAGTCCTAAAACCAGACCCCAAAAAAGTATGATGGCCCAGAACGTAACCCAAAAAAGTTCCTTTTTTTCACTCTATAAAAAAGTTAATACAAAAACACATCAAGATAGTTACAGACAGTTTTTGCATTCACCTTTCTTAATTCATGATGTATCTGTCAGTGATCTATGACAAACTTTAGCCAGACTGCAATCATTCTTGAAACTGATACAATTTATTGTTTGATACAATATATTGCTTGTTTTAGATCTCCGGGTTTTGCTTTTGGTCAATTCCCAATAAAGTCTTAACCACAATCTTTCACCCAAAACAAATCAACACAAATTTTTCTAACCCAAAAAGAGTCCACAGATTGCTAATTTCAAACCCAAAAAAGGTCTTCACACTTCCCTGTCACTAATATACCTGAGGACACAATAGTCCAGCATTCTGTAGCTTGCCTGCAGATTTCCACAAGAATAGGTATATTTCCTTGTCAACTGATTTTCATCTGGTTTGACATTGTTAGATTTCATGTAAAGATCATTTGGATGTGCAAGAAAATAAGGGGGGATTTGGGGAGATGAACAATACAACTTATGTCCCTGAATTGTATGTTCTTGTCAAGTTTTTGTTACATGGTAGGCAATTACTGCGCCTTCCAATAACATGCAGAATTTGAAATTCAAATTTCCACCAACGGTTGCGTTTTACACTGCCGTCAATCATCTTAGCTTACCTCTCAGGAAACAGATCTTCACTTCAATGAGTTCAAAAGGTCACGTCCGTGCGTTATGATTGGTAGATTTCGATCTATTTTGTTTGTTTCTTTTTTACATGGTCCATTGGCTTTCGTATTAATTATGACTGACGGCAGGGAATAACGCAACCGTTGGTGGAGATTTGAATTTTAAATTCCGCATGTTATTGAAAGGCGCAGTAACGGTGTACCATCAAATGTTTGTCTGTGAGCAGTTTTTTGATATGTTTAGTTGACATTCGATAGTTGATATTCTATTTTCCCTTCAGTCTATGGTAATATAAATGATTAACACTGATTAACATGACACAATTGCAAAATAACACAAAATTTCTACAAAGCGCAAAATTGCACTAACATAATAAGCTAAACTCTACTTGCACACGGTTTCTGTTAAATAAAGCAATGACTAGAAAATATGTTGGTTATTACTGTTAAAACTTTTAAGAAAAAACTTCTTAATACAAAACTGTTTTTGATCTGTACAGAAACATACATGTATGTATCAGATCTTGAATAAATATACTGTTCATTTATCAGGCTTTGTTTTTTTACCTTTGAATTCTTTGTAGAAGCAATACTTGTATGTGATCAGGAATAAAAGCATAGTTCTGGGTGTCACTACTGCTTTGAGTTTGATCGATCTCGATTTTATTCGTTTCGATTCGTCGCTGCAAAAACGGTGACACACTGCCTCTGCCAGACGGTACAAAGCACAAATAAACACAACGTTACGATTCCAAGTTCCTTTTAAATCTTATTACCTGAGATGAAAGGTATAATTTGCTTTTTCCGTGGTTCGCTTTCTCGTCGCGACCACCGTTTTGAAATTTCTTTACAATAACAACCATGCATATATGAAGGACCTATATTTTATGGCGAATACCGCTGAATGCTCGTTCCCAGACCCCCGTTCCCCGTTCCCGCTTTTAGTAACATCCGCGACAGTTCACTGTAACTTTCGAAATTTGTTTCAGCACAATTAAAATAGCACGCATCAAAACAAATTCCAGACAGAAAAACACGGTTTCTTAACATTTCTAAGGAGCCAAAAATCATTCTGCTGCGATATATAGAAGTGGAGAAATTAATTTTTCATCATGAGGCAAGTTAGAGAAAGATGCGCGACAGTTCACTGTGACTTTCGAAATACGCTTTCTACTGATTATTGTATACTTTGCGCTAAAGCTTTGTTTAAACTCTCGCTCTCTGTTAGCCTGTAAAACGCACATGCTATTTGCAACTTTTGAGCGCTCTCATCAAATTTAAACCTGCTCAATATTTTATCGAGAGTCGCCGATTTCGACGGGGATTCAGGCCGTATATGAACCCGAAGTTCACACGAGAAAAACACGGAGGGCAAACCTCTACTTATGCCACTCTGTGCATAAGTAAAAAGCCTATTGTAGGTGTAGCTAAGAAACAGACCAACAGCTTACCTCTTCAACATTGAGTGGTTTAATTAGCACTTCCTGTACAGTGACAATCTTACGATTGCACATCCATTTTTTTAACTGATTTCTATTTACACCCAGAAGGTCTGCAGCAATTGCAAGATGGACATCACTGTCCTAAAATAGAATGGAATCATTTATGGTCAGAACATTTTTTACAGCCATGCTCCGTCACACATGACCAGAATCCACAAGACTGAAATGAACATTTGTATATTTTTTTGTAACGTCTGAGATTTGAATGAAACCTTGAAGATCTCTCTGGAAAACACTTTGAAAGACAGTCACAAGTTAACGGAAAAATAACTTTGCTACACGCATAAAAAACCTTATAATGTTCGGATGAGTAACATTTAAAATAGAATGATCTTTTGTTGCTTTTTGTTTCCGAAAATGCGGTAAAATTCTCACAGGAATTCTGAATCTCGGAATGAACTTACAAAACCGATGCGTAAACTTGAAAACTCCATTCAAATTTTCAAAAATACTGGTCACGCGTGACGGAGCATGGCTGTAATTAAAAATTGAGCTTACAAATAGACATTTAATTTTACTGGAAGGAAGGATATGGGCAAAGGATAACTGTAACTAATACTACAGTGCCACCATCGCCCCCCCCCCCCCCCCCCCCCCCCCCCCCCCCCCCGCATGATTCACAACTGTCTTGTTATATAATGAAGATCTCATTATTACAACCACTTCTTTGGGGGATGAACAAAATCTCAGCAATCATGTTCCTATATAGAAAACCTCATGTAAATTCACCCAAACACCCAATATGATACAACCACATTTAAATTTTACATGCATATTGGGGATCGTACAAACGAGATTTAAATGAAAATTTAAAATCAGTAAAGTTAGACGAATCATTAGTGAGTCTAAATTTTAGAGAAAATTCGTATACACGTCTTGTCAACGGTACATGAAGCCTGATTCTCAGACAGTCCAAGCTCATTTGTACTCGCTTTAATCCTCCTCTCCCAGTCTTGTGTTTATTTGAGGGTATGTTCTTGATGTCATACACCATTGAATATTTCCATCAATCGATCAGAGTGATTGTTAGCCATATTTTCTCCATCAGGTATTACTTGTATGTACTCTGATTGGTGACATCCCTCAAACAAACAACATCAGACAGTGAGAGGAGAGAGTGAGTACAAGCGACCTCAGACATTACATGCACTGTCCCTTACATTAATTTCACTCTCATCTTCTCCAGATGGCTGAATATCAATGTTCCCAATGTGTAAAATGGCAGCTATGATCCTGAATATCATAAGCTGCTGATCTTCCATGATTCCCACAAGATCCATAGCTTCACGCATCTCCTCAAATCCTTCACCATCATCAATATCATCAACATATGGACACTCCCCTTGGTTGAGGTAATAGAAGTTGTCCTGGTGTGCTGTAAACAAACCATGATGTCAAACATAACATTCACGCAGATCAAATAAGAGGTCAACTGGAAAGGGGTTGAAAGGCATGCTTCAGAAAAATTAAAATACATGTATATAGGTACATAAAAGATAATGATAATAAAATCAATAAAATTTTAAAACCAGTTGATCATAACCATAATCTAAAACAAAGGAAAATTAACATTACACTGGTTTGAAGAAACAAAAAGGAAACCACAATATCTTGTTTAGAAAGGGAGGCAGTAAGGGGCATGTCCCCAGACCACCCAAGACAAATCCTAAATAAGCCCCAGTGTTCAAAGACCCTCCAAACAAATTCAGGAAGTGAATAACACTAAATGTAACATGTACATTTACAATGTATACAAGTATGTAACATGTACTCCCTCCTTGTTTTTGCTATTTTTGGGGCAGTACGCAGCTCTTACAAGGTCTTCTCTGATTTGCTGAGAAAACAATGCAACAAACAACACAACAATGGACCCTAGCCCTGAAAACAATAGAGCTGCGTGATACCCAGGTCCAATGAAATTAGAGGCCTGTTGTTAATAAGGGCTGCATGGTATCTGATATTTTTGGAGCAATGTTTTGTCACACAGCACTAAAGGGACTGGAAGTTCACATTGGCAATTCACATCCATTCTTGAAAAAAAAAACTCAAGAAAAACCTCAAATTGCATTTCGTAAAATATTGAAAAGCAAATGGTACCATGCAAAAGTCCTGCTGAAGAGATTTCATTTGAATGGTCACACCATAGGATTTCGCCAACAGACTCAAAAGTTAGAACAAATGGTACAATGCAAAAGTACCGCTGAAGAGGTTTCATTTGAATGCTCACACTATAGGATTTTGTCCACAGACTCAAAAGTTAGAACAAATGGTACCATGCAAAAGTACTGCTGAAGAGATTTCATTTGAATGGTCACACCATAGGATTTCGTCAACAGACTAAAAAGTTAGAACTACACTACATGTCTCCATAACTGACTCTGGGAGTGAAAGGGTTAATTTTGTACAACAGTAACTTATTACAAATTAATTAAAAGTGCTTTCAATAAAATGTTTATACACATAACCCTGCCTTACCAAGTCTGAGATCTTTAAGCTCTGGGATGTCACAAGCAGCACACAGCTGATAGAAAATATGGTAATTCCTTTCATCTGTGGCTTGAAATACAACCCGCGATTTTTCCAACAAATATGTCCTCATGTGAGCAGCAGTAATATGATGGTTCTTGTCAAATGATATTTCCAGATATTTACCAAATCGGCTGCTATTGTCATTTCGAATTGTCTTTGCATTCCCAATGGCCTGAAATGGATTAAGGAAAAGGGATTTGTTTTGTTTTAGTTTTAATCATTTTTTCTTAGCACAGGGACACAAATTCACTGGGGTAACCTTTCTCTGCGATTGATTGAAAGTTGTAATTTGACATTTAAAAATATGAAGTCCTACCTCCATTATAGGGTTTGAAGCCAACACTTTTTTTTCAACCTGTGTCTCTGTTGAAGCCCCACCCACTGATGCAAAGTACCTCATGGCATACTTAGCACTGACTGTTTTTCCTGCACCACTCTCGCCGCTCACAATGATTGACTGGTTCAACCCATCTCTAAACAAGTGCAAAAAATATAATAAATATCTGTTCTTACGTAGACAGTCATCTAGTACATGTATCACAAGGTTATCCCTAGTATTTTGTTAGGTTTTGTAATGGTTTCACAGTACCCATACAAATGTTATCAAACAGCTACATTGTAGCTATAGGTGGAGAGAGGCAAAGTAGAAAAAAAGTTGCTTGTTCAATGAATTATGACCAGTTGTACATTTCTCAAAACTTCCTATTTTCTGTACAGGCTGTTTACCAACAGAGATTCGATTTTCCTTCGTTTTGAAAGCTAAGCAATAAAATCCTAAGTTGACAAGAAAATTCGCACCGGTTTTCAGGCTAAAAACGTCACCGCAACCTGAATGAAATTTATTCAAAAGTAGCTTATGGGCCTGAAAAGTCTTCAAAAGTTTTGAGAAACGATGCCAGGACTTCAACTAAAAACCTCTTTCTACCATTATTTAAATGCCCATAACGATTTTTTTTTATTTTCTTATCTACTGTAAATCTACATGTCACGTTAATGAACGTCTGCAAAAAAATTTTTTGATTTCAGCAAAACGTGAACTTTTTATGATTTTTTAAAGTCTTCGAAATTTGCCGCCATTTTGGTCCACCATTCGCATTAGTCTCCTCTCGGACCCTCTCGGTTAACAAGGATCTGTGATGTAGATTAAGGAACACATAACTTCAAACAAAGGAACTGTGACGTAGATTAAGGAACGTGTGAGCCCGTTGGCCTTCTTATCAGTGGGGCGGGTATACTACAAAAAAATAGGATTTTGAAGATTTGAAATATTCATAAAAATTTAGCGTTTTGTGCAAAGCGCAAAATTGTTTCGCAGCGGTTCCTTTGTGGTGTTTACATTCAGATGAGAAAATAAAAAATTAAACGTTATGGGCACTTAAAAAGTCCAGATGTTCACTAACCACTAGTCAGACCACTAATACAACTCTACAAAATGGTTCCAAACTAAATGAAACCAATCAGAAGCCAGAACAAGGAAGCACTACTCTCTATAAAATAGAAATTGCCAGTGGCATGTTTGTTTTCATGACAGATTTTAATTTCACATACATAATATTAGAACTTCTCACCTTGACATGGCCCTAAATGCATCCTCCGCCACAGCAAAGATATGTGGGTCCATGTCACCCATGGACTGGCCACTGTAGGCAGAGATGATGTCTGGGCCATACAGAGGCAGCTGCTCATAAGGGTTGATAGCAACCAGCACAATACCTACAAACAGTACACAAAATTAAGTCAAACCTCACCTTACAGACACCTCTATTTTAGACAGTTCATTTTTTTTCATTAAGTTCCCACCTAAAACAAAATAACCTGAGAAAACTGATGACTTTTCGCGGTGGCACCACTACGGTTCCCTCCGCAAAAAGACGTCTGAGAAACGAGTGCAAAAATACTGTACTGATGATGTAATGCTACCCAGATTTGGGTAATCCTTCTGATTGGTTGAAATAATCTCTCAACCAATCAGAAGAACTACCTAGATCTGGGTAGCATTACATCATCAGTACCGTATATTGCGCTTGTTTCTCAGACGTCTTTTCACGAAAGAAATCGTAGTGGCGGCACCGCGAAAAGTCGTCTGTTTTCTCAGGCTACAAAAAATACAGATACCTGTATAATGTGGACACTTGGGTCTGTCCATATGGTGTCTGTATTCAGGAGGTTATTATGCTGTATAATTATATAAACTTACAAGAATAATGCGATAGTATATTTTTGCAGAACAGGGGGAGGTTGGGCACAGGGGTTGAAACCCAGGGAAAGAGAAGCAGCAAGTCTGTGGGAGGAGAGGGGAAAAGGAAAAAAAATTGAATCAGAATGATTCACAAGGAGGTAAACAGCAAGAGTCACCAAGTGGGGAAGAAAATAGGGGTATGTGTATATAGGGCACAGGCAGGGGGGAAGTTCTTAATGCCCTGTCCCCCCTGTTCATATCTCATCTCCCCTTGATAGATGATAAGCAATAAAGGTACAGTGTAACAAAATTAGCAAACTGTGCAGTATGCGAAATAAGGGCCTCAGAGGAAGAAGAGCATATAAGTGAAATTTCTGTTGATGACTTGATGTTGTAACATTTGAAACATGTTTTGTCCAAAAATCAAATAATTTTGTTATCTCTTTTTTTAAAAACACTGCAAGATACCCTTTGGGCAAGATGTAGTAATGAAGATTTCAATTCTTTAAGAGGAAAACAGCTTAATACTTAATCTCTACAACCATGTTCAATAATATTAATATAATATTTAATATTTATTGATTTGTATTGCGCAAATATCAATCCAGAGAAAGAAATTTTCATCTGCGCATTACATCGACTCAACAAAATCCTTCAATGATAAGAAGGGGCTTTGAAATTCTGGTTACATGTAAAATCATTGAAAATGAAAAGTATAATTTAACTTTGAATTAAAAAGCAGTGAAGGATATAACTGATCTAAACTTTGAACAACCAGTAAATATGCCAAAGGAAATTATGCAATGAAACACTGTCAACCAAAATTTTGCACGATGAACAATATTGTTTGATCAATTAGGTGGTTCATGCAACACTTGTAAAAACATTATGTCACTTAGCTGGAACTTAAAAATTGAATACATAACCAATATCCACTCAAAGATATATAGATCGTTATATTTAAATTCATTTTAATTTGACATAACTTATAAATATTTTTTTGATTATCTTTATATATTTTATGAGATGTTTGTAAGGATTTTCTTCGCAAAAATTAAAACAGCCCAAAATAGAGTTACAATTTAAAATTAAAATACGTAATCAAATAAAAATGATAGACATTAAACTAAATATTCAGACAAGTGAAAGAAATTTGCATTTTAAGATTTATCGGTCTTTTCACATTGCCGGAGGCGGACATTTTTAAAAGCATAAACAAAAGGGTCCGGACGTGCGTGTGATAACTTCGAGGAAATAATCAAAACAAACTAAAAAAAAAGGAAAAACAGACATTCTCCTTTCCAAAAAATAATATATTAAGCTTACTTATTTTATGTCTGAGCGTTGATTTATCCGCAAAATAAACACAGAGTTACAAACCTTGAGTGCAAATTAGTATCGCACCAATAAATTCACGACATGTTATGGAAGTGATTAAAATTTTAGTTCCTTTTTTCCACGGCTTATTTAAAAGGAAAGTTCCAGCAACCGAAGAAAACAAAGTGAGGCATGTATACCTACCGCAATAAGTGTATATCGCATTGGACTGCAGGAAACGAACTTGAAGATTGTACAACACTGAAAGCAAGAAATACAGTAAAATTAAGAAAGTTAACAAATAAGTTACATGTACCCTCACTTTGATTTCGGATCACTTTATAAGCTTTATACCAACATAACACGAAATTCCACAAATACATAGTACTATAGTATGTTTTTTAAAATGCCAAAACAAAAGAAAATTCATTAATTCTCGCGAAGAGTGTGTACACAAACAACAAGCACACAACATTTGATTGATATTTGAAAGCATGTACAAACCCGCCGGTTCGTGCAAGTAGCTCAACGTTGTCAGGTCATTTTCGCCAACCAAAACTTCGGGGTTTCTTAAAGGGGGCAATTTTTTTACATCCTTGGAAACATCGACAGTAATCTCCTGTTAAGAAGAAAATAAATAAATTTCGAGTCTACGAAGCGCTACACAAAACATGAATCTCACAACTTGTGAGTCTTATTAGCTCAATTGTCAAAATTGATAAGCTTAAGTTCAAATCAAGGATGAGTAAACTCACATTTCCGTCTTCAAGTTCAATTTCTAAGATGCCATCCTCCTTTAAATCTTTGGTTAACTCTCCACCAATCCATACCACCTGGCTATGAGGAATCCACACTCTCGCACCCTGAAAAAAGAACGAATACCGGTGTATAAGTTTACGAAATTTGCACCAGGCACTAGAGTTAAAAACAATAATCGCAAAGCCGCGAATTTTACCTTTGTGTAGAGTTCTAGCGTAGTCATTTTTACACGTAACGAATTCTATATATCCATTAATGATCTCAAGATGTACTATGGACATCATGCATGAGGTTTAAGCGGTGAGATATCGGCGAGAAATGTAAAAGAATTCGCCTCCACCGCCGCCATTTCGAGAGACATCAGACGCAGGCGCCGCTGACCAAATGTACTTTTGTCTTTCCGCGGGTCACGGGTCGCGGGTTGCGGGTCCCTCCGCAACTAACTGCTGTGCATTTGTACTAATTATTTCGTACGTGTAAGATCTTGTAAGAGAAAAATAAAAAAAGAAACAGCAAGAAAATGACATTAAAATCAAAACGGAACATTTAAGAGAAAAATGCCGTGCTCTCGTGGATAAACATTCATTTTAAAACATAATTATGTGGAAAAGGGTCTTTATGTATAAAAGGGCAGAAAAGTTTTACAATTCGGCAGGAAGCCCATCAGAATCCGGTCATAATTTGATGAATATTTCTTGCATTGGCAAATTCGTTACACATGCACTGGCAAGCGAAAAATTGCGAGGAAAGCCCTTTTCTTGGAAACCCCTGTTCGAATGATAAGGGTTTTCATTTAGCGGAATTCTTCATTTTTTCTCCTGGTTTTACTGATGGTTTGTAATAAACGTTCAGTGCAAACAACAGATAAAATCGAAAACTTGTCCTCCCGTGTATTACACGAGTCTTAAAGACTCGTGTCACTTGTGGAGGAACCTGTGAAAAAATTAATGTCACGAAATTACATTTATTTTGCGTTGTTTTCCTTACTAATATGTCTTGTCAGTAACTGTGCTCACACTGTGGGTGGCTCCTCCTAAAATGCAATTTGTATAGGACAATTGCCTTCTGCAATTGGTATAGAATTTAATGGAGCAGAAACCAATTGTGGAATTGCACACATTTTAGGCATCCTACTGATGAACAGTTACGAAATTCAGATATGTTTAGTAGCCACATTCAGTTGAGGTCTGTCCCCTTTGAAAACAAATATCATAAGAGTCATGAAACTTTTATTTTATCACCTGAGCCAGTAATACGGTAAATTGGCCACCGTAAAAAGACTAAACTGATATTCAAAAAGCTTGAGTTTCGGAACGAATCGTCAGCTTCGAGGATTCGCTCTCTGACGAAGGGCTAGCGCTTGAAACGTCCGTCAGCTTTTTAAATCACGCTTTTTTACAGTGGCTAATTTACCGTATAAACTCAGTTGATAAAACTGTCATTTCATGTTTCACTCGCCCACCATTTTCTTTATTTGGAAACTAACCCCCTTAATTTCAAAAGACATGTCCGGTCAGGTATATATCCGCGTGGCCATATCGCCACTTGGTACAGTGTAAACACCGATACGAAAACATTGCACTGATGAAAAAGTCTAGAAAAATAAACGAATTTAAACAGCCACAAGAGATATATTATTAATGATGAAAAAGTACGCAGGTAATATTGAAGTGCGACAGGTTAAAAAGGTATCCAACAGTGCATCGATGTATCGACGATAAAAAAGCAATCACTGCTGTAAACATGTCCGCAATTTTTTCTTGTACTTTTAAGTTCAACATATTTTCTCTTCGTTACTAATTTTGGGTTAACACCTACGGTATAGATTTTCTTGTTTTATCGAAATCGTACCTAATTTTGACGAGTGAAGGAATTGTTTTAATTGGCACTGAAAATTATTTGTCAGCAGGACGATTCCCTAGCTTTAAGCAGCATAAAATAAGCATATCATTATCTTTGTCACTTAACGCACACTGTAATAAATCTACAACTGAGTGCTGTTTGAAGCCGATTTGCCGGCACTCGGTTCTGACGGATAAACAGAAACTTCCGCGACTTGCGCATGCATCCGGGCAGACGATTAGTTGGTGTGAGTTTTGGCCATGTGGTTAAATCGCTGCAAAAATATACAAATGAATTATAAAGCCATATACCGAAATATCGCTCTCCTTCGCTGAATTGTGATTTGCATCGCAATCGTCCATTTAAATTTTCTATTGTGATGTAGGTTTACTCGCCATAACTGCTGGATAATTCAAAGTACACGGAATGAAATTCTCATTGTTGGTATGTCTAACATTCTTCATTGTCCTTCAAGAAGGTATGCGATGGTTTTAACAATTGTTATCAGCTACTTCTTGTTTTTTCCTAATTGAAATGAAACGTGAGTTCTTCGTAAAGTTCACTTCTTAGCTTAGACGTATCTTTGTTATCAATATGTTGATATCTGTAAGCTAAAGGTAAAAACTACATTGACGCTAGTTCAATTTTTGACAGTCCTGGTCAGGTTCAGCGAAACTCGGAAAAACGCCGATTTCCGAGATCTTATTTTCTTACTGTATAATAATGCAATCCCCAACAGTGAACACCCTAGCGCTAACTTGCGTAATATTTCTGATTAAGATCACTGAAAAAGAAATTAAAGCTGAATGATGAAACTTCAAATTTATAATAGAAAAATTCTCTCCCCGGTCGCGGCCAGTAATTTTTGTACTCGTACTTACAGTCTAACATACGATATAAACTGTATGGCTTTGTATAACATTGAATGACCTAGCTCAACTTTGGCTTTATTCAGGTGTATGAGTTTGAATTAATCGAAAACGGTCATTTTTACGCTTATTTTTTTTTTTTTGGTTTCGTGTTTTGTCTTCAGTCCACACTGGGTGATCGATTGTATGCCCCGTACCAGATACTTATTACAATACTGAATTTTTTCGCCACATGAACTTTTCACGTTCTTCGCGATGCTTAAATTTCATGGCGCGAAAAATCACTTATTTACAGGTAGAAATGTTCCAATGTTCAACGAATTCTCCAAATTCGCGCAAAACATGATATGATTCTTCCAAAATAGCTCTAAGCTGTCTCGGAAGTTTCGTTGAAAACGCTCTCCCATAACAGGAGAGGTTGGGTCGAACGCGGAACACTGTCTTCTTTTTTAGGAAGGCTGTAAAGTGGAACTAGCTCCTGCAGGGACACTTCCTCTTAACCCGAGCTGTCCCCTTAAAGGGAACCATCATTGTCATAACAAATTGACGTTAAATTGTTGGAAATAAAGTCGAAATTTCGATTATTTTAATAATAAATGGAAATATTTCTCAGTGTACAAAAGAATTGATATGAATATCAATTTTATTTGACTTCATATGGTTGCTGCTGCTGTTAAGAATCGACGTTCTTTTGTATGCAACAATAGACCAATTTCGATATATTAAAATTCATACTTGGCTCCGAGGCTTGGGGGAATAAAACAAAATAAATCACATTGAGGTTCAGCGTTGAATTATTCATTTCTTTTGTTTTATTCCCCGAAGCCTCGGACAAAGTATGAATTTTAATATATCGAAATTGGTATATCATAGACAACCGTAACACCGTCACGTCAAAAGCGAAAATAGGCGATATTCATACTTATTTTTTGTACACTTAAATTATATTTGCACTTGTTTTTTTAGTTTTAATTAAGTTTAGACTTCATTTTCAACAATTTAACGTCAATTTGTTATAACATGGAGGTTCCCTTTACTGTAATGGATAGAGTTGCTTTGAAATCCTGCAGGTAATAGCTGGAGCATTAATCCAATTTTTAGCGATTTTCTTTTTGTCAGTTTGTGGAGACAATGATGCCGCATGCGAGCAAAGGACGACGAAAAACAAGTGTTGTGTGTTCCCATTCACATATGACGGAAAACAGCATGACACCTGTATCTGGGGAGGTCCAACCACTGTTCATTGGTGCGCCACCACAGAAAACTACGACCGAGATGGACAGTGGGGCATTTGCAAGGGTACCGCTAAATAGTTCTTTTATTAAGTGTATATGGGTCTATATGGGAAAAACGGGTCGGGGCAATGTGTTATAAAGAAACCACTTGATGGAGCTGTTGTAGCTCAATTTTATTGTTGGTTGAATTTTTATTTTCCATTGTTCTTTTTTATGCTAATATAATGGTAAGAAACCCATATGTGGGTTGAAACGTGCAACTGTCTCTTGTACGCTTCAAAACAAGCTTCCGATTATTCAATTTGCTAAGAAGTTGTTACAGCCATATTTGGAAAATCAAGATAAAAATACTGATTAACCAATCAATTCGCTAGAAGAACTTGCTTCCAATCCGGAGGGACCGAGGGGTTTCCAAATATGGTACTAAGCAAAAAATGAAAATTCGGAAGCTGTGAATGCGCGTTACACGTTTCAGCCCACTTATGGGTTTCTGATGGTAATGAATATAAAACAAAGGAAATCAAAACTGAACCAAGGATAAAATTGAACTACAACAGAGCTGCATTAAAATCGTCGTTTGCGGATCCATCTTATTCCTCCCCAATCCCAGTTAATTTTTAATACTTAGTTAATCCTACAAACCTGAGCAGCAGTCGTTTCCTTTACAAGCGCGTGAAATGCGCGGAAAAGTTTGTCAGTGGGGCGCGAGATGGATGGGGTAGAGGAAGAAAAGGGGAGGTTTTTCCTTCCCTATCCTCTCCCCCCCCCATTTTTTTCTGGCTCAATCTCGCGCCAGAATCTTTTCGTGCACTTTTCATGTACGTTCTTGCTGAAAGAAACTACTGATGATACGACGTTGTATTTTCCTCTTTCCTGAAGAACGGTTTCCTTCTCTTCGGTAAACTGATAGTTTCTCGTTTGCAATCTGCTTCAATCTTTCCCAATCTAGTGACCACCCGTAGCTATATTTTCTTCGTTTGGTTCATAATTATGACATATCTTTGGCAGTTTTGTACTATACCTTAGTAAACGAAAACATTGAAAAGGAATACATCAAAAGGGCAGTAAATGCAAAGAGAGCAAGTTTAAGCGTTTCTAATTTTCTCAAAATGATTTTCAACAAGGTTCGGTGAGTTTTTTGCGAATCAAAAATGTTGTGCAGCTATGCATGCGATGTTAGCTAGCATATAAAAAAACACTAAAGATTCCTGAGGGGATCTTCAAGGCCTGCTCTTGTCACATTAAAATAGTAATCAAATCGCCGTAAATTCGTAGCAAAAGCCTTCAGCAGTTAACACAGGTGAAAATCGCCGCTAAAACCGTCCGTGATGATTTCGTACTTTTAGCCAGTCCCCGTTGTTTTCCACAGGAGTGAAATGCTACATTTGCACCAGTGACGTTTCATGGTCGGACTGCGAGTCTCATCAGCAATCGCACACGTGTCCGTACATGTACGATGAATGTCTCACTCTGAGCAAGGAAGAGGGAACCACTAACACCAGCCAACTGTTCCATAAGAGATGCACATCAAACAAGCTATGTACAGCGTATAATCCAACATGTAAGGGCCCGGATGTACTCAAGTGCGACTTCAGCTGCTGCATGGGAGATTTGTGTAACTCAGCCTCTATTTATACAAAGATTGGAAGTTTGGGCGTTTTGATTCTATCTGCTTGGGTTTCGTTCATGTACAATGGACGTGTGAACTAAAAAACGTACGATAGGTTATTGCAATGTTATGAAAGGAACAAGATTCTACTCGCGCTCTGATCGGTTAAAAACCATTTACCATGACTCTATGAAGATATAGAAAATTATTTTGAGAGTTCATTAAAGGGACACTGTCCCGGCCGAAATAGCAAACTTTCACGAAGCTTATTTCCACGTTATATCGCCAAATGCCACCAAATATACAACTTAGTTGGACAAAAAGATTCTATAGAGTAAAACAAAAGCAGTAGTTTAGAGATAAAGTGCAGGATTGCAAGGATTGAAGTGGATTACAGTTTATGAAATTTGATTTATTGACAGGCGGTCAAGAAATCAAACTTGGCATTCTTGTGAAATTTTGACTTTTCTAGCCGTTATTGTCTGTTTAGTTTATATTTCTTTGCTTCTATAACTTTTGGTAATGGTTTCTTCCAATTCATGAAGATACC
The DNA here is from genome assembly GCA_024195265.1 of Dendrophyllia cribrosa. Lineage (NCBI taxonomy): Eukaryota > Metazoa > Cnidaria > Anthozoa > Scleractinia > Dendrophylliidae > Dendrophyllia > Dendrophyllia cribrosa. Next base: position 42,685,697 of record JAJLRJ010000001.1, on the reverse strand, counting down.
ATAATCATGGAAACACGATATTTCAGCCGGGCCAGCGTTTCATTTTAAATAAAAGAAATAGAAAACGCATTCCATGTTTCCTCAAAGTTACATGATATAACACTCACGAAAGTTGGAAAGACGTCTAGACAGCTATTGACACACTCTCGGCTCGTGTTTCCACCGTTTTTCTCGTTCCCGTTTACGAGTGTTTAACTTTGCGGAAGCACGGAAAATGTTTTCTACTTCTTTAAAAAGGCGCGATTTATAATATAAGGAAGAGAAGGTAAGGATCACGCGAAACTAATATAATTTTAAAAATAAACTCAGCGCGCCATAAATAAGTATTATCTATGTTCATATCAGTAATAAGTCGATACAGTTCAAGACAACACTATCATACGTTTCCCGCGTCTGACCGGTAAAACTGGTCTTAGTATTTCATTATTACTTTCGGACTTGAAAACAGAGCCTTGGTTTCTATAACCAACGTTCAGCCTCGCAGAGCCAGTTCTTAGAATGAATCCACGATAATCTGCACAAGGGCACAGACTTCAGTGAAGAATGGTCAAGAAGAATACACGAGTGAATGCACGAACAACTCAGTAAGCAATTTGACCAGGGAAATACAAATGAGCGTAGGGAAATATAATGAACTATAATTTGTATTATCAAAGTGAAAAACAAAGTAATTGCACTTATGTACAGTATATCAAGTCTGTTATAACGAAATGCCCAATAAAATTGGTATTATTCGGAGTACAAGAGTAAAGTTCACAAAATCCGACATATATACAATTTTTGTCTCTGTTAGTTACTTTTAAGAGTCTCTCGAGCCATGTTTTAACGTGAATGAATGAGACTGAGACATTGCAGGTCGGCTGTCATCTTCTCCCTCCTCGCACAACAACAGGCTCAGGATCAAGAACAAGGCTTGAATCCAGTCTACTTCCATCACCTTTGGGTAAGAAAAATAATAGGACGGTTTTACTTGAGTGTCGTAAACCAAAACAAAGGTAATTACTCTGACCAATCACAACTGAAACAAACAATCTAATGAACCAATCACAACTCACGGCAGTTACATGCAGCCTGCGCCAAGCGCGGGAAAACGAGTTCGAGCTAGTCACGATTGGTTTTGGTTTTACTTCTGATTGGCTGAGATAGTGGCGCGAGTTTTTTCTGGCCAATCACAAAACGCCAATCGCGGAATTACTTTCGACACTCAACTGAATACGCTCTAACGAAAAAGTGTAATGATTTATAGCTTTCTACTGAAAATATTTGGCTCTGCTAACAAGATGAAATCAGAATACGTCAACAAAACTATGTTGTTTACATTTTAACGCACCAAAAAATGTCCAGGTGCACATAGGCAAAGTAGTGACTTCTTACCATATCTTACGAGAGGGATACATGTAGGTGCAATATTGAGAGGTATTCTGTTTTTGGAATGGTCAGAATATGTCCAAAAAAATGCGCCCTAAATCTGGAGTGGAGAAATCTTGATTATCATTTTGCCAACTGAGAGAGGCGACACTTCAAAAAAGTTCAACAATTTGAGCTTTTGCTTTTACTGTGTTAATTAAAAATAATTTACAAGGTTGATCGACTTTTATTTCACGATATCAAGCACTTTCTAAACAAAATACCTCTATCTCGTACATGTAGTAAGCCTTCTGGATTTCGTCTCAGTCTTGATTCTAATCGAGGCAAACCAAACAAAGCAAAGGAGATAAATGTAAGTCATACTGTCGGCATGTTTAAGAAATGCCATTCATGTGCCAAGGCCTGAATGCAGGAAAGAGGGGAGCGGGGAACCGGAACAAAAAAAAAAGGGTGAGGATGGGAAGCAGAATAAGATAGAAAACATTGCAACATCTAAAAAAGAAAAAGAAAAAGAGGTAGGCGCCAAGAGAACTAGACTTGAGGGTATGGAAAGCAGAAAATTAAGACCTATCTAACGGCCCCACCTCTCGATAGCAAACCATGTGCAATGAGTAGCAAAGTAGCAAAAGACTAAGGAAGTGATCTGTTGCTATCGGCGAATGTATTGTTATGAAGCCTGACATGAAAGGACCGTGCAAAGGCTTCTGGGGCACTTCAGACGATCCTGCACATGAGGGCCAGCATTATGGAAGTCGACTGTTTTCCATTTTGTATCTTCTGTCATTATTGTGTGAAGCCACTAGATGTGAAAAAAAGACCTTTCCGTTTCCTTTAAGGCCCTCATTGATTCTGGTTTAAACTTGCCTAAATTACATTTACCCACATCAAAAACAAAGACTTTCACCTTACCTCTAGAATGAGGCCGTAACGATGACTCATCTCTCAGACCTCTGAATCTTCTACCCTCGCCTTGGCCACCTTGGAGAAAATGAGCCAATATGCCATACAAAAGGGGCCTAAATGCAAATAATCCCCATTTATTATTCGACATAGCATTCTAGAGTGCAAGTACGCATCAAAACGAGTGCAAATATGACACGCCATTACACTCTTCTGACTGCGCGCTAGGAAAAACAGTTTCAAAAACTTCGTTTTAGGAGAAGATTACTGTCGTATAATAAACAATTTATTCAGCAAAAAATTGTGTAATACGGCTGGGCATTTTTGCTCGTCAGTTTTTATTTTTTCAAGCCTTAACTGACTCGTAAAAATACTCAGCCGTATTATACAACTTCATGCTGAATAACCTCAGTCTATGTATTAGGTAATATTAAGTACAAGTTGTTATTACATGTGTCATCCAAGTCTGATTTGTGTGCTCTTGGATCAGGAAGGGGGTCAGGGATTCCAGGTATCAACTGGGAGAAGAGGGGTGGGAACAGGAAGAAATTGGCATTTATGAAAATAATGATCGCAAGCAGTAGAACAGGCCGGGGAGAATTTGCAAAATGAATATTTTTCAATTAGCAAAAGCACAAAGAATTGAGAGCTGTCATGGAAAGGAAAGTACTGATTATCTCAATGGCATTAGATAAATCTGGAACATTAAAATCATGGCCTTTTTTCCCCGCAAGTGTGAGTTGTATTTTCTGCAACCACTTATAAAATAGTGCTAAATTGAAGGGGTGCAAGGAATAAGGCCCTAAGTGACTCGTGACTTTTGATGTAATGTCAAATTCTCCCTGTGTTTCACAAGGGAATACATGTACAAGGCAGTTTGGAATGAGAATCTAGCAGTTTATCAGAAGTCACTAAGGGCTTTTTCCAGGCACCCCTTCATTATTATGCACATTACATGGATGGTGATGTAGGCTGTTCCTCTGCAATATTTAGCTCTTGAGCAAGAAATTGTCTGTCCATTGGTTCTTTGGGTTGACCTGTTTCTGTAACAAAGTTGAAAAAAGGAGTCATAGTAAAATTAAAAGTCTATTTCAGGGCTGCCACTAATAACTTTTTAATAGACGAGGAAGTAAAAAATGAAAAAAGTAGCCGGGTCTTAATGGTCTGGCCCTGGAATATATTACTGATATGTTTAGTTATAAATTAAACCCACACCATAAAACCTACCTTCTGGTGGTACTGGTTCTTTTGTCACTCCTCGTATTACTACTACTACATACATGTATGGTCTGTATTCTCCACCTTATTAACATGTGGTCAAGTCGGGCTTCCGTCAAATCACACTAAGTCTATCTCATTACAATCTGCAAACCGACAACAAGAGCTTGCAAAACAACTTTGGTGATATACCTTTTATCGGGCATCAAGAGTTTTGCTTAGGATCTTACTTCCCTGTTACTGTCAGTTGTAAGGAAATGGAAGAGGTAATAAGGAGAGAATTATTTTATTTGTGGCTATGGAGGTAGAGTAGAAGCATTTAAGAAGATACTGTGATTAAAAATGCAAAGTTTTTGCAACTATTCCATTAACGTTTACTATATAACACTTTTGATGACATCGAGGTAATGTTGATATTTTAAAGCCTGAGCAGGCTCGTTTTTTGGATGTCTGGCAAAAGTCGATTATGGAAAAATTGTTTTTCACTTGATTAAGCCGTGGACCATTATATCTTGTTATATCTTTAAACTGCGAGTTGTAAGTACTAAGATAAGACAAAAACTGTTGGATGAACATAATACAAACTCTGCAAAAAATAAACATCAATAAGTGCTTGTCATGTGGCATTCTTTCTTATCAACTCTTTTAGCAAAAACGGACGATGCATGACCCCAACGCACAACCCACGACGTATGACCCCGCCACCCACGCACACCATTCAGCTTCTCCCCAAAAATGCATTTTCACAGTTATACTTGTCTTTACATTTCAATTTATACTCTTCTCTGATCTCCATGACAAAAATTTTCAGAAAACTGGTTCCCTGTTCCAGAATAACCAGGGATTAACCCCCTTCCCTGGGACTTGGGTGGAGAAAAACATTGCATCACAGGAAACAACTATACCAGAACAGACCTCAGACCACCAAGAGATAACATGGAGTAAAGTTTCTTGTCTGCAACAGCAGACGTGCCAGACCAACTACAAGACTACCATGTAACCACTTTAGGATCACAGGGATGTTTTTTATGAGTAACCGCCAGCAAAACAATGAATGGTATTATCAGGGTTGTCCAAAAGTTTGAAGTAGATGTTGGACTATAGAAAGTAACTGGATATTTTAAAAAAGATTGTCATCTCCTCTAAAGAACTGCCAAGCCAAGTAGCCAGCTGATATAAAAGTAGGTGGTGATTCTCCTATAACCAGCTCCTTTTAAAGGGGAAGTATCACGGGGATTTGTTGTCATTTTAAAAAGCAAAAAAATGTTATTGTATGATCAGAAACCGAAAAATAAAGCTCCAATGGTGTGATAAATTATTACAAAATATATCAAAACTGTAGATTAGTGTCTCTGGTCATGGAAGGACTGGGTCTCAATGAATTACAACTTGAAAAAAATTACAGCCTAATCTTTTTCAAGTTACCACATTTTCGTCACCAAATGGGCTAGAACAGATCATAATCCGTCCCTCTTTCAAGAATTGGTTTATTTTACTCTCTTGGTGTTTTAGTATTACTTTGTAAATAAGTAAAGGTATTGTAAAATGGCTTTGACCAAAAAACATCAAAATTCCTGTGATACAGTACTTCCCCTTTAATTTGACAACCCTCTATCACTCATACTTATACAGTGCATGTATTTATGTCATTTACATTCAATGTACCTGCTAAAAGCACAGACTCTGTGTATTTGTATTTGTTGAATGCCAAGTATTCTCTAATAAGCTCATTGATGAGAAGATTCTCATTGGATAGTGATGGTCGTGCTTCTGTCTGAAAATTAAAACAAAATATTGTTAGTTTTGCTAAGTCTAAAAACAACAATGAATAAAATCACTTTTAAGTTAATACCTAGAATAAGGGATGAACCTTAACAGTTAACAGTTAGCAAAACTTAACAGAAATCATTTCTTTTGTTTCCATATGTCTCGTTCAAGAAAACATTCAGGCATATGTAAATAAGTGGCCGGGTATTCTAAAATCGCTCCGCAAAACCATGGTTTCTGTGATTTGTGTGAAAAAACAGCTCACAGAACATAAATTCTTACATGATTGCGAACCTGCAAATGTTTGTAGATGTGGGAATTACGATCCAAAAGTAGATGTTTGCGACCCCTGGTGCCCAAATGTCTGGTGGTTTCACCAACATAGCAAGCATAACAACCTGCACATGTAAATTTATATACCACCTGAGAACACAGCGCACTTGTCTGCAAACATTTGCACAGTTCGCAATCATGTAAGAATTTATCTTCTGTGAGCTGTTTTTTCACATTTTGGACTCGGCTCCTACTATTTTCAAACTTAAGATCAAAGAAGCCCTTCATATTGAATGGGAACGACCCGCGCTCAACAAACAAGTTAAATATGTTCACTTAATACTCTTACTTTAATTTTTCATCCTTGTTAATATCATCAATGCGTTTTGTTTTTCATAGAAGTATTACATGTACATATTTCGTTGTATCCCTTTAATATTATGCAATATTTTCACAGATCTATATCTGTATCACGTTATTTGTATTCTGCCGATTCCGTTCTATCCCATATTATGTAATATTCTCACAAATTTGTAATTAGCTATTATTAATTTCTACTACTACACTGTAAGCTTATTTAAACAAGGACACTGACTATAAATAGGATAGCTCCGTCCCCTTTTGTCACACCATCACTGCTTCAACGGCTAATCAAACATGGCTGAACACTGCGAGCAACACGGAGGAAGGCCGTTGCCCCAAGAAATAGGTCTAATTCTACCTTCATTAGTTCAATCTTGTATAGGATTTATCTTTAACGAAAATAAAAATAAAAACATTATTTGAATTTATGCGCCTTTTAGCATGAATATAATATTTTAGCTTTCCAAATTTGAATTTCGCGCGGTAACGTATCTCCATTGGCGAGCGGATGCACGTGATGTTGACAGTTCGGTGTCAAGTGTGAAATGACTGGCGGCTTGGCCAGGCCAAGCTTCCTTTTATAGTCAGTGTCCTTGTTTAAGCTTATAATCAACACTTCTTTGTTATTAACTTAATCGTATCAATAATAAAATTCTCGATTGTGATTGGTCATCCGCGCACCTATTTATTACGTAATTGGCGTGTGATCACGTGGGTGTCCAATTACAGCTGTCCAATTACAACTTTTTGTAATTGGATAGCTGTAATTGGACACCTATGTTGCGCGCGCGTCAATCAGGTGCACTAAAATGAGTTCTTTTTCTCGCTGTTTCCTTCTGCTTTCAAACTGATAGAAAATATTCTTAACGTTTTGAGTACAAAAAACTCCACATAGACTTTTTAATCTCGAATTTTGTTATTGATGCGATTAATTAGTAATTGAACTTCGTGTCGTACAATTCAGGGGTAATCGTGCTCGTAATTTCAAATCGTCCTCGCGCTACGCGCTCGGCCGATTTGAAATTACTCGCCCGATTACTCCCTGAATTGTACTCCACTCAGTCCAATTACTATTACTTATATATACAGTAACTAATTTTGTAAACATTCTGAACTGATGATGGATACTGAAGTATCCGAAACATGTTTTCCAAACTTAAACATTGTGTCGTGTTCTTGAAATGTGTAATATCTATACTATAGCTACGAAATTTCGGTAACTTTATCAAATACCTGATCATCCAATGCTCCAAAGACTTCTGCTCGAACACGGGCCCGAATTTGACCAAGAACACCTCTGTTTTCTAAAGTTTCTTTTAACACTAGTAAAAATGACAGTTAAACAGACTTATACTTTCATATAATCGACAGAAGACATCATAAAGGGGGAAATAAAATGGTATTTCTTACCGTTTTTCAGCTCATCCACGGTCGCCATTTTGAAAATGGCGGTAATGTTGTTTGTATTTCAGCTGATTCCTTGCGGGCTCAACGTGGGCATTTTGTTTGTTGGACGGGCCGGGAGGGGCGAACAAATCGGGTCTTTTAGAAACTGGAAGAAAATGACTCCATTCTGACCTATAGATATCATTTTTCATAATAAAAGAAGTGATATAAAATCAGAAAATTTCCTTTTTTGATTTCTACATCAGTTTTTACACACATACAAAAATGTTCATTTTACTGGAATACCGACCCCACCCCAGTAAAAATGAAACGTGACACTTTTTTGTCACGCTGGCTGTGACCACCACAAAATTTCTCCGACCGCCGTGCAGGAAAGAATGATTTGAGAGAAACTGCGCAATACCGTACTGAACTTCTTTGGTGTGCAGAAATTTGTCAATACTAGTTTAAAGTGATAAGAAAACTAGATTTCATACTAGTTATGAATCCTACAAGGCCTGATCCAACCGATCCAGGGAGAATTTCGCTGGCTTATCGGGATATCACTGAACTTCCAGAGGGCTACATCAAAACGTTAGGCGACATCACTGTGTTGGATTTGAGTCATAATAATCTGTCGTATCCTTGATCTTTTGAGTTCATTTTATACAGTTTATCTGCTTCAATTGAAGATTAAGTAAGCTTATTGATTTTTTTTTTCAAGGAGAATTCGTAATCATTGATGACATAAGTTATCCCATGCAGTATGCATAAGCTTACTTATTACCAGGCGTAACTAATCGATGACATCAATGAAATCAATGAGTAATCAATAGGTAATCGATGGGTTTTTATTTGATTAGTCATTGATTATTTGCGATGATCAATGAATAATCGATGACTAATCGACAGGCCACAAAATTTTTGGTCATCGATTGCATCGATTAGTCATTGATTGCATTGATTAGTCATTGATTCCATTCATTAGTCATCGATCGTGCAATAAAAACAAATGTCGAAAACAACTCTTTAAACGGATGTTTATTTTCTTTGTCCTTTTAAGTACAGGGTGGTATAAACTAATTTCAAACTTTAACTGACTTCGGGAGGCTTATTTTCACGCTGCCGTTTATTATTGAACCAAACCTTGACGGTTGCCCGGTCAAGGTTGTTCAATTTTCCAAACTCCTCCATTACGCCTTGTGATGGATATTTACTTTCTTTATATAGGGCTTCAAGGGCCATTTTTTGTAGACTGGAGAATTTTGTTCTTGTAGTTGTGGGTGATGAAGTCGCACGTTTCCTCTTTCCTATTAAGAAAAAAAAAACAAAATAAAATTAAATATATTTATTTAGTTGAAGGTTTTTCATACAAAGCAACGGAGCACTGATGAAAAAAACAATAACAAAAAAAAAACATCTGATCAAAACACATCCCATGCCAGTAACTGGCAGTAGCGATGTCAGTGTACCCTTTCAGTACACAATGCATATGTGCCTGGATTGTGCAACGGAAATTAAGTTCTTACGAGCTGATTAAATTACATCCATTCATCCATCCATTACATATATTCATAAGCGCTTCATGTACCTTTGATCTTTCCTTTTAGATCTGCTGTAGGATCCTCTTGCTGTAGCCAATTCTTTATCTTTCGGTAGGGCTCTCTTCCCTCTTCTGACAATTGTTCAAAGGTCTTAGGTTTGTTGAGAATTTCGGAACCTCTGCCCTGGGACCTACTACTAGATGAGAAAATCCTCTCAGAAATCGAGGGCCACCGGCAGAGGTTGGAGAGTCAAGAAAAGAAATTAAAAGAAGCGAAAGAAAAAGAGAAGAATGAAAAAATAGAACGTATGAAGCAGAGACCTGCCGAAAATATGACTATGGCGGTTCTCAAACAACTATTAAAAGATAAAGGAATTGCGTTTAGTTCAAAGGCAAAAAAATCGGATCTTGTAGAAATATTTAAGGCTCAAGCTGGTACACAGGCCAACAATGTAAATATTTTAAGGTCACACCCGAAGAAAGCACAAAACGTGACAGTGCTTGCATCTGTTTCCTTGCCTAACGCAGGTGCTTATGACGGCTCCTTGCCTAAGCCAAAGCAGTTTTTCTTTGCTGACAAACATTTATCAATCCATAACCACGCAATCGATTCTTGTCAGCGTACTTTTTAGTTTATTTTATAAACTGGTTGGTTCCTGTTCAGTTGTTTTGTTATTAAATAAAAAGTTCATTTGGGATAAATGAAACCGCGTTAACTGACCTTAATTTTTTTTAATGCGTAATTCAGTTACATGTATAAAGCGTAGAACGTATTACGGAAACACAAGCGAAGGAAATATTGGTACCTAAAAGCAGGAAATCTGTCTTTGATGCGCGGTATAATAGTCAATGAGTAATCGATGGCTCATCGATGAGTAATCAATGGAATCAATGGGCAATCAATTACATCAATGAGAAATCGATGTCATCGATGAGTAATCGATAGGCCACAAAATTTTTGGACTTCGATTAGTCATCGATTACCCATTGATCATCGCCATTAATCAATGACTAATCAACTTAATATCATCGATTACTCATTGATTACCAATTGATGTCATTGATCATCGATTGGTTATGCCTGGTTATTAATCATTTGAGCTGATACATTTTAAAACTGAAAGAAACGCTTAAACAACAGCTCTAGAAACAGTAGCTCCTACGTGCTTAAGCCTTCAATATTTAGAACGTTATTAACGGCGTATTAAGTAAAAACGTTCTTAGAACTAAAGTCCAATTCATACAATGCAACCACATCATTTTTGTATAAATCTGATAGATTTACCTGCAAGGGGCTTTGCAGTGGAGGAAGATGGGAAACCGGGGGGCTGGGGGGTGGGGGGGGGAGGGGGGCGTCATCAATGTATTATTAAGAGATTGTAGGAAGAGAGAGAAATAGCACCTAATATACAACACATAATAGCATAATAGCACCTAATATACAGCACATACCATTACTAAATGGTGTGGAGCCCCCAGTGGTCAAGTGATGTAAACTGTTTCAGAACTTGCATTATGGTGGCTCAAAAGTCGGAAAGATTTCCGTACAACCCCATACATAAGGCATGCATACTGTTCAGAAAACTGAAACAAAAGCCAAAACAATAGAAATCCAAAAGCAAAACAATAGCACATACATACATAATTAATGTATGAGGTAACACGGAAATCTTACCCAAAATTCAGTCTGTACCTTCTTCTTATCTTCATAGTTCAGTTATACACGACCCCACAAGCTGTACAGCTTTAATCACTAATCGTGTCTAAATAAAGGTTTTACATTACATTACATTGCATTAATGTTTATCTGTAGACAAAATGGATAAAACTCATCTAATTTAAACCTTGAAGTATTGTCTTTCTTAACCAATTAAAAGCAACTTCCATTTTTTACAGGACATTACCAAGCTTAACACATTAATTCTGGATGACAATAATCTGACCAGTCATGCTAATTTTCCATTCATTGATTCACTTCACACATTGTGGGTAAACCACAATAAAATTACAAACCTGAGCGCCTTTGTTGAGACTGTAGCAAAATGCTTTCCAAATCTGAAATACTTCAGCATGATGAACAATGAGGCAGCACCAAGTTATTTTAATGGTGGCACTTATCACCAGTACAAAGATTACAGGTATTTGACTTTTAAAAATCATTAATACCAAAAGAAATACAGTGAAATCTGGGGTCAATTTAATAAAACTTTTACAAGTGTAATTTGCAAGTGTAACCATTGTTGCAGAGGTTGAAAACAATAGCTACACATGTAAATTACAAGTGTAAAAGTTTTATTGAATTGACCCCTGTATAAAGCAGACACCCTCGGGGCCCTTGCTAGTGTCTGCTTAGTAGAAGGGTATTGCTGAATATAGGTTTGTTTTAAAGTAAATATGGGAAGAAATTTAGGGACCCAAGCAGCTGCATGGTGTCTGCTTAAGGAGGCTAGAAAGGGTTTTCAGCTGCTTGCGCGCGCGACATGCACTCGTCATGCATTGACGCACTTGTCAGCTGATTTTCCTATCAAATAAAATAATTTGTACTTATTGACTAAGTGAGAGGGCCGGATGGGAAAATATTGGCTCGAGGTCATGGTGTACATACCGAGCACAGTGAGGTCCGTGCGCCTTGACCGAGACCCATGAATATTTTCCCATCCAGCCCAACCTAACTTAGTCAATAAGTATTTTATCATGATATGACCAATTTAGAGACAAAATTGCTTGAAATATTAACTCACGATGCCGTAGGCTTTTGTAGTAGGGCCGTACATCTTTTTTCAGATCCCCTCGCGCAAATGCATATGGCCCTCATACGGGACTTTCATCAATGGTTTTGCAAAGAAAAGGCTTGTAGAACTGTGCGGGTCATATTGTGATAATTAAATTAATTTGCATGCATTTTCAGTGGCATTGTAGGTGTTCAGTTATGAGAGATTCTTGTTTTGCAGGTGTTATGTCATAAGCCATCTTCCCAGCTTACTTGTGCTTGATGATCATGCCATCACAGCAGAGGAGAGGGAAGAAGCACGCAAAGTATATGGCAACAGAAGAGTTTCCACAAGCTCAAAGAGATCCAGCAAGAAAAACAAAGAAAAGGTCAGCTTAAACTCCTGTCTAAAATACCTATTAAATAAATGTTTTACAAATTTGTTGGAATTGGGATAAAATAGTCGAATTAATACTAATTCAATTAAACATGGTACTGAGATTAGGTATCATTCTGTGGTATGTATGCGCTTAGTTTAGGCTTAACCTTGTTCTCAGGTCACCCTGCTTCCCCCCCTGGCTGAGTGAGAGAGATGAAGACAGACTCTGGGAATGAGGCTATTAATAAACAGTTGGCCAATCACAAAAAAAAAAAAAATACATCCTTACCATTGCCATAATGTTACATGCCTGATTCATTTCACATCCTTTCACCCAGCTACCTGTCTAACCATCCTTAAAGTCACCTGTCCTCTAACCCAGACACAAAAGAGTTAATACTATCGCTTTCAGATTGCCATTATGATACCAATACCAATATTATTCTAAGTCATTTGAATTATTGTGTCCTCAAGACTAAAAGAAGCACTCAAAATAACTTAAGGTGACCCCTAGTATTGCACTGTGCACCACTGTCACATACAATAATTTTATCATTTGCCCGCACTCTGAACAAAGACAGTTTCCCTTGAGGCTAAGTTCACCAAATAAAGTAAGTGGTCATTTTCCCTTAAATGAACACAGTAACCTAGCAATGTTTGATCGTTATTTGTTTAAACATTATTACTCCATCATTGACTATCATGGTGCAAGGTCTTGCAAAATTTTATATTAAGCCTATCACAGCATGTGCAGAGATGGTGAAGCCGGTCCATTGCATTTTCCCTTTGCTAAAAAAGAATGCCCGTAATTTAGTGTTTTACAATTACCTTCTAGTGATGGTTATACTGGAGGAATGTGGTATTAACAGTGATATTTTCTGTTTGTTGAATCTTGCAGCGCAAGAAAAGTACGGATCAATAACCGGGAGAGATTTGATTCACAAGAGACACAGTCTTTAAAAAACCTTGTTTGCAGGACGAGAAGGGGGGCTGGATAAATCAAAAGTGATAGGAAGGCACGTTGACCACAAAATTTCAGGAGTGAAATGCAATCTCATTTTCTACAGGCAATCAAATTATGAGGGCATAAAATATAATTGAACTGAATTTGTAGCAGCAGCTAAAAATGTGAAATTAAAGGGACACTGTCACGAATTTGTATGCGCGGACCAGGCTCACTTCCGGTCTACTTGAAAACATTTGGCCGCCATTATGGATTTTGGAATCGGTGGCAAAAAATACTCATTTTCAGCGTAAGATGCGATAATTTTTAAAAAAACCAGACATGTTTTATGATGGAAGGGAAATAGTTCTTTAACTGTGGCTTAAAAACGCGCCGATCGGATGGATTTTTGGGACGCAAATCGCAAGTCGGTCTCAAACCGAGTGTTTTGCCCTGACCCTGTCTTATGAAGGGAAAAAAGTGGCGACAAAGAAACCAGAAACGGCTAAGAAAAGCCCAAAGGACAAAAGAATACGCCAGAGGCGAGTTTAATAGTGTCGCTTTATTGAATTACACGTAATGTCTAAATTTCGCTTTATTTAGCGTTCGAATTCTACTTTATTTTTCCCCATACAACGTCTTATAACATTATAAGTCGCTCAAATTTTCAACGGCCGCCGTGTAATACCGCCTTCATTGAAGGATCACGTCCCGACTCACACACCGCTAATAATTTAAAATCCTTTGCTTTCTCGTGACGTGAGAAAATAAGCCATTTTCGTATTTAAAATTACCGCTGAATTCAAACACCAATGACACATTGATACAGGGTTAGACTCGACCTGACGTAAAATATTCACAAATACCGGCAGAAGGTGCGTGAAATTTGAAAATTAAACAATAGACAGTGCTCTAAACAGGTCATCTTCTCGCCTGAATTTGTGAATATTTTACATCAGGTCGAGTCTAACCCTGTAAAAATGCGTCTTCAATGCTTTCATTCAGCGACCATAGCGAATTCGAAACTGGACTATTAAATTCCAGCGACAACAAGTGCGTCGCGAAGACTGAATCGGAGTAAGTTTCGTAGCCTGCGATGAATTTCGCTTCGTGCCATGACTAAGATATTGTATCTTCGAAATAAACACGTTTATGGGATTTCAACCACTCTTTCATCGTTCTTTTCGGTGTACCAAATATCCTTTTTCGTCCCGAGTTTCTTCGTTTTCCACCGTGACCGCCGCCACTAGTCGACGCCATTTTGAAATGACACTTCAACTTGAAAAATTCAGGCTGAACTGTTCAAGTTTCGATTCGAGAAACTGGCGCATGCGCCCTCGTGACAGTATCCCTTTAAAGGCCCGTTTATACATGCGATTTTTGATGCGATTTTTGTCGCACTCTCCAATGCATATGTTGTCGTAAGTGTAAACTAGCGGCGATTTCCTGTGCGATTCGGGTGCGACATTTGCTTTGATTTGCTGTGATTTCCCAAAAATCGCCTCCAAGTTGCATCAGGTTCGAAACCTCTGCGACATCGTGCGACAAATCGCGCCCAAATCGCACTGAAATCGCCGCCCGTTTACACATGCGATTTGAAGGTGCAACTTGCGCGCGACAAAAATTGCACAAAAAAATCGCCTGTGTAAACGGGCCTTAAGAGTTATTTTTTTACAGAAATTTTTATTGACTTAATTGAGAACTAAATATGTAAATAGAAAGTGGGTATACATATAATGTTAAGAAAAAGCAGCTATTTTGTAATTTATGGCAGTTTCTATCTGCATTGTTTTATAATTTGTACAATAAAATCATAGTTTTATATAATATAATAGTCAATATCTTTCAGTAGATGTTTCATTTTTGAAAGAGAAAATGCCACGTATGGCTAAAGTTTCATAAACAAATGCAAATGGAGAGAGTTTGGGAAAATACAAAAGTTTACATGAACCCTAACTTCTCTGAGCCTCCTCTGAGTTAAAGTATTTGCATCTGACTGGGTTGTTCAAAAGGTGGATATCGCTAAGCTCTCCAGTGGATAACATGATTTTGTTAACGCTTATTCGCTAAACTGTGGTTAATCAAGCTCCATCTTTATCTACAACTTTAATCCACAAAGGCTATGGCCATCACGTATATGTAGTGCTAGTGCAACTAAACATTGTTTGTGCGGTGTATATGCGCTATTCCCTGGGGGGGTGGGGGGGTACTCCCATATGTAAGCATGTATATAGGTATGTGCAGAGGAATAGGAATAGGGTATGGTTTTATAGGTGTTCAGTCCTTAAAAAGGATATTTTTGTTTGTTGTTGTTGTTGTTTGTTGTTATCCTTTTTAACTCGTGAATACGCGAAGCGTAATGAACGCCAAAGGACCTAATCTGCTCATTTCTACAGACTACTCGGCTGTTTGTCACTTTATACCGCGATGCACCGTGCATTGTTTATTTTGATTTGGACCCAGCCAGATAAATGCGATCTCTCGCGAAATGAAATTTTTGCCTCTCATCTCCAGGAAGAAATGAACACTGAGTTTCAAATTTCATTCGACATTAATTTTAAAATTTATTAGTCCCAAGAAGCGGTCCTGTTAGATATCAAAATCCCGTCTAACATGTCTCGCATTTTGTCTGGGGTCTGGGGTCGCTCAACCCCCCTTAGTGTAGCTCCAGGCAACTCCAGTCGCCGAGGCAGTTTCCTCCGCTTCGAAAGTTCGTATCGAAAACATTTTCACGTCGTGGGACGCGGTAAACCTCCTGCTATTTTTACCGAAAGTTTAAGGTCAATTCCGCTTAAAACAAAACGTCCAGCGAGCCGAGAAGTGTTTGTATTTTGTGAGCTGTTCTGTTGGCGTATCTGATTTGCATGGGCACAATTGACCATCTATCCATGTGGCTTGATAGCTCACTGGATAGAGCATTGCACCGGTATCGCAAGGTCATGGGTTCGAATCCCGTTCAAGCCTGAATTTTTTTCAGGTTGCTTTTTCAACTGCTTAAGTTGAGAGCACACTGCGAGGATCACAAATCATCACTCATGTTTATCCGCAGTTCAAATATATGATTTTCATATATTCATATTCATATAATAATTATTAGTGAGCTCTGATGGCGGAGGACGTTATCGGCTTCACAAGTTTGCATCGAAAAAATTTCGATGACTAGGGACGGGGAAAACCTCCTTCAACTTTTATGTAATATTTCACATAGTTGCTGGCAAAAACGACTCTGCCGGCGAGCCGAAAAGTTTGAGCTTTTTCTGTTGTTTACATCTCCAGGGAGCATTATTCATTCCGGTTATCGATGGTAAGATTCAAATGTCAACTCACAGTATCTGGAAAACGAATCTTAACTAGGCAATCTAATATACCTATTTCCTTTCCACGAACGACCGAATTTCTGAGCCAAACCTTCTGAAGGTTCCCGTTTCTTGACAGCCGGCCTCGAGCCTTCGGCGGCGTAACGATGGAAAATAAAAGAAAACAGACAAAAACAAGATGCAATGCCTTGAATATGAACTAAATATTTGAAAGAAATGATCTTGAAGTTAATAGACGATACAGATTCTATTTCGTCATCAGCCAAGGTCGTTACGGAGTGGTACGAGAGAGAGTGCAGCGCATGCGTCAAATCAGTTGTGTAGTCCTTGCGTTGAAATCGGGTCGCACTTTACAGTTTTGGTACTTTTATCTCTGTTTTCTGCGTTATATTTACAGGTAACCGAACTGTTCATCGCCAGTTTACTTGGAAACGACTGACTGTCGATATCTGCGGCATGTTTGGTGAGATTTATCGTCCTGAATTGAAAATGTTTTCGCTTTACGTGTTTCCCGCTCTTTTTTACAGTGAATGAAAGCATGGCCGCCGAAGGTCCCGGCGACAAGGAGCTGACTCCTGTCGCTCTTGCTAATGATGTTGCGGTGGATCCCGGCATCTCAAAAACCCTCCTTACGGTTCTAACTGAAATGCAGAAGAATATGACTTCTTCAAACGCAATGCTTTGTGAGCTAATGCAGCACAAACGTAAGTCAAGCCAGGAGTCAGACTCGACCTCGGCTAAAAGAATGAAACGTGATTCAAATGAATCTAATTCTACTGTCAAAGCTTCAGAGAAAGCTAAAGAAACTACTTCACAAGAAGTACATGACAGTGCTTCAGATGAAGCATATTCTGTCTCAAATGAAGACGATCCCATGCACCAAGACGTCGATTCACTTAGCCTATTTGGCAATGACAGTCTGGACGAGGGGCACTCGGAGAATAATGAGTTGAACAACGATGAGTTGCTGACTCAAATTACCACCGCGCTGAACGCTTCAGACGAAGCTGGACCTCCAGTCTCAGAAAAATTGTCGAAACTTGTAAATGACAAGTTTCACACTGAATACAGTGTTGAGAAACGTAAAGAAATACTTCAGAAGTATAAAATACCTAGTAATTGTGTAGCATTATCTGTACCCAAAGTTAACCCAGAGATTTGGGGAGATCTTACCACAAATTCCAAAAGGTCAGACATCAGAGTATCGGTGCTACAGGACACGTTACTAAAGGTGTCGAGTGCCATTATTATCACTGTCGATGATTTGCCCAGTCACAGGGAAAAGAAAACTTGCCCGAATTATAAAGCTCTTATACCCAGTTTGACTGATTCTGTAGCTCTGATTGGGCATGTACACAAGGAACTCTCCTTCAAACGAAGGGATGCCATACGACCGTATTTGAATCAAGAGTTCAAACAGGCCTGTTCGAGGACTATCTAACCGGGGAAACTCCTTTTTGGGGAAGATTTACCCAAAACCCTACAGGAGCTTAAGACAACCAATAACATAATGAATAAAGTAACACACAATAACAAGGGGAATGCTTCATCAAAAAGCCACTACAATGGCCAGTTCAGAGCAAACCAGTTCAGAGGTCACCAGAGTAAGCCTTTTTTGGGGGGAAGAGGGGGGAATGCTTATCCCCCCAGAAAAAATCAACAACAAAATCGGTCCTTTCAACACAGAAGAATTTCACAAAGAATTGAATGTCCTCAAAACCAAGGTAAATGAGTTTCCAGAGTACACAGACTCTTTTCTTATCCCCTATCTACGAGCTCAGGTTAAGTTTTTTAGAGGGGGACAATTAACTCTTTACCTACATGAATGGGAGAAACTAACTACAGATGGTAATATTCTTCAAACTATTTCAGGTGATTGTAATTCATCTCTGAACCACCAAGCCAGTTGGCATATCCTCCTAACTCTATACAAAGAGAATACAAGAGCCTTGTTGATAAGGAAATCTGTAGTCTCCGGGATAAAGGAGTTATTGTATCCTGTGTACATGAGCCTGGTGAATTCATTTCTCCTATATTTACTGTACCTAAAAAGGATGGTACTGTCAGACTTATCCTAAATTTAAAGAAATTGAACTCGTTTATAAAGAATTCACATTTCAAGATGGACACCATACGTACCATTTTAGATCTGGTAACTCCAGGTTGTTGGATGGCATCTTTAGATTTGAAGGATGCTTATTATAGCGTTAGAATTCACCCTCAGTTTCAAGAGTATCTCAAGTTCATTTACAACGGAACACTCTATAAATATACAGTGTTTCCTAATGGTCTCTCTACCTGTCCCCGAAAATTCACTAAGATGATGAAACCACCACTGTCTCATCTGAGGCTAATAAAACACATTGTTAGTGGATATATTGATGATATATACTTGCAGGGCAGTACATACCAGAAATGCACAGTTAATGTCATTGATCCTGTTCAGATGCTGGACACCCTCGGTTTGGTTATTCATCCAGAAAAATCTGTGCTCATCCCAGAGCAGAAAATTGTTTTCTTGGGATTTGTTATTGATTCGGTAAAAATGATAGTCACACTTACGGAGGGTAGGATAGGTAAGATAAAAGAACTACTGGTGTTCACCATACACATTGCATGTTCTCTCAGGATTCGAGACATCGCCAGACTTATTGGCTATCTGGTATCGAGTTTACCAGCTGTAAAATATGGAGCACTCTATTATAGGTATCTAGAGATGGATAAAATTAATGCTCTCAAACACTCTAAGGGAGATTTTGAAGCTGACATGGCTATTTCGGAGAGAGGAGTGTTTGAAATGAGATGGTGGCTAAATAATTTAGATGCCAGCTATAATACGATTTGTAATCCTCCAGTTGACATTACGCTATACTCTGATGCTTCCCTCATGGGTTGGGTGCTGTTATGAATGAAACCTCCACAGGGGGGAGATGGTTAACTACTGAGGCCCAACATATAAACTACCTTGAGCTTCTGGCAGCACTATTTGCTCTTAAATGTTTTCAAACTTCCCTTTCAGGAAAGCATGTTAAACTTATGATTGACAACACTACAGCTGTTGCTGTCATAAATAATATGGGCACATGTCATAGTATTGATTGTCACTCTATTGCATGCAGTACAAATTTGGGAATTTAGCATTTTGCACAACATAACATGGCTCACTGCAGCTGCCCATATCCCTGGCTCTTCCAATGTCAGAGCTGATAGAGAATCCAGACATTTTCACACTCAGGATACTGAATGGATGATCAACCCCACGAATTTGAATCATGCGCTTGACGCCCTTGATTTTAAACCAGAAATCGATTTATTTGCGTCTAGACTGCATAGACAATTCCCTATATATTGCTCATTCAGACCTGACCCTGAGGCATTATATATTAATGCATTTACTATCTCATGGGCTCAGACTAGATTTTATTGTTTTCCACCATTTAGTTGTGTTCTACGAGTACTTTAGAAGATCATCCAGGACAGAGCGACAGGGGTAATGGTTGTGCCAAAGTGGCCAACTCAGTCATGGTACCCAATTCTGACATCTCTTCTCCTCCTTCCACCAGTCACCCTCCCACCATCCAGGACACTTCTGAGTCTTCCCGAATCCTCAGAAGCCAACCATTCATTGCACAAGAAAATGAGTCTCCTTATCTGTCTACTGTCAGGAAACAACTCGAAGGCCTTGGCCTCACCACTAGATCAATAGACGTCATCATTGCATCGTGGCGAGATGGCACAACCTCCCAGTATCAGAGCTATCTTCAGAAATGGCTAGAGTTTTGTAAGCAAAAACACTGTGATACTTTATCACCCCCTCTACCTATGGCCTTAGATTTCTTGTCCATGCTGTATGAAAAGGGTTCTTCATACAGTACTATCAATACAGCTAGGAGCATGTTATCGTCTATCTTGCAGTTGAACGTTAACACATCTGTGCCAGTTACCAATCGTCAAGCGTTTTATGAAAGGCATTTTCGAGCTTCGCCCCGCCTTGCCCCGATACAAGTCAATTTGGGACTTCAGTGTTGTATTGTCTTACTTTCGTGGAAGACCTTCAGCGTCAGAACTTGCCCTAAAAGAACTCACATTGAAGCTGACATTTCTTCTGAGCCTGCTGAGCGGACAGAGGTGCCAAACGATAAAGTATTTAACAACTGAGAACATGGATCTATCTACAAACAAGTGCATTTTCAAGGTTACTGACAAAGTGAAGCAGACGCGTGTAGGAACACATATCACACCCCTCGTCTTCTTATCCTACCCAAGGGACGAAAAACTGTGTATCATCACACATTTAAAGGAGTACATTAAAAGAACAAGTCAATTCCGAAATGGCTCGAAACAATTGCTTCTCAGTCATGTTAAACCACATGGCCCAGTTAGCAAGGATACCATCTCCAGATGGTGCAAAGGAGTTCTATCTACTGCTGGTATTGATGTTTGAAGTTTAAAGGCCACAGCACGAGAGCCGCTTCCGCTTCCTTTCTTGCTGACAATAGCGCTAGCATTAAAGACATCATGTTGCCTGCAGGGTGGTCCAACGAGAAGACCTTCCAACAATACTACCACAAACCAACTGAGTCTGAGTTCAATTTCGGAGAGGCTATTTTGAAGTCACTTGCCTAAGAATACATTCTTAAGTTTTCCCCTTTTTGTCTGTAGCACACATCACCAAGGTGTCTACTTTCCTGCTGTTCAGAATTTTTTCCAAAATGTTATATTGTGGCGTAGGTGATTTTTCCCTCACTTGTGATCGTTACGTTTAACACTACAGTTCATATTGATTGTAAGAACATTCTATGTTTGGACTATTTCTCATGTTTGTGTTTTGAGTCCATAATAAAATGGAATAATTTTATTCTATCATTGACTGTTACATGGTCTATAATGTCTCAATGACAGCTCTAAAATCTCGTACCACTCCGTAACGACCTTGGCTGATGACGAAATAGAATTGAAAATTAAACGAGACTTACCTGTAAGTCGAAGGTTGATTTGGATTCTATGAGTCATCAGCCGGGAGTGTAGGAGTTGTACGCCCTCCCTGTCTATCTCTATTATATCCCCACCCTATCGATTTGTTTGTTTTTTGTCATTGAGATCATTATTTAATACTCTAAAGCCTGATTTGACGCATGCGCTGCACTCTCTCTCGTACAACTCCTACACTCCCGGCTGATGACTCATAGAATCCAAATCAACCTTCGACTTACAGGTAAGTCTCGTTTAATTTTCAATTCCCCGATGTAAACGGATTTTTTTAGGAATCAAACTTCCCCGACACAAAACTGAATTTTGTTGCCTTGGAAATTCTAGAACGCCCGCAATGAATCACGGTAAGTGACGATGGGTCTTTAAGTCCTCATAAATAATTCAATTGTTCGAGGCTGTCATCTTCAGGGACGAAGTGACTGGCCGCCGTTTCGTCAACTTCTTCGATTCGCAGTAGGAAAATGAACAAAATGATGAGCGAAATTATGGCTCTCCCAGATACCGCCATAGCTTTTCAAACTTCTCACCAAACAAGCGATTTTATCAACGCTCGATCAAAAAAAAAATTTCCAAAACAAAACCCGCTCGTTAAAAATTCGGCTGACCACGCTAATGCCTGTTTACTTTTCAAGTTGTCACAGCATCGCTTCCCGCCTTTTTCTATCCCCACCCCCCTCCCAAAAAAACGTCATACGTGTTCGTCATCCTTAGCTACACACGCCTTGAGTTTCCCAGTAGACAGTCCTTTCCAGTAGACCTAGTACGTTAATAAGTCTAACTGATGAAGTCTTTTAAAATTAATAATTTACAATTTGGCGGATTCTAACATAACTGTTACATGATGCTCAATTTACTGTGGCCACGCGCTTTAGAAGGAACGATTTCTGTCGTGTCTGTTCGTGGCCGTATCAAAGCGATTGTGGGCTTTTACCGTATCGATGCCCACGAACAATGATCTGCAGACGGTGGAGTCATTGAAGAGGCATCTGGTAGAATTTCTGGGCTTGAAGGAACTGGCAACGAAGTTTGGGCTTGGTAATTTCGAACTAAGCTCTACAGGATATCGAAAGGAATGAGCCATTCCATTTAATGTCCGCCCCCCCCCCCCCTCCGCCCTCCCCCCCCCCCCCGCCCTATTGAGAGACAGGGAAATCCTTGGGGTGTGTGTGGGGGGGGGGGGGGGGGGGGGGGGGTTCAAGAGTCATTTCTGAAGGGGTAAATGTCGGTACTTTTTATCAATCCAAAACATCTTCCTCTCTCTGAAGGGGGAAATATGTCGATATGTCGGCACTTTGATCTTTTCTCCTAAGGGGTAAAACTCATAATGATCCCTCAATAAAGGGGTGCATATATTAAATGGAATGCCCCAATGGGAGAAAAGATCGAAAATTTTGCAATAACAGCTGATAGAAAGTGGCATCTTTAGTTACCAAGCATGCTGGCGGAGAAAACAAGCAGCGAAATAAACGGTATTTGGTATTTTTATACTGGCTCAAATATCATTGACATCATTCTGTAATGATAAAGCATGGCAGAATATTTAACCATTCAGTACAGAATACGCCGTTCTTCGTATATTCAGTCCTCTCTAAATAAATTTGCAGTAGTACTGAATGAAACAAAACTTTAAGTGCCAAGGTACTACCATCACGCCGATAAATAGATGAAACTGCTAAGTGCAGGTAGATAAGTACGAGATGGAACGGCAGAAGAAGACGACAGCTCCGAAATTGAGGACGCGGACATTCCACCTCAAACTGCTACCATTTCTAGATCCGGATAGACAATACGTGCTAATTCTCGTCTGGATTTGTAAGGTACGTTGGTAGACATATATATGAGCCGAATGAAAATTAAACAAAGGAAGCAGTTGCTCGTTTGCTTTGTTTGTTACGAAATCAAAGCGTGTTGTGATGAAAACATTAGAAGTCAAACAAATTTAGAAAATGAGTGCCGTTGGTATTTAATAAAATGTATTTTTTAGCTTAGAGAATATTTAAGGTTCACAGTTAACTATTAATAGCAATTCAACTGACAAATGGCCCAAAATTTAACTGACAACTGACATATGGCAAAAATTATAACTGATAACTGACATTTGCACCCCTCCATCCAGACCATCTTTATGGGTTAATTATCGTTTTAAACTGAAAAACCGAAAAATAGAAATGGTAGATCACTGCTGATTTACTTCTGAAAATGTTCCTACTTACTGGCCACCTGTTAAAGAGCCGTGCACAGCAGGCTGGATTTGACATTTATTTTCAGATTAAATTTGTTTAGCCCGGTAAATGCGTGTGAAATAATTCCTTTTGTCATGGTTATGAAAACTGCCATGCAATACTTTTTCATTGCCAGAAAAAAACAGAACAACTTTATCAATCCCGACACAACAAGAGAAAATAGGCATTAAATACGGGTTAAAAAGCACTCTTTTCAAAGCGAGAGGTGATGCAAAATATTGACATTGTAACACTTCTAATGATTGAATTTTACTTGTATCTTAAGTAATTATGCATGTATTATAAAAGGACAAAGCTGACGATAAGTGCTTTTGAAAACTAATTCTGTTGTAAAGGATTTGAAAGAATAGAAGAAGGAATATTCCGTTCGAATCAAATAAATTCTGTTGTCAAGGATTGGAAAGAATACCGGTAAGAATGTGGTGTTCCAATCAATGAAAAGAAGTGGACGGGTGCGTATCGAGGGCTTTCCTCTGTATTTCGTTTCGCGTTTCCCCCGCGGCGGGGAACGGTTTACTCAAAAAGCGAAACGAAAATTGCGCATGATCGCAGTTTACGATAAAATATTTCATATGATAATGAACGAATGAATTTTACTCGCATCTTATACATTTATTTAGGCTGATGTTCATACATAATTTACCAGAAACTATACACCACGCTTCGCTTCCAAAAGGAGACAATATTCAGAAATGACGTATTGATAAAATCAGGGGGGGGGGGGGGGGGGGGGGAACCTCACATTCACTACCATCGTAGAGACGTTTGCCAGCGGATTCTATTCGTACGCGTGCGCAGTCGTTCAAAAACCCAACGATCAACAAAGATTTTTCAACTCAAAAACATGGCGGTTGAAGGCGGACTTGGTATTGCCCCCCCCCCCCCCCCCCCCCCCACCCAACACTCTGGATTGAATGCCAACGTGCTTGTGAAACGATCTCTGTTGTCCAGGAGTTAACAGAATTGATAGAGGGAGAAATATTTAGACAAAATGTGTTTCAGTGCGCTGCTTCAGTTGCTGTAGTTGTCTTTATGGCGTTGTTACCTATGCATTCTTTCAAGCAATCTCCGTCAAAAGCGCTGGTTCTTGTATTTGCACTGTCTGCAATTACAGTCATCGTTTGTATCTTCTATGATTTCAGAGACCTCTCTGGTGGATTATATTCGCAAAACAGCATCAATCAATCCAACAGCTTTCATATCAGTAATGTTGAAAATAACTCGTCACAAGGAAAGAAGATAATAATTGCGTTTCAGTATTGGGAACAACTGTCGAGGGCAACACAAAGCCTGCTTGAACTCACAGCCCTTGCTGCTTATGGAGGACGCCAGGTTGTCGTTCCATTTGTGAGGAACTCGAGTTTTTATGGTACAAGGCGAAGCTCAACACTCGCGCTCTACTTCAACGTGACCGCGCTAAATCGAAGCCTTGTTTCGCACGGCTACGGTGCGTTAACGAACTGGAAAGATTTCCAGGATGTATGCAAAGGACGACTAGACGTTTTGGTGTATTTTGATTATGCAGACCCAACTAAAATTGAAACCTACAGCCTGGACACGCCATACATTCCAGCTTGCAAAAATTGCACAATTCAAAGTGTCAAGATTGCAACGGCAATTCGCGTAAATGTTTTTGCTCTTGACTCGGCTGTGAAGTTTGAAGTTGAAGTTGCCAAGAGGCTTCCGTGTGTTGGTATTTATGAATGGAGAGGAATAAAGGATCCCAACAAGGACATTAGCTACAGAGCTCAATTTGATTTTAGTTCAGTCATTAGCAACGTTTTGTATCTTAAAGATACGAGCGCTTTTTTCAATTCAGAGCTTCTTAGTGTTGCGAAAGATTTCACTTCAGAAAATCTTGGCCCTATCTTCATGTCCGTTCATCTTCGAACGGAACGTATTTTAAAGAAAGGAAGAAATATTTCCATGGTCAACAAGTGTCTATCAAAGTTGACAGCACGAGTTCAGATAATCTTGAATGCCAATAGGGTGCCATTGATCCCTGTTTTTATGGCCACCGATTTTTCAGAGTTCGGGTCTTCGTCAAGAATGGGAAAACCTGCACGAGAAAATGCTCGATTACTAAAGGAGACTTTAGGTCCACTAAAGGCGATTACCTTTCAGCCTTCAAAATACAAGCTTAACGATCAAGGTGCTGTGGCCATTGTGGAAATGAATATTCTCGCGTCTGGAAAGCGCTTAGTTGTTGTTGGAGGAGGGTACTTTCAATTTTGGATAAAAACCCAGTTTCTAAACAAAAACGGCCATGACCACACCAAGATAGAAACGCTGGCTTGCTAACTGAAGATATAGCATTGGGGACCATGATTTTAACTATATTATCGCCTCCCGTAGTATAAACTGCGGTAATGTTCGGGAAAGCTTCGGTACTGAATGAAATATCTTTCGACAGAGTCAACTAATCCGTGCCCGGGCATATTTGCCTGCCTTTGGTAGTCAGTCCGATGCAAGTGCAGCTATTCGGAGACCATAATTGCAAATATATTCGTTAGTCATTTTAGGGAGAATAGCTAAATTTGAGGGTTATATTTCAGTAGTATTTGGATATTTTTTGACTGGGGGCTGCGTTTTCGGGTAGAAAACTGCGGGAATAGTCGGAAAACCTTCGATAAAAGACGGGATAACCCGTGTTCTATTAAATATGCTCCAACTGAAAAAAAGTCAACGACTACATGTGTCTACTGGTGGTAAACTTGGAATGTTCTGGAATTGAAAATTAAGCCCAGAGTACAGGGTGGTGAAGAGGTGTACCGTTCACGGCTCGCTGTCGTTTTTTTCATATATTCATATTCATATATATTCACTATCATCGGGTATATTACGAACTCACAATTGACCATCTATCCATGTGGCTTGATAGCTCAGTGGATAGAGCATTGCACCGGTATCGCAAGGCCATGGGTTCGAATCCCGTTTAAGCCTGAATTTTTTTCAGGTTGCTTTTTCAACTGCTTAAGTTGAGAGCACACTGCGAGGATCACAAATCATCACTCATGTTTATCCGCAGTTCAAATATATGATTTTCATATATTCATATTCATATAATAATTATTAGTGAGCTCTGATGGCGGAGGACGTTATCGGCTTCAGAAGTTCGCATCGAAAAAATTTCGATGACTAGGGACGGGGAAAACCTCCTTCAACTTTTATGTAATATTTCACATAGTTGCTGGCAAAAACGACTCTGCCGGCGTGCCGAAAAGTTTGAGCTTTTTCTGTTGTTTACATCTCCAGGGAGCATTATTCATTCCGGTTATCGATGGTAAGATTCAAATGTCAACTCACAGTATCTGGAAAACGAATCTTAACTAGGCAATCTAATATACCTATTTCCTTTCCACGAACGACCGAATTTCTGAGCCAAACCTTCTGAAGGTTCCCGTTTCTTGACAGCCGGCCTCGAGCCTTCGGCGGCGTAACGATGGAAAATAAAAGAAAACAGACAAAAACAAGATGCAATGCCTTGAATATGAACTAAATATTTGAAAGAAATGATCTTGAAGTTAATAGACGATACAGATTCCCCGATGTAAACGGATTTTTTTAGGAATCAAACTTCCCCGACACAAAACTGAATTTTGTTGCCTTGGAAATTCTAGAACGCCCGCAATGAATCACGGTAAGTGACGATGGGTCTTTAAGTCCTCATAAATAATTCAATTGTTCGAGGCTGTCATCTTCAGGGACGAAGTGACTGGCCGCCGTTTCGTCAACTTCTTCGATTCGCAGTAGGAAAATGAACAAAATGATGAGCGAAATTATGGCTCTCCCAGATACCGCCATAGCTTTTCAAACTTCTCACCAAACAAGCGATTTTATCAACGCTCGATCAAAAAAAAAATTTCCAAAACAAAACCCGCTCGTTAAAAATTCGGCTGACCACGCTAATGCCTGTTTACTTTTCAAGTTGTCACAGCATCGCTTCCCGCCTTTTTCTATCCCCACCCCCCTCCCAAAAAAACGTCATACGTGTTCGTCATCCTTAGCTACACACGCCTTGAGTTTCCCAGTAGACAGTCCTTTCCAGAAGACCTAGTACGTTAATAAGTCTAACTGATGAAGTCTTTTAAAATTAATAATTTACAATTTGGCGGATTCTAACATAACTGTTACATGATGCTCAATTAACTGTGGCCACGCGCTTTAGAAGGAACGATTTCTGTCGTGTCTGTTCGTGGCCGTATCAAAGCGATTGTGGGCTTTTACCGTATCGATACCCATGAACAATGATCTGCAGACGGTGGAGTCATTGAAGAGGCATCTGGTAGAATTTTTGGGCTTGAAGGAACTGGCAACGAAGTTTGGGCTTGGTAATTTCGAACTAAGCTCTGCAGGATATCGAAAGGAATGAGCCATTCCATTTAATGTCCGCCCCCCCCCCCCACCCTCCCCCCCCCCCCCGCCCTATTGAGGGACAGGGAAATCCTTGGTGTGTGTGTGTGGGGGGGGGGGGGGGGGGGGGGGTTCAAGAGTCATTTCTGAAGGGGTAAATGTCGGTACTTTTTATCAATCCAAAACATCTTCCTCTCTCTGAAGGGGGAAATATGTCGGCACTTTGATCTTTTCTCCTAAGGGGTAAAACTCATAATGATCCCTCAATAAAGGGGTGCATATATTAAATGGAATGCCCCAATGGGAGAAAAGATCGAAAATTTTGCAATAACAGCTGATAGACAGTGGCATCTTGAGTTACCAAGCATGCTGGCGGAGAAAACAAGCAGCGAAATAAACGGTATTTGGTATTTTTATACTGGCTCAAATATCATTGACATCATTCTGTAATGATAAAGCATGGCAGAATATTTAACCATTCAGTACAGAATACGCCGTTCTTCGTATATTCAGTCCTCTCTAAATAAATTTGCAGTAGTACTGAATGAAACAAAACTTTAAGTGCCAAAGACATCTATGATTTTACATCTAATCTATACTTAATCGGCAAGGTACTACCATCACGCCGATAAATAGATGAAACTGCTAAGTGCAGGTAGATAAGTACGAGATGGAACGGCAGAAGAAGACGACAGCTCCGAAATTGAGGACGCGGACATTCCACCTCAAACTGCTACCATTTCTAGATCCGGATAGACAATACGTGCTAATTCTCGTCTGGATTTGTAAGGTACGTTGGTAGACATATATATGAGCCGAATGAAAATTAAACAAAGGAAGCAGTTGCTCGTTTGCTTTGTTTGTTACGAAATCAAAGCGTGTTGTGATGAAAACATTAGAAGTCAAACAAATTTAGAAAATGAGTGCCGTTGGTATTTAATAAAATGTATTTTTTAGCTTAGAGAATATTTAAGGTTCACAGTTAACTATTAATAGCAATTCAACTGACAAATGGCCCAAAATTTAACTGACAACTGACATATGGCAAAAATTATAACTGATAACTGACATTTGCACCCCTCCATCCAGACCGGCCATCTTTATGGGTTAATTATCATTTTAAACTGAAAAACCGAAAAATAGAAATGGTAGATCACTGCTGATTTACTTCTGAAAATGTTCCTACTTACTGGCCACCTGTTAAAGAGCCGTGCACAGCAGGCTGGATTTGACATTTATTTTCAGATTAAATTTGTTTAGCCCGGTAAATGCGTGTGAAATAATTCCTTTTGTCATGGTTATGAAAACTGCCATGCAATACTTTTTCATTGCCAGAAAAAAACAGAACAACTTTATCAATCCCGACACAACAAGAGAAAATAGGCATTAAATACGGGTTAAAAAGCACTCTTTTCAAAGCGAGAGGTGATGCAAAATATTGACATTGTAACACTTCTAATGATTGAATTTTACTTGTATCTTAAGTAATTATGCATGTATTATAAAAGGACAAAGCTGACGATAAGTGCTTTTGAAAACTAATTCTGTTGTAAAGGATTTGAAAGAATAGAAGAAGGAATTTTCCGTTCAAATCAAATAAATTC
This sequence comes from Dendrophyllia cribrosa, assembly GCA_024195265.1. Lineage (NCBI taxonomy): Eukaryota > Metazoa > Cnidaria > Anthozoa > Scleractinia > Dendrophylliidae > Dendrophyllia > Dendrophyllia cribrosa. The sequence goes on along the minus strand of JAJLRJ010000001.1, from coordinate 42,656,338 downwards.
TGTTGTCAAGGATTGGAAAGAATACCGGTAAGAATGTGATGTTCCAATCAATGAAAAGAAGTGGACGGGTGCGTATCGAGGGCTTTCCTCTGTATTTCGTTTCCCGTTTCCCGCGGCGGGGAACGGTTTACTCAAAAAGCGAAACGAAAATTGAGCATGATCGCAGTTTACGATAAAATATTTCATATGATAATGAACGAATGAATTTTACTCGCATCTTATACATTTATTTAGGCTGATGTTCATACATAATTTACCAGAAACTATACACCACGCTTCGCTTCCAAAAGGAGACAATATTCAGAAATGACGTATTGATAAAATCGGGGGGGGGGGGGGGGGGGGGGGGGGGGGGGGGGGGGGGGGGGGGAGCAACCTCACATTCACTGCCATCGTAGAGACGTTTGCCAGCGGATTCTATTCGTACGCGTGCGCAGTCGTTCAAAAACCCAACGATCAACAAAGATTTTTCAACTCAAAAACATGGCGGTTGAAGGCGGACTTGGTTTTGCTCGTTTCTTAGCCCCCGCTCCCCCCCCCCCCCCCCCCCCCCCCCCCACCCAACACTCTGGATTAAATGCCAACGTGCTTGTGAAACGATCTCTGTTGTCCAGGAGTTAACAGAATTGATAGAGGGAGAAATATTTAGACAAAATGTGTTTCAGTGCGCTGCTTCAGTTGCTGTAGTTGTCTTTATATTATGGCGTTGTTACCTATGCATTCTTTCAAGCAATCTCCGTCAAAAGCGCTGGTTCTTTTATTTGCACTGTCTGCAATTGCAGTCATCGTTTGTATCTTCTATGATTTCAGAGACCTCTCTGGTGGATTATATTCGCAAAACAGCATCAATCAATCCAACAGCTTTCATATCAGTAATGTTGAAAATAACTCGTCACAAGGAAAGAAGATAATAATTGCGTTTCAGTATTGGGAACAACTGTCGAGGGTAACACAAAGCCTGCTTGAACTCACAGCCCTTGCTGCTTATGGAGGACGCCAGGTTGTCGTTCCATTTGTGAGGAACTCGAGTTTTTATGGTACAAGGCGAAGCTCAACACTCGCGCTCTACTTCAACGTGACCGCGCTAAATCGAAGCCTTGTTTCGCACGGCTACGGTGCGTTAACGAACTGGAAAGATTTCCAGGATGTATGCAAAGGACGACTAGACGTTTTGGTGTATTTTGATTATGCAGACCCAACTAAAATTGAAACCTACAGCCTGGACACGCCATACATTCCAGCTTGCAAAAATTGCACAATTCAAGGTGTCAAGATTGCAACGGCAATTCGCGTAAATGTTTTTGCTCTTGACTCGGCTGTAAGGTTTGAAGTTGAAGTTGCCAAGAGGCTTCCGTGTGTTGGTATTTATGAATGGAGAGGAATAAAGGATCCCAACAAGGACATTAGCTACAGAGCTCAATTTGATTTTAGTTCAGTCATTAGCAACGTTTTGTATCTTAAAGATACGAGCGCTTTTTTCAATTCAGAGCTTCTTAGTGTTGCGAAAGATTTCATTTCAGAAAATCTTGGCCCTACATCTTCGAACGGAACGTATTTTAAAGAAAGGAAGAAATATTTCCATGGTCAACAAGTGTCTATCAAAGTTGACAGCACGAGTTCAGATAATCTTGAATGCCAATAGGGTGCCATTGATCCCTGTTTTTATGGCCACCGATTTTTCAGAGTTCGGGTCTTCGTCAAGAATGGGAAAACCTGCACGAGAAAATGCTCGATTACTAAAGGAGACTTTAGGTCCACTAAAGGCGATTACCTTTCAGCCTTCAAAATACGAGCTTAACGATCGAGGTGCTGTGGCCATTGTGGAAATGAACATTCTCGCGTCTGGAAAGCGCTTAGTTGTTGTTGGAGGAGGGTACTTTCAATTTTGGATAAAAACCCAGTTTCTAAACAAAAACGGCCATGACCACACCAAGATAGAAACGCTGGCTTGCTAACTGAAGATATAACATTGGGGACCATGATTTTAACTATATTATCGCCTCCCGTAGTATAAACTGCGGTAATGTTCGGGAAAGCTTCGGTACTGAATGAAATATCTTTCGACAGAGTCAACTAATCCGTGCCCGGGCATATTTGCCTGCATTTGGTAGTCAGTCCGATGCAAGTGCAGCTATTCGGAGACCATAATTGCAAATATATTCGTTTGTCATTTTAGGGAGAATAGCTAAATTTGAGGGTTATATTTCAGTAGTATTTGGATATTTTTTGACTGGGGGCTGCGTTTTCGGGTAGAAAACTGCGGGAATAGTCGGAAAACTTCGATAAAAGACGGGATAACCCGTGTTCTATTAAATATGCTCCAACTGAAAAAAGTCAACGACTACATGTGTCTACTGGTGGTAAACTTGGAATGTTCAGCCCAGAGTACAGGGTGGTGAAGAGGTGTACCGTTCACGGCTCGCTGTCGTTTTTTTCATACTGATATTCATATTCATATATATTCACTATCATCGGGTATATTACGAACTCACAATTGACCATCTATCCATGTGGCTTGATAGCTCAGTGGATAGAGCATTGCACCGGTATCGCAATGTCATGGGTTCGAATCCCGTTCAAGCCTGAATTTTTTTCAGGTTGCTTTTTCAACTGCTTAAGTTGAGAGCAAACTGCGAGGATCACAAATCATCACTCATAATTTAACTCGTCTGTTTACGGAGTTCTAAAAATGCATTTGACGAATCACGTTTTTGAAACTCGTGATATGTTTCTATGCGATCTAGGCAACGTTTCGAAGTTGTTAGACTGCTACCGCCATCACGCGGCGGCCATGTTGATTCCCAGGAGAATAAAATGCTTTGTTTTCCCTTGCTTAACCTCGTTCTCAACTTTTTCACTGCGAGGCTTTGGGGGGTAAATCTTTTGTTTTTATACAAAATAGCGGGGCGTGATAAAGGCCCATAACAAGAAGAACTAACTTCATTTCTGATTATGGTTATAGATATAATTTTATGCAATACAGATGGTCAGAAATGATTAATAAGAATAATGAATGCATGGATAAGTAAGAATATGCGTGTTTTTGATTTTCTAGAAGGGGTCTGGGGGTATGACCCCCATGGAACAGTTTGAAAATTCAGACTCGCAAGATGGCCAGAAATGCATAAAAATAAGCTAATAAGTGAGAAGTCTAGTTGTATGGCCTCCTATCGAAAATTTTAAAATTTCAGTCTTACAAGATCAGAAGATGGACAATCCTGTCATGTGCTGTAAAAAAGTAAAATTAATGTACTAGGTAGGTAGAACGTGACGTGTTTCCGACATATGGATATGTTTATAGATCGAGCTAAAGGACACGTTTATGAGGCTAATATTTGATGCAGCGTCTCTACTATCTGAACTCTTACTTAAAGACATCTTTACAAGGACAATCCCATAGCTTTAATTGGATTTTGACGCATTCGCACTCGCCAATCCAATGTAGATACATGCGATGACTCTTGTTTAATTAGCTCACATAGCATTCCGGTTACACTTGGATTTTGTTTGTAGAAAAAGTTGGAGTTGATTCAAGTCATGTTTGACCACAGCCACAACTGCATTTTATTAAATATTTCAACATTTCTCGTTCAGCATGGGATCCTGGCGTTTGCCAAACTTGCGCCCAGAATGCACCAGATTGCAGTCTCAAAATACTTTAATAAACTACCAAAATTTTCCGGGGGGGAGGTCATACCACCGGACCCTTATGGAAAGGTGAGCGCAAGCGCGCTAAACGGGGCCTAACGCGCCCATTGGCTATCATGCAAATTTTCACGGCCCCCTATTTCTCAAATTGATCCGCCCCTGGTAAGCTAGATTGTTTGTGCATCTCGTTGAATACACTTCTCCAGTTGGAAGCGCCTACTAACTAATTAAGGTAAATTTGATTGCATATTACCTAGTTCACGAAAAGCGACCGAATGATCCTACTCTGTCCATCTGAATACATGTTTCACTATTTCAATTGTGATTATCATTGTATGTTGCTACGCTATTGACGTAAGTCGATTGAGCTTTTGTCGTTGTCGTAGGACTGTCGCCAATTCTTGTACAGTTGAACATTAACTCCACTCTTCCGATTACATATTACTCCAATGGCTTGTCAAGTTCGAAAGTTGCCATTTCAGCTTCACTACACAACAGAGAACAGACAACTCCAATATGGAACCATAAGGTTTATTTTGCAAGTTTCGGCCGAGCACCAGCGTACAACAAATTACATAAGAGCATATAACCAATCCACATGTAATACAACATCATCACATTCTCAATGTAAACGCTATCACAGCACTTGAAAATAATACCGAGAGCTGAGCAACTACTAACAAACCCAGTAGTTAGAACAGTGGCCAGAAAAAACCTGCCGCAAAAAAACCCATGGGGAAAAAATGACAGGAAATCTGGATAGGAACCAGGCCCAAGCTCATGTAGCCTTCCTACTAGGCAAATTACGTAGATATTCATATAAAAATAAATAAATAAATAAACTAAGCAATACGTGAGTGGTGCCGGCCTAGAATGATTGCTCACGTGCAATCCCAAGCTTAAATACTCACACCTCTTTACCCGTCATGCACCTTTACTAAAGGGCCCAGGCCCTAACCCTGTTGTTCTCGTGCCGCAGAAATATTCAATTTCCGGCTTATTCGTAGGCACTCAAACGCCAGAAATTCCATTTTTCTAAACGTAACAGCTTATTTAACGCAGCCCATCTATCAACAGGTTCTTCATATCAGCAACACTGCCGTGGAGCTGAGCGTCTCCATGTGCGAAACGAAAACAAACCTTTTTCACTCAGTTTGTAGACTTTTCTAATGCGAGGATGCAAATCAGGTCTTTTGAATCTTTGAACAGAACAGAAACAGTAACAGAGAAAATTTAGCTGTATTAAAAGAATTTCAAGAATTCAGTTCTTAATTTCTTTCATTTGCTAGTTGGGCTTGTGTTTCGTGTACCACTGTTTAACCATCAACAAATTGGTGATCCCGGTGCAAACCTTAATCATTAACAACTTGGTGATCCCGGTACACGAAACACAAGCCGCTAGTTGTGATTGAACGTGATCATGATGTTCCAAACGGCTAAGCATCACAAGCCAGAGAATCGATTTTATTGCACGCATTAGGGATCCATCAGTCGCCTTAAATATTCACACGTTTGAGTTAGTTTTCACACTTTGCGGGAGATTAGACAAATTTCGAAACCACGGGAAGGAATGATTTTGCTGCGTATCTTTCTCGCTGTTTAGCAATGGCTTTATCGGTGTTTATTATGTTTCATAGATAGACTTACGCCTAAGCAGTTGCTTTTAATTTGACAAAAAAAACACAAATCATTCTGTGGCTGTCGGTCTACATGTATGGATATTGGACAGCAGCAGATATCCCAAAATTGAAATACTTATTTAGCTTTTAATCGGCGTGGAGAACTCGAAATAATCAAGAAATTACTTTCTAAAGAAACTGTGGTGCTGCGTCGGCGGGGGTAAATTGGCCACCATAACAGACTCGATCGTTCAGTGACGAAAGGCCGCGAAAGCGCTCGAAATATCAGCTTTTAATTTCCATATAGCCTTCGGCTCGTGTTTCTATAGCTATCATAAGTTCAAAGACAGATGAAAAACTGAATAAATCTCATGTATTCCATGTTTTGCTCGAAGCCATGACTTGATTTCAAAACCTGACTAATTATAAAATAACGTATTGGTTACGAAAATGGGCTTATTTAATATTTCCTTGAGAAAAAAAAAAGAACATGAAAAAATGAGTGCACTATACAGTAAATCACATTAATATATTTTGAAAGACGCAGTGTTAAAAAACAACACCAGAAAAAAAATGATAATTCAATTTCAATTTGTAATTTGTATATGCATAATTTAAAGTTTGGTTTAACTAATGTTTTAAATAATTAAATAAAAGTCAACGTGTTGTCACAAATACACGCTGATGTCGAGAGGTAACAGTAGTTAGGGACGTTGGTGATTCGGGATCACCCCCAAAGACCCATTTGGAGCCTTAATTTAATGATTGGCACCGCCACCCACTGGCCCTCCTGCCAGTCGGCCCAGTGGGTGGCGGTGCCAATCATTAAATTAAGGCTCCAAATGGGTCTTTGGGGGTGATCCCGAATGCACCAACGTCCCTAACTACTCACTGTGAATGCTGGTCCGGTACGAGATCACCACCCCAGGGGTATGGCCAATTGGAGAAACCCCACCCCTGCGCATATCAACCAACATGGCAATGACGGCTCAAGGACTTGACTTCAATCCAAAGAATCAAGACTACTTCGGCGAATGGTTGCTGTCCTTTGGTGAATCCCATTGGGACTATTTGCCAGACTTGATCAAGGATTACATCCTTGAACTGGTTGAAAGGAGTATCCAGCGTGACTTGGCTGCCAGGGCCCTTCATCAACGCAGGATGAAATCTGTATGCCATTCAATAAAAAATCATTATCACTGGGAACACCTTTGCCATTTCCGTTTATTCACTTCACAAACATGTGATGAATGTCAAGAACACTTCTCGCCAGAAGTGGACATGGGCAGGCACAGGGGCATTTGTCCTGGCATGTCGTTTTATAGAGCTTTTCAGGGGCCCTTGATGCTTGCAGACATCGGCAGTGACGACGAGGAAGACTATGACAGCCCAAGTGCTCACGAAAGTTTCTATGGCATTGACCGCTCAACGTGATCCAGTTGTGTGGTTATCACCAATTGAAAAAACATTCACCCTTCGTATATCAATGATGGCGGCAACACAAGCTTTCATGAACTTTCTCAAATCGAGGAACACTGGACTGAAACAAAAGAGTGCCGACTGGCTCTCAGCCAGACAAAATACAATTGGGGCATCAGAGATTTCTGCCTTGACAGGATCGTCGCCGTTTGAATCACGGCACAGCTTGCTCTTAAAGAAAATTCAACCCCCGGTTATGCATAACAATGTGGCTTGTACCTGGGGCAATCTGTTCGAGCCGCTTATTCGCAAGTATTTTGAACAAAAACATTCTGTTTCCGTTTTTGGTCACAGCATATGTCTTAATCTGTCAAGAGAGCATCCGCTTTATCGAAAGGTCACTTGTAGTCCAGACGGTTATTTTAAGGATAAAGACGGCAGCTTTATTCTCTTGGAGTTTAAATGCCCGTTCAAGCGAAAAATAGCGATTAACAGAATTCCTAGCTATTATCGCGATCAGATACAAACAGGACTTGCTTTGAGTGGTGACATGGCCTCCAAAGGCTTGTTTGTTGATGGCTATTTCAGAATGTGTTCTTTAAACCAGCTTGAACCAAGTTTAGCTCATAATTCTTTTCTTAACACCGGGAGAACATACAAGACAAAAAACAAATCAACTCTTGCCTGGGGGGTCTGTTATTTATTTAGCAAACAAAACATCAAGAACAATCAAGTCGAACTTATTGATCTTAGAGCAACACGATCAATTGCTTTGTTTGAACATGTCATGGGCTTAATTGCCACTAAAGAGATTTGGGTTTCATATGGCAAAATAAGAATGGCGTTCACAGCCCGTGACGAAAATGCTGAATTTCTACGTTTAAACGCCATGAAAGAAGCGTTCTCTAACCCGCGTAGAGAAGTGCCAAAACCTGTTGCAATGTTCGCTTGGAAATTGCTCGATCTCACTGAAATTTGGGAGTTTAAAAAACCAGATTTCTTGAGCGAAATCCAAAGGTCTGTTGAATGTTTTCATGAAAACCTATCAAAATTGAAAGAAAGAATCAAAAATTATACTTACACCGATGACTCTGCCACAACTCTAAACACAGGCGATGACAAGGCCTTTTTGGAAGCCTTTTTAATGAAGCAAGCGGCAAAGCTTACTCCAGAGTTCTGAACGCATTATGCCATAAATATTCGTTTTTGATTATCATCGCATCAGACATCCATTGTTGTCTCAGGTAATTGCGGGGCTTCAAGCGGTGTTATAATGTTCAGGATTTTGTAGATCACAAACGTATAAGATATTCTCGGAAGCCGACCTTCTATTTGTTTGAAGACACGTTTCGTTTCATGGATTTGGTCGAGAGTCAACTTCACAGGTAGAATTTTGAGCTTTTTTATAAGTCTGTTCAGAGCATAACCAAAGGCATAACTTCGTCCCGGCCGATGGCTTTGTCTGTGGAAATTGTTTTGCTGCGTACATGCCGGAGCATCATCGAGCACTTCCACACGGCCGCATCTTTTACAATAAAGTTCACAAGAATTGATTAATTGCAAAAAAGAGCCATCACAGTCATAACAAGACAGGAGTCTTCGGTCCCAGCGTTCAATCTCCATGTCGTTGTAATGTTTTTGTAGATATTGCTTCCCAATCTCTGCTCGGCCCATATCTTCGCATAACTGATAGAATTTTTCCGGCAGGCACAAGCGGTGTATTTCTTTTCTGTAATCGCTGCCGTATAGCGAGCGGAGGATGGCAAATTTGTGCTCTTTGTCAAGTTCATTGAGCCGTACGTCAAACTCAGTCATGTCTATATTAAGAGATTACAATTTTCAATTGGGGATTTCCCGTGACTTCCGGTATTGTTGTGTAAAGGCCGTATTTAGAAAATTACAACTTTTCGAAGCTTCTCGGGCATACCGAAGCGCCCCAACTTTGTTGAAAAAAGTTTTTTTGGGGCGCTTCGAAATTTATTTTTTGAAAAAGTTTTTGTGGGGAGCTTCGGAATTTATTTTTGAAAAAGTTTTTTGGGGGCGCTTAGAAATTTATGGGCGTGATTTTTCTTTAGAAATGTAGAGGTTAAAGCCAGAGTTTAATCTCTCAAATCGGATTTGGAGGCTGCGGTGAGAAGACTTATCTTTTTTTGAAACTCTTGTTTGACTTCCTTGCGAAGTTCGTTTTTGAGTTTCTCTAGGTCTGGCGCTTGCGTTTGAGTGCCAACATTTTTTTTAGCCTTAACACCATCCCTGATTGCAGCTTTGAGTTCGTGATATTTTTCCACCTCACGAGTAATTATGGTGAATTCTGCATCACTGATTTTCTTGTCTTCCAGAGCCTTTGAGACCAGTTCATAGACAGAGTTGCGTTTAGCCAGGGCCAGTGTGTAGATATTCTCGTGTTTGGTCACTTTTCGCTCCAATCGCTTGTTAGCAGCTGCGAAGCCAACTGATGACAGCCCACAGAGGGTCGCGACGCCGGCGAGTGCTGGACTTGCAATTATTCCGAATCCAGTCAATGCAGTTGCAAGGGCCCCTGATGAAAGCCCGACAGAAAGTGACCCAAGGCCAACAGTCGAGTAATGAACCAATGATTGGGTTCGTTTATATTTCTTTGCGACCTGACGGTAATGCTCAGCTTCGTCAGACAGCTCTTTAAGCAAGTCAGAGATCTTTTTGAGCCGGAAGTCTTCTGCATTGATTTGAGCGATCTCACGCATAGGGTATAGCTGTTGTGCCTCGCTGTATTCGGGGGCCGATGGAAGCACATTGGCAGAACTCATGTCGTGGGGTATATATATGATTTTTTAATTTAACTCAACTTCAAATTCCAAAGGCTCGCCATTGAAGTTGAAGAGGTTGTCATCTTTGTCCCTCACTGACAGTGTGATAGAGTTAACAAATTCGCCAGACGAGACGTCACGCAAGACGTTCTGTTGTGTTGTCTCGTAATGAACCTTTTCAAAAGCTTTTCCACGAATGTCGAAGCGCGCCAAAACCGTCGAAGGCTTGCCATTGAGGAGGTTTTGTTCTTTGTCAACCAGGTCGCAGTGGACAAAGTAAGTGCTTGGTGCTCTTAAACGCTTGACGAAGGTTATTAGCAACAATACAGGGCGTATGCCAAGCAATTCTGCCAGATTATTACTTAACTTCACACTTCCGCTGTTAGTTGTAATGACCATGGCCCCATATGGCCTGTTTGTTTCAATTGTTAGATTTAAACGGCTGTTAAAGCCTTTTAGGTTTTCAAAGGTTTCCGCTAAACTCTCAATAGTGTGATGCCCTGGAAGTAAGGTAACACCACGTGATGAACCATTAGGGGGCGGAGTTGCCGGTGAAATCTGTGCTTCTTCTTTCAAATTATGCCAAGAGTTGAAAATTGAGCAAGAGACAAGGCGGATATAACTCGGTTTCCGCAGTGGGTGGTCGAAATAGATCGTGTGAGGGTTAGAAGACGTGACGATTGTTAACACAACCATGATTGTGTATATAATTAACATTTTAAAATATAAATGTATACAATCATGTTTGGCGGACGGCCTGGTGGATTTAATCCCAATTCAAATCTTGGCATCTCCATCGGCGGCCACAATTACGGACCCCCACCTCCTTTTAATTCAAACCTAAACGTCAATAGCCATCCTCCATATAAGCCACCACCCCCTGATCCTGAAATTGCTTGGATGAGATCGCCGGAGGCAGCAAAGCTCTCTGCCGCGGCCAAGGCCAAGGCGATCTCAGACTTCAAAAAGCGTTTCCCTCGCGCCGATATGTCTCACTTTGAAGTGCAAGTAGAGTTTGGCGACGACCACAAAACAGCCACAGGGGAAGTGCTTTACAAAGAGGGCCAAGGCTCATTTGCGCTCGTTGCAAGAATGCCCCACAAAGATTGGACTGGCGCCGAAAGAGACGCTCTTGGTCTCCATTATGACGGGGGTTTCCCTTATCAGTTATCGTTGGGGCAACAAATGTTATCAATCCCGGCCATTGCTTTCGACACCACAATAGACAAAGACATGATGATTGGCGCAATCTTGAACGACAAAGAGCAAACGATTTACGTCACGCCAACTGATTATTTCACAACGAAATACAGAAACATATTCAGGGACACACAGATATCCTTCTCAACCGCGAAATACGGCCGAAAGTGGATGGGTGGCCCTCATATGAGTTTTTGGCCGCAACAACTCTCTTTCGCGCTGTGGTGTGCAACAACCGGCTGTGGGATCTCACGCGACATTCTCTTCGATAAGAACTCCAGTCTATCTTTAACACCACAGCTCCGGTCGTTTTACCGGTTTCACGTTTATTTCACAACAAGGCGAATACTCTACCAGATGGGCGGGGAACAAAGCGTGAGTGCTTTGCCAGACGACCCTCCATTTAACCAGAAAGACAACAAATACAACATCGACGCGTACAAGAAGCTTTGCATCGAGTTCGGTATCGACCCCAGTTCTGACTTCCGTTACATATACGGCAAGAACCACGGACTTGGGAATGTCTACATTTGGGTTTATGGAGATGGCCCAACATCTACTGATTACACATACCCCGATTCCGATCTAGCTCTGTTCGATGATGAGCGAGTTACTGACAGAAAAGACCCCAACTATCGCGCCAATGGAATATCTTTTGTCCGCAACGACCAAGGGGCGGACACCCAGTTCGAGCACTTTGTGCCAAATTATGCACAGGGGCTAACACAGCCAGGGCTCGCCCGTATGAACCAATCATTCGAGGCCTTTGTGTACTGCATTCTTGGTTCACAGGCCAAAACCCGCAGCAGCATCATTGGAAGAGGAGGCCGGGCTTTCGAAACGCAGAGAGTATTCCTCACCCATCTAGAGGAGGCCATAATCCTGAACGACATCTCAACAAGCGTGCAGCGTTACCAGCTTGCAATCCAAGCAACGAAAGTTCGCCTGGACTTTGCGACAGCACCCGGAAGCTGGCTCATGCCCTCGCGCATGATTATCAACACAGAGAGCGTGATCGGGTATAACAACAATCTGCAGGAGGCAACGCAAGGGATGAAGCTGGGGGTGAACAGTGATGTTAATCTGGGCACGAAAAAAGCCTCCCTTCGCCACATGGACGGTGGCCCGACAAAGATTAATCCACCAAACAGCCACCCATCAAACCCGATACACAAACAGGCCACACAGGCACAGGGCATCGCGCCCAAATCGAAGGTCGCGCCACAACCCACACCAACCCCCACACCAACACCACAACCAACCCCCGAACCGCAGCCAGCACCCGAACCACAGCCCGACCCGCATCACGTAAACAAAGCACTCGTTGCTGTGGGTGCGATTGCTTTGGGAGGGCTTCTCGTTTGGGCTAGTGGTAGATAAAGTGTGTTCAAGACTTCGAACGCTTGGTGATCCTTTCAACAAGGAAGGCCACCACGGCAAGGATGAGCAACCAGGCGTGTTCGCCCAGAAAGGAGATGACCGACCCGGCCGCTTTGAAGATGAAGCTCACAATTGAGCCAATGAGGCCCGGCAAGGCGCTGGCTGCCTTTTTGCCAAGCTCTTTAAGCCCATTGCCAATAGCCTTGGTGGCCTTTGCCAGGCCGTTCAAGGTGGCGAGTACAACAGCGCTGATGGTGATGCCAGCTGCCAGAACAATGGCTTGCAGGGTCCATCCGTATTTCTTGAAGATTTCTCTGACCCGCTCTCTCAAAGACATGCTCCTTTCCCGCAACTCAATTTCTGTATTGAGCCTTGCCAGCTCTTCTTCACGTTCAGCAACCCGGTCTTCAGCAGATGCTCTTTCAGAGGGGGAAGTGTCCTCAGCCTCTATCACGCGCTTGTCCTCCTCGTTCTGCCGTTCAAGCTCTTCTTTGTTCTGTTTCAGTTCGTCCAGTGGTTTTATAGCGTCCTTTTTTGCTCTAAGTTCCTCTAAGCGGCGGATTAAAGCCCTTTCGTCAAGCGTGTCTTTTTCGATTTCTTCTCGTAGTTTGTCTGCTTCTTGGGCAGCTTTTTGCATCTTGTCCAGTTTTTTTCGTTTGTCTTGATGTCTAGCTTCAACAGCTCTCTTTTCATTTTTCAGTCTTCGTATTGCCTCCTTATCCAGTGGCCCATGTGCATCTTCCAGTTCCTGAATCTGGTCCTCATACTCTTTGGTTCTATTTCTGTCGGCATCCATCTCGCGGCGAATTTTTTGTGCTTCAGCAGCCATTTGTTCTTTTTGTTCTTTTTGTTGTAGTTTCTTTTCTTTTTCTTCCCGTTCTTTTTGTTTTGCTTCAAATGCAGCATTTGTTTCATTAAACTCTTCATCCACAGACTTTCCGAGAGCAGTTTTGATCTCTTTGGGAAGAGAAGCGTTGAGAGTTTTTTCGAAAGCCCCACGGCTTTTTGTGTAAAGAGGATACCATTTGTCTCTTGTACGATATTTTACCTCGATGATGGATCCGCCTGATTTTGGTTTCGCCTCGTACCGAAACGTAAGTAGCATTCTGTCTGCGTGAGTAAACTCTTCCTTAACCTCGGAAAAGGCCATATCATCCGTGGTCATCATTCGCCGGCCTTGAGTATCCCCTGTAATGAAAGAGGTTTCTTCAGTGTGGGAGCCTTGTTGCTCTAGGGGGAGTCTTGTTCTTGTGGCCAAAGGCACTTGTTCACCAGCAGGGGTGGAAGCAGCGCCCGGTTCAAAGGGTTGCGTGGTGTTGGGGTCGGGGTCTGGAGGGCCCTGGGCCAATGTCTCGTTGTATTCATCTTCTTTCATACCATATCTCTCCCATGGGTTGGTATTGTAATCATCATCATCATTCCCTGTGCCTTTTGGGAAGAGAGGGGTTTTCTCAGTTGCATCAGTTGGATCGACTTCCATGATATATAAATATAATTTTAAAAACACAAATATATACCAATGGCTGTGCAGCCGAACCAACTCTCAACACACAGCGAGAAGATATTGCGCGCAATGAAGGCAGAGAGGACCGTCAAGCGCATCACGTTCAACCCGGCAGCCGCCAACCCAGGGGAGACCCTTTATGTCTCTGTCCCCAAGCTGGGCGAGCACGATGTCATCTTGTCCGGCTCGCTTGCCCTGGTGTTCAACATCAGCCTGGCCGGCGGGCATGCAAACAATTATCTCGTGCAGAACGTTTCTCGGGCCCTGGTCGACAGGCTCGTTGTCAAGTTTGCGGCCACAACTCTCCAGGACACGGTGGGGTACGACATCTACAAGATCTTCGAAGATCTCTTCAGAACAACCGGGGAGCGGAACAACATGCTACTGGATGGCATCCAGACCGTGGATTTGTGCCGGATTCGCTCTGGTGCTGGCGACAAAAAGACCTCCGGGGTGGATGCGGAGAACAAGCTGGAGACAATTTACAAGAATAAGTATCGCATCAAGCTCGACCACCAGATCTTGACCGACCACGGAGCTCTGTACCCGCAGGCTCTATATAACGATCTGGTCTTCGAGCTGACCCTCGCGCCAGCAAACCAAGTTGTTCGGGGCTCTGACACAAGCAAGCTCGTGTACAAGTTGGAAAACATCCAGCTGGAGTATGAGACGATCAGAAGCAAGGTGTTGGCTGACGAAGCAATGACCACTTACACCACCGGCAAGGCGTTCGCTTACGACTTGGTAATGCGAGATCGGGTCCACCCCTTCTCAAAGAGCGGCGACACTCGGATTAATCTTACGATCAACCCGCAGCGGCGGTCGCTCAAGGGCATCCTGTTGCTGTTCATCAACCCTTACACGGCTGGCGCCCGGGACTCCGAGGCCTATTTCAACCCCGACATCACACGGGTGAAAGTCACGGTCAACGGCGTGCCGAACCGTGTTTATAACGAAGGCATATCTGGCACAGACATGTGGCGGGAGCTAACCAGGCATTTCAACCCGCACACAGACGGCAGGCCTAACATGGACTTGAACAAATACCTCACAGGCAACAAGTTTGGCCTCTGGATCGACCTGCGGTCCATGGCCGACACATCTCTGCACGGGAGTGGACAGCGGCTCACCAACACACACGACGGCGTGCAACTCGAGATCGAACGAAGCGGCACAGGGTCGGGGAACGCCCTCTGCCACATCTTCACCATCTCAGACGCGCAGATGAACATAATGGGCAGACAGTTGGAATCTGTACATTACTGAACACATATGTACCATGGCCACAAGAAACAAGATCAACTTTATTGCTAAGCCGGCTCCCCTGCTATCCACCAGACCATTATCACACACACAAATACAAAGACTTCTGGCAAAGGCCCCCTCCCCGCCAGTTTGCAAACCAACTAATATAGGTGTTGGGTATGGACCCAAGAAAGCTGCCATTCAATGCACTAATCGTGGGCCCCACTAACTCTGGCAAAACACAGTATCTTCTCTCCCAACTGGTGGGCCCCTTCCGGGGTTGTTTTGATTACATCGTTTTATTCTGCCCCACATTTGTTAAGAACAAGACATACGATGGTTTCGTGGATCGCGATCCGCACATCTTTGTGGTTGTCTGCCAACAGCATGAAATCGAAGACTGGTTGAGGGTGGCGAGCTTCTTTTTCACATCCACCAACACTTTATTCATTCTCGATGACTGCGCCGCCTCCAAAGATGTCAAAGGTCGCACGGGCCAGCTGGTCAATCTTGGGTTCAGCGCAAGGCATGACGGCATATCCGTGTGGGTCTTGACTCAGCAGATTACCAGCATTGCCAAGCCATATCGTGATAACATTGCAGCGATCGTGCTCTTTTACACGCCCTCCAGCAAGACAACCAAAGCCATATTCGAAGATTATGCCGGCGAGCTCTCCCACGAGGAGTACAAAGAGTTTATCACAAGGCTCAAATCCCGCAAGTTCTCCCACCTGGTTTTCTCTCTTAGGCACCCGTATGGAATTGAGTACAAGATTTAAACACACATATATACCATGAATGCGCCAACCAGTCTTCACAAGCTCACTGTGCTTTCACAGCTTTTGGATGAATTGCACAAACACACCCTTGAGGCGCAAAACAAAATTATCAAAGCCGCTGGTGAGGAAGATCTGCGTCTCATGCTTCTTAACAGATATCCCTTGCGGTTGACTTCTATGCCAGACACCACGGCGGGGGTGGTAAGAGAGCTTGAAACCCTTTTGCCAGACATCAAGAGAATTATTGAAAAATAAAAAACACATATGTATACCCCCTGATGGCAGAAGCAGCTGAAGAGCAGGCCGTTTTTGACGAAGTAATGCAGATGCTGGAGGCCACCCCTGGTGCCGAACCTCCCACAGGGCTAATTGGTGACAATGGCATTCCTGCCAAACGTGAGAAGCTGGCAATCCTTGTTTCAACTGGCAAGGCCAAAGAAGCTATCGGCTTACAGCTCACACACGATCGTGTTGCGCGGCTGTCAGACAAGGATGTTGAGAAGTACTGCAAAAGGTACGAGGCCTACGTCGGCAGCAAGACGACCGAATCCCTAATTGATTCAACTATCACGCTCGCGACCAAAGGCATTGGCCTGGTGGCCACGATTGATGATGCCAATGAGTTGCAGCAAGAAATCAAGAACAACTACATCATCAACCATGAGCTGGCAAATCTTGCTGGGGATCTTGCCCTGCGATGCGGACGATGGCTGGCGCTTGCCATTGCTGCTCTCATCACAACAAAACACATCAAGTTTGAACGAGATCCTGACAAGGCTGAACCCCCACCCCAACCCACACATCCAACCAGGGACAGTGAAGGCTATCCACTTGAGGGACTTGATGAAGTTGGGTTGGGACCTGTGGCGACCTCGCAGAAACCTTGAAGAAACCTGGCAGCAACCTGTCAGCAACCTAGCACATCTTGTAAAAAAATAAAAATCATATATATACAGGATGGCCACACCACTCGAGACGATCACTGAAGAAACTCCAACACCAACTCCAACACCTGCACGGGTTACCTCTGAGGCCCCGAAAACAAAGCCTGCAACAGAAAAGAACCCTGGCCGCGTTGCTTCTGGCAAAAGGCTAGCAGAACGCAACCGCATGGCCCGGGAAGCAAAGAAAAAGGCCGAAGAACAAAAGCCTGCACCATCAACAAGTGGGGCAACAAGTGACACAACGGGGGGTGCAACAAGTGGCACACCAAGTGACAGCAACAGCAACTCAATCATTTACATTCTGGGGGTTGCAGGGTTGGTTGTATCTGCTGCTGGTGTTTATTACCAACGCGAAGCTATAATGCAAAGGCTTGGACGCAAATCAAACACACCAGCACCAGCCACACCAGAAGCCACACCAGAAGCCACACCAGAAGCCACACCAGAAGCCACACCCCCATCTCGAATTCCGGTAAGACAAGGAATAAGAAATATGGAATAAAAAATCATATATATATACTGGCCATGGGGTTTTTCCGGAATGTGGTGGATGCTGTTCTAATCGGAAGCGTGGTTGTTCTTTGGTATGAAAATACCGTGTCCGCCTTCAAAGCAATTAACCTCCTGTTAATAAGGGTCAGACACAACGAGCCTGAGCCCGAGACCGAGACCGAGTCTGAGTCAGAGTCAGAGTCCCGAGTCCGAGTCCGAGAGGCCGAGGCCCGAGTCCGAAAGGACAAGGCCCTAGTCCGAGAGACCTTGGAACATAGGGCTTTGTTATCGTCCCAACTCCGAGGTGCCGAGGCCCGACTCCGAGATTCCGAGGCCGTACTCCTAGATGCCAAGGCCAAGGCCAAGGATTCAGATTGAACGATATGACAAAGACACAAAAGGTTCTGTCAGAAAATAAAAAAAATCATATATGTATACTGAACACAAACCATGTCTGACAACAAGCTTGTGAAGGCCATCCTCGACGCCGCAACAATCACTGGCCTTGTCGCCGGTATTGGTTGGATTGGGAAAAAGACCATCAAAGAGAACTTCACCGCAGACCCCAGTGCCAGCTTGATGAATTATGTCAAGTTCACAGCAGTCATGGCCGGCACCATAGCGCTGAAGAAATATCTCGAGGACCAGAAAATCCTACCAGACAACTTGTAAAACCATATGTATACACAATGGCCTCGATTGCAATAATGGCTCTTGGCGCTGTTCTCAATGCGGCCGCTTTCACGGGCGGCAATTATCTCGCAAAATATCTGTCTGGTGATAACGGCAAGTCGGCAATGGATGAGAAAATCCGACATGACCACGCCCTTGAACAATACCAAGCGGCTTACGCCAAATACCAGAAGGACCGCACCAAGCTCCTCGACTGGATTGCAGCCAACGATCGGAAGGAACACCAAGCTAGCAAAAACTTCCAAACCACCGACCAAGCCCTGGTCTTGTATAACCAGATGCACCAAACGCAACCGGATAAACAAATCAAAGACAACAAAGAGCCTGTCTTCTCGGACTTCTACAAGCCCAGCACACAACAGAAGAATGGCGAACTTGCGTTCATTGGAGGCACCCTGCTTGCGGGTGGGTATGTGGCTTATCGCTTTCTTTAAACACAAACAACGCAATACATAAGTATATACCCCTATGGAGGCCAAACTCTCTAAGATCTATTATGGCCCGAAAGGGTATTGGAAAGGGCTTGCCGCTGTGAAAAAGCTAGCTGCTGCGGCCAAGGTCTCTGATGATGTCGCAAAGAAATGGCTGGTCAAACAAGCCCTTTGGCAAGTTTACCTCCCAGCACCACGCGCTATCCCCCGCCCCAAGTTTGATGTCTCATCACCCAATGCAGTGCATCAAACAGATCTTCTCTTCCTGCCCCACGACAAACTTCCCCACGGGAGAAAGGTGTACAAATACGCATTAACCCTTGTGGATGTGGCTAGCCGTTACAAAGCAGCAGAACCCTTGACTTCGAAAGAGTCTGAAGAAGTCTCAAGGGCTTTTGCGCGGGTTTACAGACGTGGGCCTTTGAAATGGCCTCAACTCTTGCAAGTTGACCCTGGGAAAGAGTTTATGGGGGCTGTGACAAAAGAGATGGGGGACAACAAAACAACCATTCGTCGTGGGCGAGTTGATATCCACAGAGACCAAGCAATTGTGGAGAGATTCAACCGAACCCTGGCTGAAAGGCTGTTTGGTTATCAGTATGCCGTTGAAATGAATATGTCCTCTGGCCGGTCGACTGCATGGGTCAAAAGGCTGCCAGATGTTGTCTCGGCCTTGAACAATGAAGTAACAAGACTCACTGGCAAGAAGCCAAAGGACGCAATCAAAGAGAAAGCCGTTTCTGCCAAGCCTGCGACCCCATATGCTAGGCCAGTTGGGGAGAAGGAGAAAAAGCTCCCACCACGGGCGAGTGTGAGATATCTGTACCAGCCTGGTGAACTGGAAGGGGTGGGAGGCGTGCGACCGACCCGATCTGGTCTTTGAAGGTCTACCAAATACAAAGGATTGTAACCAAACCGAATGAGCCAGTGGTTTATTATCTCTACGATGGGCCTAAGCGAGGCTTCGTTCGTGAGGAGCTGATGGTTGTGCCGCCGGGCACTCAGTTACCGCCGATATCTTTGTGACCATATGCCAGCGTGTTGATGCCATCATCCTTGATCCAGCGCTTGGAGTCAAAGGGAGAGAGCGTTGTCTTGGTGATGTGCTCACCGAAGATTTGGTGGCCTTTGCTTCGGAGCCTGTCCATCCCGTGCTTGAAGGTTCGCCGGTTGAAGAGGGCGTCCTTGTAATTCTGGTGGGTGATCTCTTTCTTTGTGACAACCTTGGTGGTGCCCTTTGCTTTCTTGATGTTTTTGTCGTCATCCAGAAGGATTGAGTACATCTTCGAGCGAAGGCATACAGTCTCCGAGATCGGCTTACCTGCGCACTCGTCCTTCATCTTGCCGATGACCTTCTTGTTCTTCTGGCTGTGGAGTGGATGGTCCTTGGGATAGTCACTTGTGTCGTAGAGTTCATCCAGAAGGTTCTCCATGTCTTTATATACATCATCCGTCTTGATCTCTAGGAGCAGAGAGTCTGTGTCTGTGTAGAGCAGGTCCACACACTGGCCATATTTCAGCTTGAGATGTTTGTAATAGAAGTCGTACATCAGTGTTTTGGAGAGATCAAGGATGCACATGCCTGTGTAAACTGGGCGGCTGAATTTGATTTTCTCTTTGTGCATCTGGAGTCCCGCCAGTCTGGGTCCAAAGACTGTTGCTCTGGAAAACAGTGGGCTTGCGATAAGCTTTCTTATCTTGTCTCGCTCGTGCGCCCGGACAAGCTTCATGTCGATCCGATTTCTGAGGTTCTCCATTGTCTTACCGAAGACTGAGTTGTTCATGAGCTTGAAGAAGTTCTTCTCAAAGTCGGAAGTGGCCTTCTTCCTGAGCTCGGTGTTCAGGGAGATGTATGGCTCCATCCAAGCCCTCTGCTCGAACTTGAGCATTTTGTGGATTTTCGTCAACTTCATCCCAAGATCCAGGTACTGCTCAAGATTTCTGTAATGCAGCACGTACCGGGATTTGTTGTTAAGGGTAAGGAGCAGCTTCTGCGTCTTGTCTTTTGGCTGTCCCTCTGCCAAGGCCCTTTGGTATGGCGACATCCATTCATTTGGAACGACCTGACTTTCTGGGGCAAGAGGATAAGCGTTGTGCTCATCATGCAGCTCCTCGGGGTACTCAAGATCAACCTCGAGAATGTAACCAATCTTTCTGTTTGGCCTCCACCTCCTGATCTGGTGTTGTGTTGGAAAGACAGGGCACCATGCGAAGTTGCCAACTGGGAGAGGTTGACTCATGGCCCATCCATAGAGATTGTTCGCGTCGAGATACATGATGTAACTTGACTCTTCGTTGGGGTTGTGGTCACGAAGATAGGGGTTGTTGGCCTTACAGTGCCGCCTGCTTTCCATGGATATGCCACCTCGCAAGCCGCTTTCAACAAAGAGATGCTTGTTGATGTCTGTGAGCAGCTCCAGGTTGATTTTCGTATACCTGAGAAGGGCGTCCCAGGAGAGACCAGGGCTTGTATAATAATGTGCCGGGTCAAGCTTGTAATGTTGCAGACATGTCTTTCTGAAGTTCTCGAAAACATCAGCCAGAAGAAGCACATCTGTCTCAAGGTAGAGGTCGTGGTAATCCCCCATAGTCTTGCATCCAAATACCTCCCACACTTTTTGCGCGTGGGCGTATTCTTCGTCTGAGATGCCTTCCTTCTTGAGCACGCTGTAGAAGGCATCCTTCGGCGGGAGAGAGGCCTCATCGAATCGAGTCCAAGAGTCCATGTATTCGTAAGGGTAAATCCCTTTTTGCAGAAGAAGGTCGCGCCTGGATTGATTCTTCTCGTGGTTTGCCGTGATTGTGAAGGACTCTGGCTTGTTTGCATCAACCAGGGCACTGAGGCTTGACTGCATGAACTGCAAGCTGTCAATAAACCTCAGCTTACCAAGAGAGAAAGAGATGTATTTCTCCATGTTGTTTGGGATGCATTTCAAATCGGAATTCACATCTGCAATTCCACTCATGATGTGGTGTGCATCATAACCCTTCAAGTTGTGAAAGATTACCGGGATTATTTCCGTTTTCGGGTTGGTTCTGAAATGGTTGATGTTGCAAGAATGGTGAGCAGCACCCCGATATTTGCCTGTGATGTGGCAATGATCTTTGACTGCGTCTCGAACAGAGTCTTGGATAAGGGGCTCCTCACAGTAGAGACAATCGACTTGCTCTGGCAGGTTATCAGGAGGTGCCTTCCTTTGATTCCATGGCCCGACAAATGGAAACACATCCATCTCACCATCGTAATGGGGGACAAAGACTTTGAATGACGTTTTGTAGCAGTTGTTGGTGTGACGATGAACGAAGCCCTCATAATTACCGGTGTCAAAGTCATAGATCGCAATGGCATCCCTGAAGTTATCCTTGATGAGAGGCTTGTCACAGATGTGGCAATCTGTTGCACGGTTGAACTCTGCCCAGTCTGCTCTTGTCATGGAGAGCAGTGCCTTGTGTGTCAACTCGTCTCTGATCACTCCTTCCAACTGTTGAAGAGTGTCAAGAAAGACTGGCACGGTGTCCTCTCCTCTGTAAAGATAAGGGCCCTTTGTCTCTCCATCAGAGCGAACAGCTAACATGCAGAACCCGCAGGGTTTATGTACAGATGTTTCAGTGGTGCTGCTCTTTTGTGGATCTGGTATACAGCCGTGGACCTTTTCGACAATGCTTTCGAAGTCAGCATATATGACCCAAGGCTTCTTCATCTGGTTTTGGAAGTTCTTGAAGTGGAGGAAGTTTTCGCCTTCTTTTGGCATTTCAACTCGTGCCGGCCTGCCTTTGACTCCTCTGCAATAGAAAAGATGATCGGTGAGAACCCGTTCTGAAGAAAAGGCTTGGAGACACCTGTCACAGTGATGCATGCGGCGCCCAACGTTGAACTCGCTGTGCAGAAGCCTGCTCATGCTCTTGATGTAACAATAATGTGATGTATGTGTGTCTGTGAGCATCATCAGATTAATCCTTCGCAGATTGGGATCCTCTTGTTCGCTGACTCTGATCACAACCACCTTGTTATTCTTCCAGCCATAAATGTTGATTGGAAGGTTGTTTTGTCGTTCAACCTTGGAAATCTGACTCAATGGCGTTGGAAAATCGATTCCGGTGAAGTCTAGACCATCATCAATGGGATAACTGCCTGTTCTGTTTGCATTAACATTTACAGGAAACAATGCCGATCGCAGTGCCCAGCGCAGACACTGGTTATCTCTGTTCTTCACATTGATGATAGCCTGCTTTAACCTGAGTTTTGATGGTGTTGGGATAAATGTACCACCTCGTAGAGGCTGGTATGTCCCGAACTCAAGGTAAACAGTTTCGATGTAATCAATCACCCAACCAGAACCCAACTGCTGCCATCTGGCAATCTCTTCCTCAAAGTCATTGACAATCCCTTCCAGAGCGCCCTCCTTTCGAAGCTGATAGAGTTGTGTAACAATCAGTGGATTGGTGTTCCAAAAGAAGTGATTAATTTTTCGATTGCCCTCGCCTTCCATTGAAAAGTGAACATCGAATGACAAAGTGACCTTCACCCCGCCAAGCTCTGTGACTTCGCGTGCAATTTTCTGGAGAAAAGCCGCCCGATTAGTTATGAAGAATGAATTGAGGTCCTTGATGGGGTAATCAACAGGGACGTTCATCTTATAACCATGCAACCAAGGACCAAAGTAATCGTGGTTCCTTGGATTGAAGGCAAGACGTTGAGCCGCCATGTTATATACAGGGGTTTTATTTTCTTCAATTGGTGATCTCGTGCCGGGGCTCTGTGCCATTGCCATGTGGGTTGGTATGCACAGGGGTGGGGTTTCTTCAATTGGCCATACCCCTGGGGTGGTGATCTCGTACCGGACCAGCATTCACAGTGAGTAGTTAGGGACGTTGGTGCATTCGGGATCACCCCCAAAGACCCATTTGGAGCCTTAATTTAATGATTGGCACCGCCACCCACTGGGCCGACTGGCAGGAGGGCCAGTGGGTGGCGGTGCCAATCATTAAATTAAGGCTCCAAATGGGTCTTTGGGGGTGATCCCGAATCACCAACGTCCCTAACTACTGTAACACTCCACAGCAAGGTAAACTTGCTTCTATGAGAAGTTAGCTTAATTTTTTCTAGGGAAATCTAGCGTTTGCGGTGCCGTTTCTTTGTACCTCACTTTAAAGGTAAGGTCTTTGCTTTCTTGGGACTTTTTATTTGAATTTACTAAAAGGCAAATCACGCTACCAAGCCGGTCCAATTTGGCACTGCACGGGTAAATATGCCTTACTTAGGACAGTCCCTGGCACACCTTAAAGATTCGTGGCAAAAGGCTTTTAAACAGAAAGTTAACATCATAGAGTAAACGGTACTTAAAGTGAAAGTTCTCCATCTTCTCAAGCACATTATGGCTTTGCCTAAATTCGCTAAAATCACTTGTCGCAAAAATTATAGATCTGTTTTAACGATTTTGCTGAAACATGGTAAGGGTATAGTCAATGTAAGCTGATTCAGAAATTAAACGCAAATGTAACAGCAAAATTTTTCACTGGAGACTCTCCAGTGAAAAATTTTGCTGTTATATTTGTTCAAAAAGTGGGGTTCATTAAGCTCGATTATCACTAAAAATATTTGTTCCCAGGTAAATCGAATCCTATCATTTTATTGCTAAACTAGTAGTAATCATAGATTATAGTGCGTCTCCTTATACCGTAGCACCTCGTCTTGACCTACGTAGTACCTCAGTTTCAGCCACTGTTAAAAGGGGCGCATGAGATATGTCACGCAGGCAAAAACGTCGGACCGACGTCAAATAAATTCACGTCATCGCCGTGGAAAATCCTTCAATTCTGCCGTGCTGTGTACTCCGACAGAAATGGTATATTTGTCTTGATTTCATTTCGGTTTATATTTCTCCGATTCTGAAATGATGCGCCTCAGTACTTGGTGTGATATCCGCAAGGATTTTACCGACTAAATAAATGTAGATATCTCAATGTCTGGAAGTTGCATTCAGCACATGTTTAATCAGCTGAGCATGGACAAAGGCTCTTCTCCGGGGCTGATTGCTGTGAAATCAACCCAAAAGTTGTCATTGTTTTCTCTCTTCTTCGAAAGTAGTGTGCTTTCAATGCTGTCACGTAATTTATAATAACACGCGCAAGCGATCTCAAGGTCAAGCTACATGTAGGTCACGTACGCGAACAGTATTAGCTGCAGTAGTTATTTTGATCTGTTTTGAATGAAGTCCAGAAATTTTCATTGCTCTCTCTCAAGCGAATATTAATCCTTGCAATGAGACAAAGGACGATTCAGTTAAATTCTTAGATGGGCAGGCGTTCGCCTGGCGCGGCCGGCAAGACATACAGCGAATCGCTCCATAGAACATCGCGAAGAAGCGACGTCGGTACTTAGGTGAAAGCTTTCCAAATCAAGCAAAGAACCACAGAAAAATAAAGTTAGAGCATTCAAATCATACCCGAACGGTGCTAGAAGCGAGGAAAATCCAATAACGTCTTGTTTGATTCCAAAGAGACCCAACAACTAACTTGGTCTGAAGAAGAACCTTCGTCCATTTCCACTGTGTACTTTTAGACATTGAGATATTGAGCCGTACCGTACGATTTCAAAATCGGGAAAATATCCGAAACTAAATCAAGACAAATAGGTTATTTACATTTGACATTTCGGAGCACTCAGCTCCCCAGAATTGAATGGATTGTACCTGATTTCCACGCGCTGGAAATGATGGATACTATTGTGACGTTTCAAGATGGCGCAGATTTGGTACCGACACTTTTCTCGATTCGTTCCGCCTAGCCGACAAGATTAAGAAGGGTCTCCTTCGTCGACGCAATAATAGCTGCAAAGTTTTATAGGTATCGCTTTACCCGTTTAGAGCCGAAAAAGTTATAACCCGAAGTTTTTCATAGACAAGTGCGCCCGAAATAACAACGAAGCAAAAATTTGTCCGGACCCGTGTAAACGGGGCCTAAAGGGACACTGTCACGAATTCGTATGCAAGGACCAGGCTCACTTCCGGTCTTCTTGAAAACATTTGGCCGCCATCATGGATTTTGGAGTCGGTGGCAAAAAATACTCATTTTCAGCGTAAGATGCGATAATTTTTAAAAAACCAGACATGTTTTATGGTGGAAGGGAAATAGTTCTTTAACTGTGGCTTAAAAACGCGCCGATCGGATGGAGTTTTGGGACGCAAATCGCAAGTCGGTCTCAAACCGAGTGTTTTGCCTTGACTCCGTGTTATGAAGGGAAAAAAGTGGCGACAACGAAACCAGAAACGGCTAAGAAAAACCCAAAGGACAAAAGAATACACCAGAGGCGACTTTAATAGTGTCGCTTTATTGAATTACACGTAATGTCTAAATTTCGCTTTATTTAGCGTTTGAAATGTACGTTATTTATCCCCATACAAAGTCTTATAAAGCGCTTAAATTTCCAACGGCCGCCGTGTAATACCGCTTTCAATACAGCTTTCATTGAAGGGTCACGTCCCGACTCACACACCGCTAATAATTTAAAATCCTTTGCTTTCTCGTGACGCGAGTTAATTAAATTCCAGCGACAACAAGTGCGTCGCGAAGACTGAATCGGAGCAAGTTTCGTAGCCTGCGATGAATTTCGCTTCATTCCATGACTTAGAAATTGCATCTTCGAAATAAACACGTTTATGGGATTTCAACCACTCTTTCATCGCTCTTTTCGGTGTGTCGACGCCATTTTGAAATTGACACTTCAACTTGAAAAATTCAGGCTGAACTTCAAGAAATTGGCGCATGCGTCCTCGTGACAGTATCCCCTTAAAGGCCCGTTTACACATGCGATTTTTGATGCGATTTTTTTCGCACTCTCCAATGCAACTTTTGTCGCAAGTGTAAACTAGCGGTGATTTCCTGTGCGATTCGGGTGCGACGTTTGCTTTGATTTGCCGCGATTTCCCAAAAATCGCCTCCAAGTTGCATCAGGTTCGAAACCTCTGCGACATCGTGCGACAAATCGCGCCCAAATCGCACTGAAATCGCCGCCCGTTTACACATGCGATTTGAAGGTGCAACTTGCGCGCGACAAAAATTGCACAAAAAATCGCCTGTGTAAACGGGCCTTAAGAGTTATTTTTTTACAGAAATATGTAAAGAGAAAGTGGGTATACATATAATGTTAAGAAAAAGCAGCTATTTTGTAATTTATGGCAGTTTCTATCTGCATTGTTTTATAATTTGTACAATAAAATCATAGTTTTATATAATATGTAACAATTAGACCCGTAGCCCGAAAGGGCTACGGGTCAATAGCCCATGAGGCGAAGCCGAATAGGCTATTGACCCGTGGCCCTTGAGGGCGAAGGGTCTAATTGTTTTAGTATCACCCAACTAGTCGGACAGAAAAAGGCAATAATAAAAAAAAGCAATTGCAAGTTGAAGAAATATTTATTTGGGAATAAAACGAAAAATAAAACCGGCGAATTTCGCTACTCGATGACTATTACTATTAGACCCCTAGTAGCGTAGCCAATCAAAATGCAGGATTTGCATTAGTCCACTAGTTGGGTGATACTAAAATATAATAGTCAATATCTTACAGTAGATGTTTCATTTTTGAAAGAGAAAATGCCACGTATGGCTAAAGTTTCATAAACAAATGCAAATGGAGAGAGTTTGGGAAAATACAAAAGTTTTCATGAACCCTAACTCCTCTGAGCCTCCTCTAAGTTAAAGTATTTGCATCTGGCCGGGTTGTTCAAAAGGTGGATATCGCTAAGCTCTCCAGTGGATAACACGATTTTGTTAATGCTTATTCGCTAAATTGTGGTAAATCAAGCTCCATCTTTATCTACATTTTTAATCCACAAAGGCTATGGCCATCACGTGAATGTAGTGCTAGTGCAAACTAAACATTGTTTGTGTGGTGTAAATGCGCTATTCCCTGGGGGGGGGGGGGGGGGAGGGTACTCCCATATGTAAGCATGTATATAGGTATGTGCAGAGGAATAGGGTATGGTTTTATAGGTGTTCAGTCCTTAAAAAGGATATTTTTGTTTGTTGGTTGTTGTTGTTGTTGTTATCCTTTTTAACTCGTGAATACGCGAAGCGTAATGAACGCTAAAGGACCTAATCTGCTCATTTCTACAGACTACTCGGCTGTTTGTAATCAGATTTAAAGGCCCATCGTCACTTTATACCGCGATGCACCGTGCATTGTTTATTTTGATTTGGACCCAGATAAATGCAATCTCTCGCGAAGTGAAATTTTTGCCTCTCGTCTCCAGGAAGAAATGAACACTGAGTTTGAAATTTCGTTCGACATTAATTTTAAAATTTATTAGTCCCAAGAAGCGGTCCTGTTAGATATCAAAATCCCGTCTAACATGTCTCGAATTTTGTCCGGGGTCTGGGGTAGCTCAACCCCCCTTAGTGTAGCTCCAGGCAACTCCAGTCGCCGAGGCAGTTTCCTCCGCTTCGAAAGTTCGTATCGAAAACATTTTCACGTCGTGGGACGCGGTAAACCTCCTGCTATTTTTACCGAAAGGTTAAGGTCGATTCCGCTTAAAACAAAACGTCCAGCGAGCCGAGAAGTGTTTGTATTTTGTGAGCTGTTCTGTTGGCGTATCTGATTAGCATCGGGCACAATTGACCATCTATCCATGTGGCTTGATAGCTCACTGGATAGAGCGTTGCACCGGTATCGCAAGGTCATGGGTTCGAATCCCGTTCAAGCCTGAATTTTTTTCAGGTTGCTTTTTCAACTGCTTAAGTTGAGAGCACACTGCGAGGATCACAAATCATCACTCATGTTTATCCGCAGTTCAAATATATGATTTTCATATATTCATATTCATATAATAATTATTAGTGAGCTCTGATGGCGGAGGACGTTATCGGCTTTAGAAGTTGGCATCGAAGAAATTTCGATGACTAGGGACGGGGAAAACCTCCTTCAACTTTTATGTAATATTTCACATAGTTGCTGGCAAAAACGACTCTGCCGGCGAGCCGTGAAGTTTGAGCTTTTTCTGTTGTTTACATCTCCAGGGAGCATTATTCATTCCGGTTATCGATGGTAAGATTCAAATGTCAACTCACAGTATCTGGAAAACGAATGTACTAAAAAATGACAATGAAAAAATTCGAAGATAAATCTTAACTAGGCAATCTAATATACCTATTTCCTTTCCACGAACGACCGAATTTCTGAGCCAAACCTTCTGAAGGTTCCCGTTTCTTGACAGCCGGCCTCGAGCCTTCGGCGGCGTAACGATGGAAAATAAAAGAAAACAGACAAAAACAAGATGCAATGCCTTGAATATGAACTTAATATTTGAAAGAAATGATCTTGAAGTTAATAGACGATACAGATTCCCCGATGTAAACGGATTTTTTTAGGAATCAAACCTCCCCGACACAAAACTGAATTTTGTTGCCTTGGAAATTCTAGAACGCCCGCAATGAATCACGGTAAGTGACGATGGGTCTTTAAGTCCTCATAAATAATTCAATTGTTCGAGGCTCTCATCTTCAGGGACGAAGTGACTGGCCGCCGTTTCGTCAACTTCTTCGATTCGCAGTAGGAAAATGAACAAAGTGATGAGCGAAATTATGGCTCTCCCAGATACCGCCATAGCTTTTCAAACTTCTCACCTAACAAGCGATTTAATCAACGCTCGATCAAAAAAAAAATTTCCAAAACAAAACCCGCTCGTTAAAAATTCGGCTGACCACGCTAATGCCTGTTTACTTTTCAAGTTGTCAGAGCATCGCTTCCCACCTTTTTCTATCCCCACCCCCCTCCCAAAAAAAAACGTCATACGTGTTCGTCATCCTTAGCTACACGCGCCTTGAGTTCCCCAGTAGACAGTCCTTTCCAGTAGACCTAGTACGTTAATAAGTCTAACTGATGAAGTCTTTTAAAATTAATAATTTACAATTTGGCGGATTCTAACATAACTGTTACATGATCCTCAATTTACTGTAGTCACGCGCTTTAGAAGGAACGATTTCTGTCGTGTCTGTTCGTGGCCATATCAAAGCGATTGTGGGCTTTTACCGTATCGATACCCATGAACAATTATCTGCAGACGGTGGAGTCATTGAAGAGGCATCTGGTAGAATTTCTGGGCTTGAAGGAACTGGCAACGAAGTTTGGGCTTGGTAATTTCGAACTAAGCTCTACAGGATATCGAAAGGAATGAGCCATTCCATTTAATGTCCGTCCCCCCCCCCCCCCCTATTGAGGGACAGGGAAATCCTTGGGGTGTGTGTGTGTGGGGGGGGGGGGGGGGGGGGGGTTCAAGAGTCATTTCTGAAGGGGTAAATGTCGGTACCTTTTATCAATCCAAAACATCTTCCTCTCTCTGAAGGGGGAAATATGTCGGCACTTTGATCTTTTCTCCTAAGGGGTAAAACTTACAATGATCCCTCAATAAAGGGGTGCATATATTAAATGGAATGCCCCAATGGGAGGAAAGATCGAAAATTTTGCAATAACAGCTGATGGACAGTGGCATCTTGAGTTGCCAAGCATGCTGGCGGAGAAAACAAGCAGCGAAATAAACGGTATTTGGTATTTTTATACTGGCTCAAATATCATTGACATCATTCTGTAATGATAAAACATGGCGGAATATTCAACCCTTCAGTACAGAATACGCCGTTCTTCGTATATTCAGTCCTCTCTAAAAAAATTTGGAGTAGTACTGAATGAAACAAACCTTTAAGTGCCAAAGAAATCAAACAAATTTAGAAAATGAGTGTTTTTTTTTTAAATATTATTTTATTTTTAACTTCAACCGTCATAACAGACATACTTACAATTGTCAAGATTTCAAGATAAGATTTACATTACAGCCAAAAAACAGCCGCGCGATTGCTGAATGAGGCTTGTATTACAAAGAATTAATGCTTAATTATGTTGATAAAAGAGAAAATTGACATTTATTTACAGTACACCCTAAAATAAAACAAAAACACACCCAAACATACACACAAAAGCATACACACGAAACTAATTAAAGGGGGGAAATGTCTTTTGGCCATTTTTCATAAAAGGTTTCTAATTTATTATTCTTAGTGGAAATATATTTTTCAACTTGGTATTTAATTCTTACTTTAAATTTGAAACCTTCTATGTTTGGAAGTACCTGTTTCTTTCTGCAATCCCATAAATACAATTTACCAATTAATATCAGATAATTTAACAAGGGACATTTTGACATCGTTATTCCAATTATAACCTCTCGTAAACGCAACCCGTGAAATTCCTTTGTTATTGTTAAATAATACTGTTCAACATTTTTCCACAACATATTTGAGTGCCGACAGTAAAAGAGAAAGTGACATAATGTTTCCTGTTCAGTCTTGCAAAAAGTACATTTGTCGTGCTGGAGATATCCAATTTTAAAAAGCTTTGCATTGGTGTAAAGTATTGAATTTAAAACTTTATATTGAAAGGATTTAACATAAGGCTCCTGTGCTGTTTAAGTGGGGAAGGTTGTAAACAATTTTTAAATCTTCGTCAGATAAGCCAAAATCATGTTTTAAATTCTTTGCATTATAAGGTAATTGTGCTTTATTTGATACTATTAAAGAATAATAGTCTTTCGTTTTCTTTTCCGCTATGTCAAAAATCTCATTTCCCTTTATAAAATAAGTATTATCTGTAAAGGTAGTGTACTCTATTATTTTCAAAGAGGAAGGAATTGCGCGCCTAAGACCTGTCCATGTATTAAGAAAATTAGTTTTCTCAACTATGTTATTAATTACATTAAAGGATTCTATGTTGTCGAGATTGAACAAGAGATTCGTTAATGATACGTATCCCCAAGTCATAATAAGATTTATAAAAAACTGGTTTTCCCCGCATCTATTCTTATATCTTTGTTATTCCAAATTATACAGAGCCGTTCTTTATTAGCTAAAAAGAGATTTCGAAAATCTAACCAACATTCTAAAAGTTCTCTGTAGAAAACCGAGTTAATTGAAAGATCGTCCATTGCATATAAATTACATTTAAAAAGCAAAAGACCACCAACATTACGTAGGAGATATAACAAGTAGAATTTCCACGTACTTTCGATATCGCTGAAAATACGTTTTAGCCAAGCTAATCGTACAGCTTTGACCAAGCTTTCAATATCTGTCATTTTAATGCCACCGTCTTCATAACTGTTTATTGAAGAGAGCCTTGTTACTTTATCCTTTCCATTCCATAAAAAGGAGAAAATCAAACTATTCACTTGGTTGATGATTTTACTTGGAGGTGAAAGAACCGAAGATATAAAAACTAGTTTTGGAATAAGTAATGACTTGATTATAATTACTTTACCATAAATGGACAGTTCTCTAGATGACCATATATTTATCAGCTGCTTTATGCTGTCAACCTTCCCTTGAAAGTTTTTTTCGTAAAGTAATGATAGGTCGTATGTAAAAAAGGTTCCTAAAGCTTTAATAGGTTCACTTGGCCATTTATACCAAACGGTTTTTCGTCTTTTCTTTTAAGCGAACCAATCCACATTCCTTCTGTTTTAGAGCTATTTATCTCCAACCCACTGAAGTTCTTAAATACTTCTAGTTCTTCAAATAACCTTTTTGCAGAATTTTCATCAGACAGGGTTGCTGTGGTATCGTCTGCGTATTGCAATAGCTTGGCTTCATGATTTTCTATTTTAATTCCTTTGATATCAACATTTTGACGAATAGAGATTGCCAAGCTTTCAACAGCTAAGATAAAGAGGTAGGGGGACAAGGGATCACCCTGCCTCACACCACGTTCTAAAGTAAAATAGTCTGATGCCATTCCATTATTTATTACACAGCTTTGAATATTTGTATAAAACATTTTGACCCAATTTATAAAATTAGGGCCAAAATTAAAGGTCTCGAGGCAACTGAAAGGATAATGCCATTCTAAAGAGTCGAAAGCTTTTTTAAAGTCAATGAAAATCAAGATACCTGGAATATTCTTACTGTCTGTAAATTCCATTATATCGAAAATTGATCGAATAGTCTCACCAATATAGCGATCTTCAACATAACCTGTTTAATTATAATGTATGATATTCGGTAGAACTTTCTTTAATCTTAAAGCTATCACTTTTGAAATTATTTTTGCATCCACGTTAATAAGAGAGATTGGCCTCCAATTTTCAATGAGAGTTCGATCTTTTTGTTGCTTTTCTATAAGAGTTATAATTGCTTTTCTTTGGGAGCTAGACATTTCGCCGTGGTTGAAACACTCACTCACACATTCCATAAATGGATCACAAATTAATTCCCAGCAACTTCTGTAAAATTCTATCGGTATTCCATCATTACCAGGAGATTTGTTACTCTCAAAACTGTTAAGAATGGCTGTAATTTCTTCAACAAATATTTCTCCTTCACAAGATTGTTTTTGTTCTTCTGATAATCTTGGTATATTCAAATTATTTAAAAATTCGTTTCCATTTTCCTTATCCTCATCTGTTACGTTTGATTGGTAGAAAATGGGTGTTTGGTATTTAATAAAATGTATTTTTTAGCTAAGAGAATATTTAAGGTTCACAATTAACTATTAATAGCAATTTAACTGACAACTGACAAATGGCCCAAAATTTAACTGACAACTGACATATGGCAAAAATTATAACTGATAATTGACATTTGCACCCCTCCATCCAGACCATATTATCGTTTTAAACTGAAAAACCGAAAAATAGAAATGGTAGATCACTGCTGATTTACTTCTGAAAATGTTCCTACTTACTGGCCACCTGTTAAAGAGCCGTGCACAGCAGGCTGGATTTGACATTTATTTTCAGATTAAATTTGTTTAGCCCGGTAAATGCGTGTGAAATAATTCCTTTTGTCATGGTTATGAAAACTGCCATGCAATACTTTTTCATTGCCAGAAAAAAACAGAACAACTTTATCAATCCCGACACAACAAGAGAAAATAGGCATTAAATACGGGTTAAAAAGCACTCTTTTCAAAGCGAGAGGTGATGCAAAATATTGACATTGTAACACTTCTAATGATTGAATTTTACTTGTATCTTAAGTAATTATGCATGTATTATAAAAAGCTGACGATGAGTGCTTTTGAAAACTAATTCTGTTGTAAAGGATTTGAAAGAATAGAAGAAGGAATATTCCGTTCGAATCAAATAAATTCTGTTGTCAAGGATTGGAAAGAATACCGGTAAGAATGTGGTGTTCCAATCAATGAAAAGAAGTGGACGGGTGCGTATCGAGGGCTTTCCTCGTATTTCGTTTCGCGTTTCCCCCGCGGCGGGGAACGGTTTACTCAAAAAGCGAAACGAAAATTGAGCATGATCGCAGTTTACGATAAAATATTTCATATGATAATGAACGAATGAATTTTACTCGCATCTTATACATTTATTTAGGCTGATGTTCATACATAATTTACCAGAAACTATACACCACGCTTCGCTTCCAAAAGGAGACAATATTCAGAAATGACGTATTGATAAAATCAGGGGGGGGGGGGGGAGCAACCTCACATTCACTGCCATCGTAGAGACGTTTGCCAGCGGATTCTATTCGTACGCGTGCGCAGTCGTTCAAAAACCCAACGATCAACAAAGATTTTTCAACTCAAAAACATGACGGTTGAAGACAGACTTGGTATTGCTCGTTTCTTAGCCCCCGCTCCCCCCCCCCCCCTTCCCCCCCCTTCCCATTGGTGCCATTGATCCCTGTTTTTATGGCCACCGATTTTTCAGAGTTCGGGTCTTCGTCAAGAATGGGAAAACCTGCACGAGAAAATGCTCGATTACTAAAGGAGACTTTAGGTCCACTAAAGGCGATTACCTTTCAGCCTTCAAAATACGAGCTTAACGATAAAGGTGCTGTGGCCATTGTGGAAATGAACATTCTCGCGTCTGGAAAGCGCTTAGTTGTTGTTGGAGGAGGGCACTTTCAATTTTGGATAAAAACCCAGTTTCTAAACAAAAACGGCCATGACCGCACCAAGATAGAAACGCTGGCTTGCTAACTGAAGATATAACATTGGGGACCATGATTTTAACTATATTATCGCCTCCCGTAGTATAAACTGCGGTAATGTTCGGGAAAGCTTCGGTACTGAATGAAATATCTTTCGACAGAGTCAACTAATCCGTGCCCGGGCATATTTGCCTGCCTTTGTTAGTCAGTCCGATGCAAGTGCAACTATCCAGAGACCATAATTGCAACTATATTCGTTTGTCATTTTACGTTGAATAGATAAATTTTAGGGTTACATTTCGGTATAGTATTTGGATATTTTTTGACTGGGGGTTACGTTTTGGTAGTAAACTGCAGGAATAGTCGGAAAATCTTCGATAAAAGACGGGATTATAACCTTATCGACGGCATAACCTTATCGTCAGACGTTTTCAATTCGCCTTGTGGAGTACTATTTAAGGAGGAGGAGTCATTTCGCCTTTACAAGCTGGACCATCTTTCGACGGAGTCAGCTAATCGTCGGGTCGGGTCAAATCCAAAAATTCTATCGCTCATCTCATGAATCTATGGGTGATTTTTGGGTATGTTTGGGAGGAAATAGGTTTTCTCAAAAGATTTTTAAAAATTAGAGAAATAAGAAATATTGAAGTTTTAATGAAGTTTTAAAATTAGAATTTGTTGTTAATAATAAATAGATGAACACCAAAATAGTCCACTAGCAACCTGGGTTGCTCTAGCCTGCGTTGCTTGCGGTTTTGTTGGCGCGCGCGATTTCCTTTCTTCCTGGTTTCTTCTATCCCTTCTTAAATGGGCTATGTCACGAATTGTCACGCAAGCTTACAATCTTGAAACGCGTCGGGCCGCCGTTATTCAAGTTTACGTCAAGTTCACCCTGGGAAGCTGTGTACTCCGAAGTGACTCAAATTGTTCACACATGTAAATAATCTATTTGTATTGATTTAATTTCGGTTATTTTGCCGATTTTTGAATTCTACGGCTCACTATATCAATGTCTAGAAGTATACGTAGTGAAAATTAGCTAAGCATGGCCGAAGGTTCTTCTCCGGGCCAACCTACATCACAAGCCAGAGGGTCGATTTTATTGCACGCATTAGGGGTCCAAATTCGCCTTAGAAATTCACCCGTTTGAATAAATCTGAATTAGTATTCACACATTCCTTTTCGTACCCAATAATCCCTATCTGTCTTATAACTTAAAGTTATCGTCTCCTGTGGGCAAAACAGACTTAAAAGGTATGTAATAGGTATTGTTAATCATTCAGCAAAAAAATTATTTGAACTCTTTGCGACAGACTAGAAATAAATTACGAAACCATGGGAAATAATTATTTTGCTGCGTATCTTTCGCGCTGTTTAAGCAATGGATTTATCGATGTTTATCGCGTTTTATCGCCATTCTTATACCCCATTCACACCAACGCTTAAACATGTTTAAATGTTGTTTAGTTTAAAACAGGTTTAGAAAAATATCTCCTAACCTCCGGTTATATTTGGAGTGAAATCTTTACTTAAAGAAACTTTATTGCCTTTACAACCATTCCAGGTAGTTTGAGTCATATACATTTAAAACTTTTCAAGATGGAGGATAAAAACCTAGTTAAACTAAACAACATTTAAACATGTTTAACCGTTGGTGTGAATGGGGCATTAGTCTCCAAACTTGATACGCATTTATTGGTCACTAGTGCGTCGATCCATCCGGTGAAAGTGTTTTTGCTATGTTTCGCAAAGAAATGCAATGTGTAATGTTTAGCGATCCACACGAGGAAAACGGCGGACCGCAGCGGTAAGTGACCGACTAAAAAATAAAACCGAGGCTTCAAAGGAAGGTATGTAGGTGATAGTAGGCAATTTAAGGCGAAAACCCTGCTGGGGGAAATTTTATATCAGGCACAACTTTTTCTGCCATCCGTGAATAACTGAAGCGAATTTCTGTAAGTCCTTAGTATTCGATTTTATAAAAATCACTTGAAATTACGGAAAGCACGACAGATCCTTAGAGTCTAATAAAAACGCGCCAAAAATCTGGGAATTTCCGCAAAAATGTTTAGTTAGAGCTATTTGCAGGGAGTAATAATTTAAGTCTGAGGAAACTTCTGTGGTAATTTAATGATAATTTACGAGACCTATGGAATGTTTTGACCGCTTATATTTCAAACATGAAAAAAAACACATGTTAAAATGTTTCAGCGATTTATTCAAAATCGAACAGTTTAATTTGTTTGAAATTTTCCCATTTAGTGTGCTACACTGTGTAGATTATAACGCATTTATTCGCTTGTCGCGGGTAGCCCCAAAATCGAAAGATATTTATAAAAAACTGTTCTTCGCTATTTTTGTTTACCGTTGCTATGGAAACGGTGATTAGCATAAAAAGAGCATCGCTCAAAACTTTTATCCAAGCCTAACATCTGGTATCAAATTCAGATTCATTGAGTTTAAAGTAAGATTATGTATACGCGCATTCAAAAAGGGAAGTGTGACCCAAAAAATACTTCTTGGAGCCACGTTAAGCGCGAACGAGTAGCTCAACCGAAACCATGGCGACCGAAACCACCTAAAAAGACAATTTTGCAGTTGTGTGCTTAGTACCCTGGCCTTTGAGTGAAAGTGATGCTGGAGTTGACTGTTTTGATACAAACCTCACTGCTTTTCATATGCAAATCACGTAAGTTAGCATAAGAACATGATTTACATATGAAAAGAAGGAAGGTTTCTATCAAAACAAAGTCAACTCCATCCTCATTTCCACACAAAGGCCAGGTTACTAAGTAGATAACTGTGAATTGGTCTATTATTGCGGCAGATTACAAAAGTGGTAAAATGAAACCATGTCCACAAAAATGGGAGACATGTGACAGGTGTATATTTATGAAGTAAGTTTTAAATAAAAGGTCCTGGTTTTATGGGCGCTATCTTGTGAC
This sequence comes from Dendrophyllia cribrosa, assembly GCA_024195265.1. NCBI lineage: Eukaryota > Metazoa > Cnidaria > Anthozoa > Scleractinia > Dendrophylliidae > Dendrophyllia > Dendrophyllia cribrosa. The sequence goes on along the minus strand of JAJLRJ010000001.1, from coordinate 42,619,320 downwards.
TTGTGTGGTTAATACTTTTGTTTAAGGAGCTATGTCAAGGGGATTTGGACATTTTAGGGTCAATCGCATCATAACACCACGTAATCATGCCACCTTTTGTCACGGTCTGATCACGTGCGCTAGCGGGCAACAGTGCAATGTTACCCTCTGACGTCAAAATGGTTGCCCGCTTTCCAAATGTTGCCCGCTTAGGACGATTGGCGGGAAACAGTTTGTTTGTTAGATGCAATGTGACCATGAATCAACCAATCAACGCGCGCGTTGTATTGAGAAAAACTTCAGCTATAGAGCAGTTTTCAATTGAGTATCGAAAGTAATTACACAATTGCTTTGGTTTTGCATTGCTACGCTTTGCGATTGGCTAAAAAATCTCGCGCCACTTTCTCGACCAATCAGAAGTAAAACGAAAACCAATCGTGACTTGCTCGCACGCGTTTTCCCGCGCTTGGCGCCGCCGACATGTATTTGCTTCGAGCTCTGATTGGTTCATTGGATTGTTTACGACTGCTGTGATTGGTCAGAGTAATTACTTTCGTTTTGGTTTTACCATACTCAATTGAAAACTGCTCTATAACAACTAATTATGTTTGTCGTACACGAAATGTTCATAGAACTCTAAGAGGAAAATATGATGTGAATTTTCGGAGAGAGTGCTCCTAGGCACAAGGTTGTAAACTTGAAAAAAAAATTGGCCAATTTTTTTCAAGTTGTAATCCATTTCCATCCTGGCCATCTGCAGCCAACGACACTTATTTTCACTCTTAGAGCACTTGTAGAATAATTTTAAACAAAACTGGACAATTTTTGTTGGGTTCCAGTTCTGATATAGATCAGATCTCTTTTGGGCTTTCTAAAGTGACACTTAAAATGGTGACATAGCTCTTTTAAGAAAAAGACGAAAGAAAGCATGGAGTAACACTTGGAGATACTTTATCATACAAATTGTTGATAGGTACAAGTTTTGTAATTTATCTATCATCTTTAATCTATACAATTCACGAATAGACGGTAGTCTATACTGAGGATGCGATAAATAACAAGCCATCACTTGTTTTATGCATGGTACAATAATTTGATATTTCCTAATTTATAGTGTTTAGAGTTGGAAAAGTTTAGAGGATATCTTAATGAAATCTCCGGCAGCCATTTCACTTCAAACACGTCAAACGTTGCAGCCTTTACATGGAAATCAAGATCAGATATTCTGATGAGAAAGAAACTTATTCCAGTCTTTCGGAATTTCAAAATAAGCTGGGTCCCTATCCAAACGCATGCAAATCAGCGACTAGTTCACCTCTTTCTTTATTCTACACAGTATATTTGTATTCTGTTCCATCTGCCATCAGAAGAATAACATTCTTGTGATTAATCCACACCAGCCGTATTAGTTTTAGCAGAGCAGGAGACATTTTCGGCGATGGAGAAACTGTTGTATACGATCGCACGCATTTTAGAGAAGATCCCAACATGCCAAACAGCGAGGAACCAGTCTGCAACGAGAGAAAAAAAGAGAGTAGTATAGGTGGGTAGGGTAAGTCTGTCACGTGACAAGCTGCGATCTTGGCATTAGCTAGGGAGCCTAGCAGGTCATTCAAACGGGGGCTTAAGAATATAGTGCCATGGAGTTATTAGGTCTAATGGTATTGGGGGCTTTTATTACCTGCCAGAAGCAGATCTTCGAGTCTCCGAAGCTGTACGAAGCAAGGACGCGATCGTCTGGCGAGAAGGATAACGCCGTTACTTGAGAAGAGTGAGCTGATACCATCTGAAACAAAATAAATACATGACCATTTACTTGAGAAAAAAAACAACGGGCAACTCTTGTGTGACTAGTAGGTAAGAATGTTTTGCTAAAACGATTTAAAAGTTAATTTCGATAATAAACCTAGTAAACCTCTTATTTCGAGCGCGTTCGAGCGCGAAAGATAGCGTAACGAGATGCCAAACTGCAAATCTTGATAACAAATCAGGTTATGTTTTCATGGTTAGATGCAATTAAATTTTTAATTTCAAGCGAATCATTACCATGAAAAAAGAAACCTGGGCGAAAAGCAAAACTATGTTCTATATTCGCAGAAGCTCAATCACGAAGAAGTTTGTTTTTGTTTTCTTCCTCAACGGCCGAAAAAAAGACATTCTCTTTGACTGTCCGGGTGCGTTAATCGTTTAAATATAAAGCAATATGTTTCTTTTAACAGTAATTGAATATAATTTTTTTCCACCGGCTCGTTTCTACCTGGCATCGTGATGATCGCAAATCGTACAAAGCCAGCTGTCCATTTCTAGCGCCAACCGCAAGGCGACGGGACTGGGGAGAGTAGCTCACCATGTTGAACCTGGCATGATGAGATGAATGACAGGATTATCGGATTATTTAGATCGGTCTGCGAGTATGAGATTGAGAACGAGTACGACTTTTCAGACCTAGTTCTCGTGCTTTAGATAATCACCTATCACAATAATCTCATTCCTCGAGCCTCCTTACCCACTGGTCAGCAACAGGAAGGAATGACAGTTCTGGGTACGTGACTGGTTGGAAATTCAATAGTCGTATTCGTACTCAATCTCGTACTCATACTCAAATCCAAAGGTCACTAATACTATAACAGATTAAAATGTACCGGAACTGAATATAAAAGAAATGACAACAAGAGGCAAACCGACTCAATATATCACGCAAAGAAGGATAATTTTTTGGTTCAATATCTCATAGTACTGTTCATAACCGAGAACAAGCACTGAGAACTGAGAACTGAGAACAGAGAACTGAGAACTGAGAACTGAAAACTGAGAACTGAGAACTCAAAACTGAAAACTAAGAACTGAGAACTGAGAACTGAGAACTGAGAACAAGTCTCACCTGCACAGTCCAGGGAATAATTCAGTCATTCCTTTTTCTTTGAGCTGCCTTTGATCCAAGCAGTAAACCACAATATCCACAACCTAATGAAAAATCATGCTTATGATAATCAATGACTATCAAAGCTATGCAGCTACTCAGAGCCAACTACGGCTGCGTTTAAAGGGGATTTAATTTATCATAACTGAAAGGAAAAACGTAATAAATAACAAGTGCAGGAAAAAACGTCATCGGAGCAACATCATGCGTCACATTAACACGTGATGGAAAACAAAATTACAATAACGCAAAGCAAACATATGAAAAAAAACGTTGAATATGATAACTTTTCACGAAAGTAGAATGTAAAGATCGATAACATAATACATACATCGGTTAGAAGGTCGACAACTTCTTGCTGTGTCTTTTCGACCATGAGGTCAATAATTCTCAGTATCTCATGCTTGGCGCGGTTTAAAATTGATGTGCTCTGAGCTTCCGCATTCTGAGAGGGCTGGTGACGAACGTGGCTGTATACCGCAATGGCTGCTGGGGAGGGTTGGTTGAAGGAAATGGCGGACGCCGCTGCCACACTGCGGGCCACCTGGTGTGACACAAAGCAAGGCAAATTATTTTAAAAAAAAAGAATAAATAGTGTAGCTTTCGTCAACAAGATATTACCATTCAACCTATATTGATCTCAAATTGAAACGTGATGCACAAATAAAACCTTGTTGTTTTTAATTGTACCTTACTCAGTTTAATAACCGCGAACAAATTAATACTGTCATTTCTTTGTGCTCTTACAAATTAAAAGTAACTTGAAACCGGAAGCGGTGTTTGAACGCCAAGTGCTTTTCATCAATATCTAGTTTCTCTTGACGTATAAAGACATTGTAAACTGAGTACGCGTATTTTGGTAAAGAAGAATTTTAGCATCGTCTGCAAGCACACAACACACAACGTAGTGTTAGGTTGTATTGTATTGTATTGTATTAGGCTTTATGACGTCCGTCAGGTCGTCGTACACCAGCCATGAGCCCAACGTGTTTTGAGGTAGTTCCTGTTTCCATAATTTCTACTTTACCTCCTTTGCGATAGTTGCTATGAAGACCGCAGGTCGTGCTGTAGCAATAAGCGACAGCGCATGCCTCGCAGATCGGTGAGTATCCGCTGACGGAGACAGAGGTAATCCTTTCCTGAATGTGAGATCTCGGTGTTTGCTGTCAGCGGAAAGCTCTAACAACGCTATCAGGACGGCTGACACGTCCATATATGGTTCCCAAAGCGTAAATCCGCGACCAATCAGATCAATGGCCGCCCGTCTGACGGACGTGTGGGCTGTCAGCTGAGAGGAGGGAGGCTTGAGTAAGAGATACATGAGAGCTTTGCCAGTGTGACGGACTGTGGTGTAATCCATGATCACTTCACCGCCTGCCAAACAAATACAGAATCTACTTATTTTTAAGCCCTTTTTTCCCCAAAGTCGGCTCAATGTACGCCGCTCTCTCGGGTCTGGGACTTCCTCCATTCGGGTGAGGAGCGGGGAATCATTTCCTCGAACAGCGGCGGCCGGGACTGTAGAAAGATCATGCTTTTGCTTTACCTTCGTGTTGGCCGTGATGTCTACTTTGTTTTGTTAAGCGAATGAGACACAGTTTACGTTCGTTCAATATAACTGATATTGCTCAACAAATGTTAATCCAAGTCGACGCCATGATAAATACACCTTATTTGATTAATTAACAGATAATTCGCGGGGATATTTTACGAGTTGTGTAGTATTTTATCGAGACCCGTAAGGGCGAGAAAAAATGCGACCAATGAGTCAAAAGTCTGCACGTATTATCTGTCAAATCATCGAATATGGAATTTATTATTCGACTGAAATAATGAGGTGCAATACGACAATCGGGCCAAAGGAGGATATTACCATCTTCCCGGCATGCACTGCAAACAAACTATATAACCAAACGGCGGCGACCCGCAAGCAGCTCATTTTACACAGACGCCGTTGAGGTTGGAGGTCAGTTGGTCGTAGCGGAAACCTTTCAAAAGAAATCTACGTTAACCTATTTATTCTATTCACCTTTACAGAATATTTTCCATTTCGGGTTATATTTACAGTTTGCTTTATACCAGACGGACAGAAACCCACGATAAGCGTCGCGTGGTAGACGCTTGAAATCTCTTCACAGATTCATGGAATCAATAAACCGTCTCGCCATTTCAAAAGAATGCCGGCTTATAATAGAAGAAATATCCGTATATTTGCTTGCTTTGACTTATAAAACCTAACACTGGTGAACAGAGCCGGTGAAATAATTCCCACTAACTGAAAATATGAAACAACAGCTACTCAGCTCAACCATTCAGCACACGACTGTCCTGCTGTGTTTGTTTAGGGTTATGTTATTTTTAGTTCAAAATCGATCTCCGCTTTTCTCGTTATTTTCTGACTTTTCTATGGTACAAGCACTAATCATTCAGCTTCATTTCATTTTATATTTTGCTGTGACCAAATAAAACTCGAATCGGTCCACAAATGCAAATGGTCATCTCACAAACGACGCGCCACTTGAAGCTTGCCGGATGTAGTCACTTTCAATTCAACGCCGATAAAAACAAACAGCCGCCGAAATAGATCACTTTCAACTTCAAAATTTAGGATGAAATCGTGGAGTCAATTGGAGTCAATTAGGTTTTCGAGAAAGTTTATACCTTTAATGACTGGAATTGGGTATTATTTGGCTTTTGACTCGGCTTTTTTAAATCGATCCAACCAATTTAAAATATGCATTACCGATAATAACTACAAAGAGACATGGACGACAACAGTCAAACTGTACCACGATAATTTTTTTCAACGGGACCACTCCACTTAAAGAAAAACATTTCCTGATACATTATTAATAGAGGAATAAGGTACGTATTGTTTTATTTCTATGCCTTGACATTTATGCGAGGAAATCCATGTACAACTTTGACTAAAATACGTGCGTTCTTCGGTTCCACCGGAAGTCATTCACCTGAATTTTACCCAAAGCACGCTGGGAAGACGGTAATATCCTCCTTTAATCGGGCCCAATTTCGATACATTTAAATTCAACTTGAAACAAAAGACATCACTACGAGGCTTAGGGGACTGATAGTAGGGATTTATGTGGTTTATTCCCCTAAGTCTCGTAGGGATGTTTTTTGTTTCAAGTTGAATTTAAATATATCGAAATTGGGCTATTGGTAGATGCTTCATTTTGTAGTTCAATACGTCAGATGATGTTGAACGGAATAGACAGTTAAGCGAATAAGACACAGTTTACGTTCGTTCAATATTAGCATGTTGCTCGACAAATGCTAATATAAATTGACGTCATTATGAATTGGTAATGGTTGATACTTCATTTTGTAGTTCAGTACATTAAATGATGTTGAACGGAATAGACCGCCAGTTCAATTGTTAATTAACCAAAGTCAAACCGTGTGTCATTGCTTGAACAAAAAATGCCGCTAAATAAACTAACAGTAATCGGAGATTATGGAGACGCGTTCGAAGGAATTTCCGGCGGAAATGAGCCCCCTGAAAAAAGCAATAGGGGCGGCCATTTAGAAGACTGAACACCAAAAAATCTCAAATTTTACTGCATGCAAGACACAGGTCAACCAACACGAAATTAGAATAAGCCATTTCCGAGTTGCCTTTAGCCTCTCTATCAAAGCGAGGCTAGGCGCGAAACCTTTCATATGAAAATGAGTTTTCACTCACATTCACATGAATATAGTGAAAATTTTATTATCTTAATTACATTGTTAGACTAAAATATAATACCAAGGAGACATACACTTTTTTCAAGGGAGGAAATGGGCACGATTTCAAAGTATTCCCTTTGAAATGGACAAAATATGTTCCCAAAATACGCTTTGATGTTAATTTAGGACGCTTACATTATAGAAGAAAGTAGGCTTGCTGAGCTAGTTGCTGAACTAGTGCTATAAAGAAAGGTGAAAGCTATGCGACTACCATGTCATGGATCAGGGCGAAAGTGTCCTTTGCACTGTTGAGATCAGCATTACTTTGCCTAAGAGGTTCGCGAGTTTCTAGGAGAGTCAATTTAGAATTGTTTGACATTGACTTTGATATCGAAAAAGGACACGCAAATATTCATTAATAAGGCAATGAGAACACTATTTCTATTTTTTTTTTTTAATTTTATTTTTCTTGTAATTTTCTTTTTTTTTAACTTTTGGTGATTTTTCTTAGTAAGATGAGGTTTTGTTGCATTCATAAGTCAACATAACCAGACATAAGTTACGTTAGGGTACCCAGGACCTAGGTTGCCAAGGATTTACAGTGTTTCAGTTGCAGTTGATCGGCCAGTTGAGATGTAATATAGGTTTTTTTAAAAGAAGTGCTCTTGATTTTCAGAAATCTGAAAATGTAATTATACTTTACATTAACTTTGTACTATCTTTTTTTTAGTCTTTTATTGATATATTTTTCATATACATGTAGGTATACATACATTTTAAAGGCTTTGTAAAGGAATTTATTGTAAACTTATAAATTGTGTTTTATAATTAAAGTTCTCTATTTAAATTTATAATTATTAATAATTGTAAAATAAGATTTTTTAGTTAGCTTGGTTATTAATAAAAGATTCCGTTGTTTTTAGAAGAAAGCATTAGATGGACTATTATTATTATTATTATTTTTATTATTATCATTATTATCAAACAAAGAGTTAAAGACGAACAACACTTACATTTGCCGAGGCCTTTACGCGCGTTTTTACCGTCTTTACCTGGAGTTTCACTTAGTTTCTCAAGGCGTCGTGAGCTCGTGCTCATTTTTTTCTGACCATCGCGACTCGAGTAAACCTCAATTTCCCGCTGGAACTCCGCGCCAATGACACCCATCAGCACAATGGCAGTTGCTTGGCGACGGCGCATGTCATATTGAAGCAGCTTCTTGACGCTGGTCAAAACAGTGCTGACGTCATCAGGTGGAAACAGGACTTCGTCATCACCTCCCTGAACCTCACCACTGCGTTCTGAAATTAATAGAAAGACATTATTTTATTTAGGGAGGTTCTCACTCAAGTTTCGTAGAACTACAACAGAGGCAGACAGTCCAATGAAACAACCAGAGCTTGAAGAAAATACATCTGGACGGTGCCAAGCGCGGGAAAACGCGTGTGAACAAGTCATAGGTAGTTTTGGTTTTACTTCTGATTGGTTGAGAAAGTGGCGCGAGATTTCTTGGCCAATCACAAAGCGTAGTAGTGCAAAAGCAAAGCAATCACGAATTTACTTTCGACATTCAATTGAAAACTGCTCTGTCGTAGTGCAATTACTGGGAAACGTTAGGGAGTGCTAACGAGCCAAGTGACCAATCAGGTCGTCACTTATTACGGAGTGCTAACGAGCCAAGTGACCAATCAGGTCGTCACTTATTACGGAGTGCTTACGAGCCAAGTGACCAATCAGGTCGTCAATTATTACGGAGTGCTTACGAGCCAAGTGACCAATCAGGCCGTCAATTATTACGGAGTGCTTACGAGCCAAGTGACCAATCGGGTTGTCAGGGGGCGCAAATGCAACGAAGGAAATGAAGAAGGTATCCAGGAAGTTTAAAATAACCCGTTACTTACCAAATCCTAAAAGAGGGCTGGGAGGAGTGGGTGTAGCATCAGGTTTGTCTGACTTATCCTCACCCACCCCCTGTGTGTCCAGCGTCTTAGGTAATTGCGGAGCCCAGGTATCCACCACCTGTTTTCGCCCATCGGAACCAATCCTCCTCAGCTCTGCTAACAGAATGGCCTGGGCTGCTTCACGAACCTAAGAAAGCAAAACATCAAAGGACAACTTGCAGAAGCTGGATGACAGAATTTTATGGCAGCTAGCTATGATAAGTCGATAACCCGTTTACTCCCAAAAAACGTTATCAAATCTCCCGAGAGTGTCCACGCTCCAACTGAAAAAGCTTCCCGCCTCCTTCGTACGAAATACTGACAGCAATTTTTAGAAAGCAAATTTGACATGCAGTATTAATGAGGCAGTTATTTTGTTTAATAGAATCTTATGATTTAGTTATCAGTGATTTATTTTGCTTACCGCCACACAAACGTCTCTAAAAGTGGAAAATTTCCTGACCTTTATCTTCGAATCTAAGCACGACATAACTGGGTAATATTAACCTGCCACTCCAGCAGTAATTATCAATGGCGTTTTATCCAAACCGAAATTAAAATAATAATAATAAAACAAAACTATGAGGTTATTACGGACACTACAAACCTCAAGGCATCGATCCTGCCATCTCCTCGCCAGAATGTGCAACAATGGCGGCTTGTATGAGGACACCTTGAGAATATCAGCCAAGAGACAGCAATGCAATGCAGCCAGCTGACTCCACCCAGCTTTTATATGCGCGCGGTGATTCAAAGCAAGTTGTACGTCCATCTCACTCATTCTGGATTGTTGTTCATTTTCATCGTAACTCGACGAGCTTGATGGGATATCTCGAGCTGTGTTTGTTAACAACGCAAGGCGCTTTTCTCGGGGAACAAAACTGATCTGGTTCATGCTCATAAGCGTGTTAGCTACTGACACAAGACCCACAAGATGCAAGGTTGTTAACGCAGAAGAAAGCTGCCAACGCGATTGAAAACATGTTCTCAGGGCTGAAACAATGTGTTCCGAAGAAGGTTGCGATTTCGTTTTGTCCATGCTTTCCTTTTTTCCGTCTTCAATGTCCACTAACATGGCTTGATCGCCAGACAGTTTTTTCAGAGCGGTTTCAACATCGCCATTGCCTTCACCACCAACTTCCCCATACCATCCGGGTAACATCAAAGAAAGCCTGTTTCCACGGGTGAGTAATCCAAACGAAACCGGTTTAACCGGTTTTAACAGGCCCAGTCTTTCGACGCAGACCTCGTCCATGTTAGGGTCCAGATCCCAGGAGTGAAGGCAGGAGATCATAAGCTGGGCTACGTAATGTGTTTCATTCGCAAAAGTAGACTTTTTGTGGCCGTGCTCCGAGGAAGATTTTTGTGGTGAGTCACTCCTAGTTTGAGGTGCCGAGGAATCGTGTTTTCGTCGTTTCCCTGCCATGGCCGTTTTGGAAGAATCAGTTTTACTTGAGGGCTTGGCTGCAAAAAAATCGCATTGACATTCTCAGAAGGAGCAACCGTATCACGAGTATATCTGTCTACCCTGCCAAAGCATGAAGCGACCAGGAGTATTACATTGCTAACTACCCTGGAGGAATACATAACTCAGCACTTTGCTAGGTACCCCTCTTTATTATTTAGTGTGTAGCATCGTGGGATATTTTAACTCGTCTCTTGTACTTTGACTCCTCCTACGGGCTCGCCAAAATACAGCGAGACTCGTAAAAATATCCCACGATACTACACACTAAACCGTCCAATAAGATATATTTATCCACCTGGGTGGAAAATAAAAACAATGTATAGCAAAGTGACTTGTAAACACCAAGACTCCAACCGTAGATCTCAAGTCCAACCCGCCCGGTTACATAAAGCCAACTTAATTTTTTTTTGGAAACCTTCCCTGCGTTCCGAAGGAATTTATCTCGCTCTATTAATCTCTCGTAATTTTAAGTTGCTTTAGGCAACCAGGGCCTGAACGGCCTGAACACCGTGCCCCGGCTTGGTTAACAAACTAACAACATATTTTGTGATTGAAATGATAATTGACCCTTTCACAGTCCAAGGAGCAGCCAAAATTCAAGGAAAGTCTCAATTTTCATTTTTTAAATACTTAAAACAACTGGCAGTTCAGCCGCAGAAGAGTACTGCTCAATTGCTTTTATATAAATGGCCACACTGTTGGATTTTTTCCACAGATTGAAACGCTAGAACCACCTTGTACAGCATAATAAACAGTGCCACAGGAAAGTAATGCTGAAGAGCTTTCATTTGAATCAAACCTTGAAACAATCTTGTACAGCGTTACGTACAGCATTGATAATAAACAGTAACACTGGAAAGTACTGCTCAGTAGCTTTCATTTGAATGGTCCCACTTAAGGATTTCATCCACAGACTCAAAAGTTAGAACCATCTTGTACAGCATGACAAACAGTACCACAGGAAAGTACTGCTCAGTAGCTTTCATTTGAATGGTCACACTTAAGGATTTCATCCACAGACTCAAAAGTTAGAACCACCTTATACAGCATGACAAACAGTACCACAGGAAAGTACTGCTCAGTAGCTTTCATTTGAATGGTCACACTTAAGGATTTCATCCACTGACTCAAAAGTTAGAACCACCTTATACAGCATGACAAACAGTACCACAGGAAAGTACTGCTCAGTAGCTTTCATTTGAATGGTCACACTTTAGGATTTCATCCACAGACTTAAAAGTTAGAACCACCTTGTATAGCATAATAAACAGCACCACAGGAAAGTACTGCTCAGTAGCTTTCATTTGAATGGTCACACTTTAGGATTTCATCCACAGACTCACAAGTTAGAACCACCTTGTATAGCATAATAAACAGCACCACAGGAAAGTACTGCTCAGTAGCTTTCATTTGAATGGTCACACTTTAGGATTTCATCCACAGTCTAAAAAGTTAAAACGATCCTGTACAGCGTAATAAACAGTAACACTGGAAAGTACTGCTCAGTAGCTTTCATTTGAATGGTCACACTGTAGGATCAGTTATCTACAGACTTAATAGTTAGAACCACCTTGTACAGCATAACAAACAGTACCACTGGAAAGTACTGCTCAGTTACTTTCATTTGAATGGTCACACTGTAGAATTTTATCCACAAAATGGAAGTTCGAAGCATATTACACGACTCAATTATAACTTTGCTATTGAAAGGGTTAAACAAGATTAAACAACAAAAGAATGATTTGAATAAAAACGTCGATGGTTACCAACAAGTAGAGGAAATTCTTCAGTTAATAAATTGCAAATCAGTGCCTCGATGTCAAACATAAGGACTTGAATTTCTGGATCTCGGACTCCACATTTAGTGGACATCACCTTGAGTGGACCTCCTGAGACCAGATCACCATAACCATCACCTGAAAAAACAAACAAACAAACATGCACAGATTGCAGCAATACTGAATCATTGAGCAGTTTTATGTCGAGTATCATAAAACCAAAGTAATTCCTTTGGCCAATCACAACAGACGCAGACAATCCAATGGACCAATCACAACTCGAAGCAAGTACAGGTAGCCGCTACCAAGCGCGGGAAAACGCGTGCAAGTGAGTCACGGTTTGGTTTTGGTTTTACTTGTGACTGGTCGAGAAAACGGCGCGAGATGCAAAACTAAAGCAACTGCGAAATTAAGACACTTAATTCAAAACCGCTCTATAACAAGGCCTTGAAGGGACACTGTGCCGCCGAAAGAACTAAATTTCGCTTAGCTTATTTCCATGTTCTATCGCCAAACGCCACCAAATATACAACTTGTTGTATAAAAAGATTCTGTAGAGCAAAACAAAAGCACTAGTTTGGAGATAAAGTGCAGGATTACAAGGATTGAAGTGGATTACAGTTCATGAAATTTGATTTATTGACAGGCGGTCATGAAATCAAACTTGCCACTCTTGTGAAATTTTGACTTTTCTAGCTGTTATTTTGTCTTTTTAGTTCATATTTCTTTGTTTTCATCTCTTTTGGCGATGGTTTCTTCCTATTTCAAGATAATAATGTAAGCTTAAAGTAAGCTCGTGGCCATAATCATGAAAACACGATATTCCAGCCGGGACAGTGTCCCTTTAAGCCTTGGCGAAACGGAGTCGCAAGTTGGAAACTTACGATAACTTGCGTCTGTTTGGCCAGGATTTGCGTGTACTTGCGATGGCTTGCGATGACTTGTGTTCCCTTTGGACGAACTCAAATTTGCCCTTCAGCAGACGCACGCTTTTTACTGTTTGGCCACCCAAACGCAAGTAGATAGACGCAAGGGAACGCAAGTTGTTTTCATTATTGTTTGCTTTGATAGGAATGCGTGCACAAGGATGCATTGAAATGACTTCATTGTGACTTGCAAATCACTTTGTCCTCTTGCGAGTCCGTTTGGCCAACATCATTTCATAAGTTCGTATTTTTAAAACTTGCAGGGCTTTATTCAGGTTTAGTTTTGGCTTTTGTGCTACAAACAAAATACACCCCAGAGCCCATATAGCTCACAAAACTGACATGAAAATTGTTGCTGTCGACTTGAAATGAAACGAAAAACCTCCATTCTTTTGCCATCTACTCCACTCACCAGATAATTTTGGTGATGACGAAGGACTTGCAGTAGATTGATGACTGCTCTTTCTGAGTTTCTTCACTGCTGCGGATGCAGCACTTGTCGGCAGGTTGGATGAGATGTGACTGATTTTGCGACCAAACGTGCTCTTAGATTTGGAAGGTACGCTGGTGGACGTGGATTTCTTTTCCTCGTCACACGCTGCTAAGATGTTCATAGCGACTTGTCCGTTCACGCACCGATCAAGATGACCTGCAAACACGCAAATTCTCCTTACTAATCTCACTACAGTACTAGTTACTACTTGGGATAATATTCTTTGGCCATCAGTTTCTTTCCTCTGATATGTATCAAACTAACATGATACAGTCGAAGCTCTCTGAGCGGACACTCTCGTAAGTGAACAGCTCTACTTTCGGCCGCCTTGATAAAACACCGTTTGAATTCTCCTCTTACAAGAATCATTCCCGTAAGCGGCCAGCTCCAGTTACGGTCACATTCTCTGCTTCCCGAGGGTGTCCCGAGGGTGTCCGCTTAAAGTCAAACAACAATAGATGTTGCTCATCCGCCAGAAAGTGAACATCAACTCGCAAAGATGGGGCAGTAGGGCAGCTAATGTGTCCCAGGTTTGTATCCCTAGCTTGTGTCATATGTGGATTGAATTTATAAATTTTGGTTCCGTCGTTGTTCTTTGGGTTCCCAGCCCACTGCTAACCCCACTATTCGTATGTTCCTATTCCCGTATGGTCCCCGGGGTCAGGGTATATGTTGTGGTGCAATTTTATCCTTGGTGCAAATATGTTTTTCCTTTATTTAAAACTCATTATCAAACATTACCATAACCAAAAAACAAAGGAAAAACAAATTTGCACCAAGGATAAAATTTCACCACAACATATATAATCCCTGAAAAAATACGCCCAGTCTAACATATTGCTAAGACTGATTGAAGGGCTAAATGAGGGAATGAGGCTGACTTAAATTGATGACGGATACAGTACTGTATTTGTTCTACCCCTAACCTGTTTCCATCTGCCATACGTACACTGAACCATCAGTACAACCGACAACTAAAAAATCATCCAAGGCCCGCCATTTTATCGTTTCCACCGGAAATGCGTGAAGAGAAGCCAGCATAATACACTTCCGCTCGCGCAGCCCCAATAGGGCAACCGAGTGGTCCTGGGCCACAGAACAAACGCAGGACTGGACACGATTCTGCAGGAAAGAAAAATGTGCAAATGAACAATAGAAAGTTTTAAACGTAGCACACAGGCAAAATTTAAACAAGAAAAAATGTACCAGAATCAGATAAGAACATATCAGCTGCATTTAAATCTACAGTCAGTCCTTCACTGGTTATAATGTGGCATAATTGCAGGGGTATAGTTGATTCTCTTTTAAGGGACAGCACTCGGGACCAGGAAAACTGGGCCGGGTTGTTCAAAGCACGATTAAGCTAACCCAGGTTTAGCGTCAATTTTGAATCCAGTTAAATAACTGAACAACTGAAATTTTTTCAAAGCTTTCTGCCCTTCAGTTTCGACTTTAAGTTGTCTTCACTACTAGCTATAAATGACCTTTTGAAAACATTTTAAAAACGAGAAATGAAATCCTCGGTTAACGTTTAATCCGGGATTAGCGTTAATCGGCTTTTGAACAACCGGGCCCTTGTCTTTTACGGGAGATGATAGCTTATGAGGGAATCGTGCTTTAAAGCAGTTTTCAATTAAGTCTCAAAAGTAATTTAGCGATCGCTTTGGTTTTGCATTGCTATACTTTGTGATTGGCTAAAAAATGTCGCGCCACTTTATCAACCAATCAGAAGTAAAACCAAAACCAATTGTTTGTCACCCGCATTTTCCCGCGCTTGGCGCCGGTTACATGTATTTGCTTCGCGTTCTGATTGGTTCATTGGATTGTCTGCGTCTGTTGTGATTCGCCAGAGTGATCACCTTGATTTTGTCGACACTCAATTGAAAATTGAGTTGAAACGATAAATTGGTCACCGTAAACAGATTCAAAAGCTGACGTTTCGAGCGCTAGCCAGTTGAGCGAATCACGAAGGACGACGCTCTGACAAAGGGCTAGCGCTCGAAACGTTAGCTTTTGAATCTTTTTACGGTGGCGAATTCACTTATAATTTCAGTTGATAAAACTAGAATTTCTTGTTTCTCTCCCCGACCAACGCAGTACCACTGTTTCTTTAGAAATTGACCCCTTTAATCTTGACACCGCGTTTAACTAAGAAATGTTTCATAAAAGTGTTCGCTGAACAAAGATGATGGCTTACAAGGATGGTACAATGTAGCTCATAGAAAGTGAACTGTTATGCTAAGCATGTGATATAATGAGATACACCCCAAAGTGAAAAAGGCATTGGCTAGAACAGAACTGTAAATCAACTTCTCAGTTGGCCTGTAAACTCACACTGCAATTAGGTGGAGTACAGCTAAGTCGAAGCACTTCTCCTCCATGAGTTGAAAACGTGTAAAGCAGGTCCCCGGTGAAGATGTCCCACAGTTGAACGGAGAAATCTGCTCCACCTGACACCAGGAACTCCTTGTCATAGCGAGGGTACTCATCATGAGGGTACAGAAGACAAGTCACTCGGCCTCTGTGTCCTAGCAGCACTCGGTGTGTAGGCCAGCCTGATAATAAAAACCCCCCAAAAGCGAGGTTTCATTTATTAATAAAAACTGCGCAGTGATTTTTAGTTAATCCATTGTGGTATACCGCATGCTCTCATTGAATGAGCAGTGTATTTGCATCGTTAATATCCACGTTATAAGAGAAACAAGAGAAAAAATAAATGGAACTGTCTAGAATGAAATCAAGGATTTCAATTTCGCCACTTCACCATTGCCCGTGGATCGGGTTGCAAGGGTTCACAAAAACTGTAATTCTGTACCAAGACGAACACCTTTGCATCAAACTAATGTTAGAACATAGCGCATTATGTGCATAAACATAAGCAACGTGGAAAGCGGAGAAGTTCCATGTTCGCTTTCAGACAATTGACAACTCTGCATCCATGGTTATTTTTGCATTTTGACTCCAAGACCTGTTCGAATGGAAGCCACAAAGAACATCTCCAGAGAAAAACATATCAAAAACTTACACAAAGCTTCAAATTAAGTTATAATGATAAGGTTTCGGTACAGTAACAAGGCAAAATGGTACGTGTATAGTATATAAAGCTGTTCTTACCTGAGCCTGGAAGCTGGAGTAACTGAGCGATGGCTGCTCTGGCTGCTGATATAATAACAATGGAACCATCCTCCCGTCCACACACGATACAGTCTTGCGCGGGTAAATACAGTGATGCACTGACAGGAATGGCTCCCCCAAAGTCATCCTAAGTACGGAAAGAAATCCTTTACTTATTACACTGTACAGAAAGAACGTGTTATCTGATCAACGTTCTGGGAGAGGAAACATGGGTTTGATTGGGGGTTTGTGCGACGGTGAAGATTTTAATAACTCAGTTTGAAATGTTGTTATTACCTACACACAGTGGAATCTCCTGTATGCGATCACCCAAAATGTAAAGTCAAGGTGGTTACTTAAGGGAGGTCAGACTACAGGGGTCCTAACTTTCAATCATATGAACCTGTCTCTGAATCATATGAACCTGTCTCTGAATCATATGAACCTCGTAATTTCAATGTACAAAGCACAGGCCTATCAGCGCAAAATATTGTCGCTTGGGAGAGGTGGTCACTTAGGAAAGGTGGTCGCTTAGAAACTAAGTGGTTGCTTAGTTGAGGTGGTCACTTAAGAGAACTGGTCGCTTAGGAGAGCTGGTCGCTTAAAAATATGTGGTTGCTTAGGAGAGCTGGTCGCTTAGAAATATGTGGTTGCTTAGGAGAGCTGGTCGTTTAGGAGAGGTGGTCGCTTTGGAGAATTGGTCGCACATGGATGTTTGACTGTAATCACAAGTTGACCACAAGCTCAAGAGATCCCGGATGGCCAGGATGGAAATAAGCATTTTTTTTTTCAACACCTTATCTTTTGTGTCTTGAAAAATCGCTAATTCCCTTATAAAATTACGTGATACCTTTCCAGGATCGATAAACCAGAAATGTGAAACATCTCACGAGAATTATCACCATACAGAAAACAACTATACATGTAGCACTCACTAGAGAGTCAATCAGTCCACAGGGCTTCATTGTCATTTCCCAGCAGTCGGCGTAACTACATGAGACCACAGGAGGAATGCCTAAACATACAAAAACAAAAACAATCAAGCGTTCAGTGGTAATCTGTTTCCAATTTAAATTTATTTATTAACTTTTGCATTCTTTATTATGCTACAGTAATTAAGACGTGGACAGTACTTTTTTGAAGGATCATGAAGACTATTATTCTAAAATTGACTCCAAAAACCTAATAGCGGAGCTCCCAAGAAATAGACTCTTCAAAATATAAATAAGTAAAAATTATACACTCAGACAATTATTATAATAATATATATTTTTCAATTTTAGAAGTTTTCTCCTGTGCTCTGCTATGATCTTGCCAATTGGAGTAAACATACAATGTACCTCTTTTGGCCTGCTCCAGGCGTTCAGATTTTATAATGGGGAATGAGAGAAATAGGATGCATGGAAAAATCGTAATATTCGAGCTACCCACTACCTGAACAACCGAAACTAACTATACTGGAAAAAATCGAATCAAACATTATTTCAAGTTGTGCATGACATTGTTACCCTATTTTTACTTTGGTTTATACTTGAGTCTTTGACATGTGTTCATTACATTTGTCTGGCCGAAGGTGATCAATATTGAAGGTTTTGGAGTAGAGTCTTGATTCCATAGCTCAAAAGGAGGTTGTACACCTCATTGAGAATTATATAACGTAGAAACAGATTAGATGGTAAACTTTCAGTGAAGGTTAGGGTTAGCTGGTCATATACATGTAGTTAAATTTAAACTGGATTGGCCCAAGTGGCTCGGTGGTCTCTTGTAGTGCACATAGTGTAGGATGTCTAACAGCTGAGACACTAGTGCACTGAAGTGACAGGTTCAACTCTGGGTGAAGAATTTTAGATTTTCTTTTTAACACAGAAAACATTATTTTATTAAGATTCTTTAATCATGTAACATCAGTGTCAACATTACGTTGTTTCAGTTTCATTTTATTAAGTGTCAATAAAAGACTCTAATCCGACAATGGGGAGGTCAGCGGTAGACCTGCTTATTACTCATGCGCGTAGCGGCATGAGTTATAAAATGGGCTTCGTTTTTCTTTTTATTATTATTTTTTTTTGTGTCACGATTTTGCATGCAAATTTATTCACGCATATTTTAAATTGTGCATTTCCGGTTCACAGCTTTGCTTTTTACACTTCCGGTTTAGTAACTTCCGGCTACTCTCACTTCCGGCAAAACATCGTTACTGAAGTGTCACGACAGCGTCTCCTACAACCCTACTCACATTAGTAATGTTCACGTCAGGTATATATTATTTTCACAAGAATGACTGGCTTCATTGTGGTACAGCCTTCATTTATAAAACATTCAAAAGTAACGTGGTTTGCAGGTACGATGACTGAATGAAAGAAGTAACTCTTCTCCATGTCGGACGTCTTCTTATCTTGTTTAAATTATTAAAATATAAATTGCTTCTTTTCTTATGGTACATTGAAGTATAAGACAAATGTTTGATACGCATGCGCATAACAAACATTTTCCGTCATTTGGTCTTATTGGTGTATAAGTCAGTCCTGTATTTCTCCCATAGAGGTGAACGTTGCTTTTATACACAGCATACAACTTGAGGCCGAATTTGTTGCGATTCTGAAAAAACTAAGAGCTATTTTTAATCAGAGTTCTTCCGAGGCAAAAATGCCAAACATCGATCTCTCGCACTGATAAGCATATTGTCAATTTATTTCCCGTTTTACTGCCGATTCTTTGCAATGTCTGTATCGGAGCAGTTCTTCGCTGCCTGTGGTGAGTAATTTCAAGACTTTTTTCAAGAAAGAACAATAGAAACACACGGCAAAACAGCGTCGTTACCTCAGTCCATCAGATTTAATAAAAAATTTGGACTTTGGGACTGGACTTCTGTGGATTATGGACTGGGGAATGCGTGTCATATTAATGTCGATTTTTACTGACTTTATTACTTTTTGTGGTCACTAGGTTACTAGTAACCACTATGTTGTCACCTGTGTAAGTAAGTACGACTTTCCGAAGCGCGAAGTTGTGCCAAGTTCACCCGATTGCTGTACGATGAGACAGTTCTGATAGCTTCGGATTAGACGACTCGATTGTCAAGGAAGTTCTGTTTGTACGTGCGCGCTTAATTTGGATCCGTGGGAAAGGTAAACGGAGCTTTCTCGTTCTTTTTACTACTTTACCAAGCACAGCTTTCACCAAATGTGGCCA
Source organism: Dendrophyllia cribrosa (assembly GCA_024195265.1). Taxonomy (NCBI): domain Eukaryota; kingdom Metazoa; phylum Cnidaria; class Anthozoa; order Scleractinia; family Dendrophylliidae; genus Dendrophyllia; species Dendrophyllia cribrosa. The sequence continues at coordinate 42,599,823 of JAJLRJ010000001.1, read as the reverse complement.
AGTATTGTTTTCAAAGATTATTTTAGGTGCTTTCGTGGTTTGGAAAAAGGTTTTAGTGAAAAATCGAGCTCTGAATCGAAGTGTTTGTTTGCAGACCATGAGCTATCCGAACTCATGGTTCAAACGCCGCCAGCATTTTATTTCTGTACCTTTGACCATTCAGAACTGTTTTTTTTATTAGCGAAAGCATTATGCGAATCATTTTTCCGGATAAGATTGGCATTCTATTACACAGGAAAAGTCGGCGATTTTAGAAAGCATAATAAAAATAGGTTGCTGAATTGAATTATTTTGTGATGTTTATTATATTTTCGCAGACGCTAGCCGGTTCCTCGCAGTAATTAGGATACAATAAATCGCCAAGACTTCTAGAAGCAGCAAATCACTGAATTCTGAAAGGTGTTTGACTCTTTTAATCAAAGGAAAGACATTTTCATTCAAGGAAATATGAGTTTCATTCAAAAGTTTCGACCTTTTATAGAAAATATATTTTGGATTCAGTGGCCATATAAAAAATTTAAAAACAGCTTGCTATCAAATTACATTTGACATAAAATTTGCATAAAGCAAAATTGTGTATTTGCGACAACACTTTGAAGAAACTGTGAAGCCTGGAAAAAACTTATTATAGATGACAAAATCAAAGCATTTTTTTAAAGAACCAGCCTTAAGTTATGGAAACATTTCATTTCGATTTGGTCTTAAAATCACGGAAAGATTTTAGTGAATGCGTCACGCAACGTTTATTTACAAAATGTTTGACCAATTCATAGCAATTCTCACCAAAGATTTGAAAACTTTAAAAAAATCCCGGATCTCCTGAATGCGATTTCCTGTTTATTTAGAGCCTACAAAAAGTTTATGGCAATCCGGGCAGGAGGGGGTATCTGGGTTAAAAATCAAGGTGCGAGGGTTGGTCGGCCTGGCCGGGAAATCCGGGCGGGGGAGGGGTAAAAAAACATTGCATCCGTCGGGGTGGGGGGATGTTTTCTGGAATAAACCATTTTACACCGGTTGCATGCGATTTAGTAACACAGAAAAAACTATTGGTAACTTCAATCAACGCGTCTTAGATTCTCGCGCGCATGAGTATAGGCTAAGTGTAGCCTCTTGTTGAAGTTAGTATGTGTTTGTAATAGGCCATTTCCGAGTTGCCTTTAACCTCTCTATCAAAGCGAGGCTAGGTGCGAATTTTATTTGCTTTGATAGAGAGGCTAAAGGCAACTCGTAAATGGCCTATTAAGGTGGTGCTGTGTTCTACTTGATCTAAAGCAGGGTTGAACCTCCTCAGGAAAGCTAATACGAACATTGCTGTTATATAATTCTCAATAAGGTGTCCAAGCTCCTTTTCAAGCTATGGAATCTAGTAGACTCTACCAGGTTTCTGAGGCAGCTGGGATTCTTAACTTTCTTATGTTAACATTTGAAGCATATTGTTTCTGATGTTGTTGGACCCACAAGTACCTTGTGCTACAAACACTTAATAAATAAAAAATCTTTCTTTTCTTACCATTTGCACTGGCTTCAAATGCCTCAGCTCGCTTCAAAAGGACATCATTCAGCTTCCAGATACTTACACTACAAATTGAAAAGAGTAAGAAACCATTTGGCTTGAGGTAATCATTCAGTGAACTGTAATTTATGGGCTAGCATTATCATGGTAAGTTAAAAAAAGAACAGTTTCCAAGCTGTTAATGCTTTCATTAAAGTGCAACTAACCCCCAATAACGTTTTTTGCCAAATGAAATCTCCTAATTGTCCTGATTACCTGTGCGAAAAAATTTTGCTGTTCAGGTAGCATTTTTCCTTGATTTTTTATAGTTTTTTAAAGTTTCAAATTTTGGCTGTTCTTTCGGCCAGTACCTGAAGCAATTGCAATGTGAAAAATGAGTCCGAATTTTGCTTTGACGTCTTGTGACGTCATTGAAGGAGATTGATTTTATGTGAAAAGCAAACTAAGGAACTGTGGAAAAACACAAAAAAAGGCATCGGAGTACACAAATCCCTTTTTGGCTTTTGAGTACCATTCGCATTAAAATGCCTTCTCCTTTGTTGCTTCGCGGTGATATGCTTATGAGAAAGTGGCAGATGGTCTCCTTCGATGACGTCACAGCAAAGTTCATACCCAGCTCCCACAAATGCTCGGTAATGGGGCAGAAGCACCTGACTTCAAACAGCTGTAGAAACTCGGGGATTTTATCAATTACAATAAATTATAATTTTTTCGCACAAGTTATCAGGACAAACAGGAGATTTTATTTAGCAAAAGAAAAAAATTGGGGTTAGTTGCACTTTAAATATTTGTTCAATTCAAAATCATTCATAAGTGACGAGGGCAGGCCCATTGTAGAGGGGATGTAGGACATTTGAGGAGATCCTACTATTTAAAATAAAACAGCATTTTATAAAGGATGATACAATCGTTGTACATCTACAGTAAACATACTGTAACCATGGCATTGACATGTCAAAAGATGACCTAATTTGGTAATTGAACTCTCATGCTCAAAGTGAGTTACAGTGTACATTCATGTTAATACATGTACAGTCATGTAGTTTGGTTAACCATGGCAAAAATATGTTCAGTGTTCCCTGTTGTTGGAACAAATTTTTCTCAAACACAAACTAGAAAATCACTACTTCACAAAGGAGGTTTTGATATCCTTTCTTAATTTGCATAGATTTTGGCAATTTTATTCCTTCATTTTTCTCCGCATTTAACGATCAGTTTGAGAAGCTGTATCAAACACCCAAAAGAGTGTTTCATCAGGTATCCAAAAACCTTGAAGTGGGTTAAAAACAACTCAGCTGCGCCTTCTTTTTCAACCCAACAGCTGAGGGTGACAAAGGTCGGTTAATGTACATTCAGACTTTGAAGTTTAATACTCACGTACAATAGGTTTATTTATTTATTTATTTATTACAATCTATGGATTAAAAACCAAAGGATGAACTGTAAAGGAGTCCTAGACCCCATATAAAACAGATCACCTAAAAATATATAGAAACACAATAAAATAATATTTTCAGAAAATACAGAAATATAAAAACTACTTAATTTTGTCGCCATACTTAAATGCAACCAAAGGACAGGGCAATGTTGCAGTCTATATAGATTGTGATAAACATGGGCTACATTACCTTCCATTTGACCCTCCTCTCAGCAAAAGCTTGTAGAAGGGTCCTCTACGTCCATAGGAGAAGAACATTGCAGGATCAAAATCTGGCAAAGCACCCTGTCACAAACATGGTACAGTGAAATTTATCAGCTTTTATTCTGCTAGGTGGGAGGGGGAAATTATATAATAATAAAAACATGAAATAAGATGTGATGTTCACCATGTCACGAGCATGGTCATTGTTAACCTAGTAGTATATGGCCTAGCTTGCCACAAGTCTCTCGTACATGTAGCTCAGTGGTTAGAGCATCTGTCCAGTGTGAAGAACGTCATACTGTTGGGGACTCAGATGTTTCCTTTGAAAATATTGTTTTCTTTTAAATGTTTGTTGTTTCATCACCAAGCTTAAAATTTACCATCTTTCTTTATTAAAGGCCCAGTATCACCCATTCAGCTTTGCAGTCGTTTGTTTTTGTTTTCAAATGACGAGCTCGCTTGTGATTGGCTCTTTCGGGAATTTTCGACTGGGTTAAATTCAATCGTCGAGGCTTTGGGCGTGCAATGCATCTGGGTAATACTGGGCCATTAATCACCAAGAAATGTCTTGTCAACCATTATTGTTAAAAATTCCCTTTTTGAGAGTAAGCATACCACACCCATCCATAAAACATCCCATGTCCCCACCGCTACCATGTTCTTGTACATGTACCTGCTGCCTTGGCTTCTCAAACACCTCAATGACTGTTGGATCCTTCAAAGAAGTACCTGTAGGTGGTATATTATTTCCAACAGTTATAGAGTACTAAAGTGATGATGTCACAAAAACTAAATTTGTAAAATTATGGGATTTGATTATTATAATCAAATCCCATAATTTTTCACAAATTTAGTTTTTGTGATGTCATCACTTTAGTACTCTAATAGATATTTGGAAAGGGCATGACAAAAAAGGCCTGCTTGCCAAAAATCAGCATCTTAGTCTGGATGAATTTATTGTGTGACCACAGATGAAAGCTACAGAGCAGTGCTTTGTTGTAGTATTGTCAGTTTTTCAATATTTTTTTAACAAATTTGACAAAATCTGTTTTTTTGTTGTTGTCAATTTGAGATTGGCCACTATGAAGTGACAAAGGGATATATATGTAATTAACTACGCTTGGTAATAAAAGTAAGAAAGTACGGTAACCACTAATCAATGAAATAACAAAGCAACAAGTACAGTTCAAAACAAATAAAGTAATATTTATTTAATAAAAAGTATTTTATTTTGTTAACCTACATGTACCTTGCCTCTGCTCCTGAACTCCAGGACAGCATCTGGTGACACAACATTGGCCAAAACTTTTTTTTTTTAAACAGTGAGTGCATGATACTTGCATGTGTATATTAAGGGCACATATTGCAAAACTAAATGTATCATGTTGCTATGAAATATCCAATCTGAACAAACTGACCCATTTATAATACTACATGTACCATGGCTTGTATAGAACTGTAAGATGTAAAGTTATTAAAGCATAAATTTATTTGTCATATAGCTTCTTAATACAACATGTGCATTCATGCACTAGTTGATTCATGGTCACACGACATCTAACAAACAAACTGTTTCCTGCCAAATGTCCATGAGCAGGCAACATTTGTAAAAGCGGGCAACATTTTTGACGTCAGAGCTAGTGTACATGATCAGATTGTGACAAAAGGTGGCATTATTATGATGAGATCGACGTTTACCTCGAGTACTTGGCGCGTTCTATTAATTGTTTTTTCCACGATGAAGAAAGCTTTATATAAACAAATCACTTAATGACTGATCAATCACTCGGGAAACAGTGAATTTTATTTTTGTTTCCCTTGTCTTGCGAAACATCGAGATTTGAGGGAACAAAATTCACTGTGTCCCCTTGGGACCAGTCATTAAATGTTTAATATGTTACATGTATTTTATGTATGTCTTCACTTAGAGCAACTTAAGTTCTACAATGCAAGTTGTGTCTTATTGATTTCAAGAGGAAAGGTATAGACCTATATTAAAGTTAGACTATACAGGGATTCTGACAGGGTGCGGGAAAAAATCCAAAATTGTGCGGGAGTTTTGGGGCAAATTGTGCGGGAAATAACTTCGATTGTGCGGGAAATTGTGCGGGACTGCGCAATCCTGTGACCAACCAAATATTCAATCACCAGTGTTCTAGCCAGGCCAGAAATATATGATAGGGAGGAAATTCTGCATAAATGAAAAATACAAATGGATGTTTTACTTTGGGGATTAAATCGCCAATTTGCGGCTGTTTTTCTTCACCAAAGTTTGTTTGTCTCAACAAAATCACATTGCGTGACACGATGAACTCGATCGGGTAAAACCGAAATACCACCTCTAAATAAAATGTTTCCGATCTGAGCGAGTTCCTTTCTGAAAAATCCGTACATTTTATGTAGTGTGAATAATTTCCATTAAAGGTTCACACAATTTCTTCGAAAGTTTGCCGCAAAAACACAACCTCGAGATGTATGCAAATTGCGTGCTAAATGTAATTTAATAGCATGTTGGTTTTGCATTTTCCCGAATGAAAACGTCTTTCACTTGATTGAAAAAATCAAATCCAGTATTCTGATCAGAACTTAATAATTTTCTCCTATCAATCCGAAGTTCCAACGCTTTAATAGTTTGTTTGTCGATTCGCGAACTTGATCAGTTCTTTGCGAAAATAATTCAGACAGCGTGACATTTATTTCGGCGCGACCGAGTACATATTTTCTTCGGTGTTTCTTCTTCGGTCCCCGACATATTAAACTGAAAGAGGAAGCAAAAGCGCTCGAAAAAATGTCAACAGGCTGCTAAGGAAAACGACATAATGTTTGGAAACGACAACTAAAAAGCTACGTGAAAAATTTGTAGGAAGTCGGAAAGAAGTAAAACTGAGACTAGTTCCCAGGACGGCGAAGAGAACGCCTTGTTGTTTTTATATCGATCCGCTCGAGCTGTTCGAGAAAGCAAGGGATTTCTCGATTGTTTGGAAGGAAAATGGGCTGAAAATAGCCTAAAACGTTTCTCGAAATCTTGGTAATCAATAGAAATACCTGATTTAATAAAAATTTTAAGCAAATATATATTTCAGTATTGTGCGGGATTGTGCGGATTTTTAGGAATTGTGTGGAATTGTGTGGGTTTGACCGAATTGTGCGGTCCCGCACCCGCGCACCCTGTCAGAATCCCTGACTATAGGCAGTTCCTTTTTTCTACTAATCAAGACGGCCAAAAATGTCTGTTACAAGTGACAGGCCAGGAAACATGCACAGCATCCATGCAGTAGGAATTTTCTGCATATGCTTGTATATTTGGCCTGCATGTTAATGCAGGATTATTGTCCTTGATGATCTGTATTATTCCACACTGCACAAAACAGTTTATTTTAATAAGCAAAACAGCAAAATGTTGACTTACGATGCAGGAAGCTTGTATAAGTAGCTTTTACCATCCTGTGCACAAAATTAATAATTTTTTAAAAGTAATTATAACATAATTTGTAGTTTTGATCAATACAATAAAAAAAGACAATGCTCTTTTAAATTATTGAAGGGAGTGGTGATGATTTTGGTCAAAAAATGAAAAACAAAATACTACTTTTAACAGCTGTATGCAATTTTGTGTAGTGACAGACATGTTTATACAGTACATGTATGTGTTATACAGTATTGTAATTTGCCTGAATGCTAAATTTCCGAGAATTTCACCTGGCAGCAAAAGCCATTAAAAATCCAGGAAAGTCTTAAAATTAGCCTGCATAACAGGCGTTATTGGGGCGCTCAAGCGGGTTTTAGGTCGCGAGCGCGCAGCGCGAGACACGAGCGCGAAGCGCGAGACACGCACGGGGAGGGAAAATGAAAAAATAACGCCTGTAGACACGCTATTGTTCGGTCTCTTCCGCCCACACACACGCCCCCTAAAATTGACAGACAACAATCAGACATTCTCACAGGCATATAATTACGGCGACCAATCAAAAAATGTTAAAATTATTCGCGGCAAACGTGGCTGAAGGCGCCAAATCTGTTTGCATAAAATTCCGTGGGCGCGAAGAGTCGCGACGATGTCGCACACTCCAACAAAAGTTTGTGGTCCAAAGGTTTGTAATTCCTTTTGAAGATTTTGTGGTAATCTTTTTCCAAAAAAGTACTACCGTTCCAGTTTTTTCGATTACTCAAAGACGCGGATTTCAAGGAATAAACACAAGTTGTTATAAAAGGTGACAGGCCGAACACAAATCCTGCTCGTCAGCTTTAGAATAAGTCTATCCCAAGTAAGTGCCTGACAGATTTTTCCTTTTGGATCAAAATAAAGATATAACAGGCCTGTTGTTCTAAATGTTGTCGTTTTTTGATCTTAGGAAAAAATCTCTAGCTGTGATACTGACAGGAGGAATTTACGCTTTCCAGAACCGTTTGGAATATTTAGTTTGTTTGATAGCTTTTTTCATAACAAAGGAGATTTTTGGCTCACTCTGAGAAAAGGAGTTGCAAGATCAGTAGTAGCCGCTTAAGTAGGAATTATTCGCTGCTAAGGATCAGTTCATTTGTTGATCTCAGTCCGTGATTTAATTGCGAGCGCAAGTCTGCGGTTTAGCATAACTCGCGAGATAGTTTTTCTCCATCACGGCTAAAAGATTCTAAGATCCAAGTCTTATGCGATAGTCACAGTCTATACATGTATTGGAATAGTGGCATCTTGCAATTGTTTTTAACTCCTCAGAGCTTATTCTGCGTTTAAGTTGACGTGTTTCTCGGAGCTAGGCAGTACCTCCATTGTCAGCGTATGGCGTGATTGCATCACGCATCCGGTTTGAAATATTTGAATCTCCAGCATGTTAACTGTTTAGTAATTCTAATGCATGCAAGTGGTTACTTTTGTTTATTCTCGCTGTTCGTTCATTAGATGATCTAAATACGGGAATAATTCAAGAGCTTTTGAAATAGCTTTCTCCAGACTCAACGCCATCTGGGTTCTAACAGCTTGATATCTTACATCTTGATCTCACATTTCGACAACATGCATCACGTGGTACAAATCAGCCAATAAAGATTTACGTTCGCCAGATGAACGTTTGGAAGAGACCGAACAATAGCATGTCTACAGGCGTTATCTTTTTCTTTTCCCTCCCCGTGCGTGTCTCGCGCTTCGCGCTCGTGTCTCGCGCTACGCGCTCGCGCCCCAAAATCCGCTTGAGCGCCCCCAATAACGCCTGTTATGCAGGCTATTCTTAAATATACATTTTGTACATGTATAGTGAGTATCCAGGTAAAAATGACTATCCAAACTACAGTACTAACACTATTTTTGGTCTTGTACATTTTTCAGAAATTGTTTAATGAATCTTACCCTACTCCAGACTAGAACACAGTCTGCTGCAACAAAATTTCCACCCATCCAGACATGGCCGGGAGGACTGGAAACTGTTGTCAGGAATTTAAAGTCCCCAGCATCATACATCTAGAGTGGAGGAATGAAAGGAGAGTTAAAATTGCTAGTAAGATTATGGAATTTGCTACAATTCTAGATTGTATTTTGAAGAGCTCTTTGTAACACTAATTAAAGTCATGTCAACTAGCTTATAAAGACTAGAAAAATTAATTCAGTTTTGGTAATATATACATGTAGTACCGTAAGGTTTTTTTTAATTCCACTAGCCATGTTGACTACTGAGAAACAAATTAAAACATAAAGGTACGATGTGTCAGTAAAGGATCCACAAAAGCGAACAGAAAAGAAAGTTACATGACGAGGCAAACACAGATGTCGGAAAATGCCTATTAAGGCAAAACTGTGTCTCTACATACATTTATTGGAGTCAACACACTGTAAATTTGAGAGCACCAATCTTCTGTAAAGATAATATATGAATAATGCAGTCTTGATTATAAAAAAAAATTAATGTACTCTGTAGTTTATTTTGCATGAAACAAACCTTTGATTTGGTTGTTATGCTTCACTTACCGTTATTTTGACATGCAAAATTGTTGTGAAGTCCACTGCCCAGAAACACAACAAACAAGACTATTGAGAAATTAATTTGCCTACAGAGTAAAATCTAAAGTGTCATCACTACTAGCCACTAGGACAGTAAGTTCAAAATAAGTATCAAGCCCTGATCAATGTTGACTTATTAATAACATACCAGCCACTCTTGAGGGCATATAACAAGTATTGTTCTTTGAGTAAAAGGATTGCAACAAATTCCTGTAGCTTTACTACTTGTAACTTGCTTCAATTCTTGTTCATAAGTGGGCTCACTGTACTGTTAGGAAATTAACAGTGATATAAGTTACAAATTAATTATGCAAAGGTATTAAAGTCTTGGCAAGCCAAGTGGCTCACACTGCCAGAGAGCTTAACACAGGAATTTCCTGTAGCACAAAGTGACTGAGAGTATTACAACTTGACAGTCTACTAAAGGTGACCCCAGCATTACATGTATGTTGCCAGTACCCATTTATAAACCTGGTTGAAGAGAGAAAAAGTGGAACAAAGTTTCTTGAATAAAAAAAGAACATGATGACACAGGTTTAAGGGCTTGAACCAACAATTTCAAAGACCACCGGGACTCCATGGTGGTTTCACTCATAAATTCCACCATCCATGAGAATCCAATTAACACTATCTTAGTAGATGTCCTTATTAATGGGGTTCAACCATAGTTATGTATTATTAATGCAACATGAAACTAAACAACTAAACTTGTAATAAATCCAGTCTTATATTAGCTGTAAGCACATGTAAGGGTACATTGTGCAGCCACCAGATCTTTGATTGTACATTCACACATCACCTTACCTTAGATTCAACGGTTGGTTTCAGCATCCAGATGTTAAGCATACCTGACAACGAGATGGCAACTACAACATCCTCTACAAGAAAAAAAAGAAATAAATTATAATAAACAGCTTCAAGACTTTGATTAAGTATAAATAAATAATAAAAAGTTTAATAATTGTAAACTGGTAATTTATGTTAAATGGAATCATCAGACAAAAATAAAATAATAATGTTATGCCCAGGGGTACAGTGTAATGTGCACTACCTACATTCAATTAGTATTACTGTACATTGCACATCACACAGAACAGGCTTTATAAAAATCAGTGCACATACAGTGTAATATAAAAATCTCAACTCTTTCACACCCAGAGCCAAGTTTTAAGTCATCTGGTTCGGTTCTTAATACTGTAAATACAGTGTAGGCCTGTGCATAAAATCTAGACAGTGCAACCATTTACATGTAATGAAAGCTTTTCGGCAATACGACTCGACTAATTTCTGTTAAACTGTTTATTTTTCTAATAAATAAATTATTATTTTTATGTATTTTACAAAAAAAATCACCATCTGTAATTTTTTTTAAATTTACATGTTTTTAAATGTTTGACCACTCGTAGGATTGACAAACTACATCTACATGTAAGCTAAATAATTATGCATAGTTCTTTGTCACTACTGTATTACAATTGAAGGGCCGAGAGCATGTCCAGCCTATATGACTTTTTAGGCCTTTTTTTATTTTTTCTCGCTCGGAACAGCTCAGAATAGCCTCATTTTATCGTACAACGAATAATATCACAAGCCCTTGTCGAATTTGCACTAACCCTAAGGAATTTGACCAATTTCACCTGAAAAAAGCAGAGTTCTGGCCCTCCAGTGCTTTGACGGTACATTCAGAGCGCAATTTCGAAGCCATTTAAAAGCAGTTTGGCCGTGAGAATATGCGACTGCAATACTTCTGACCAGTGCCAACAACTAAACGAAAATACCGTTATTTACGCACGCCTGGCTCGCTTATCTATCGTGAGCTCACTACGGCAACACATCGCCTCTGTAGCGTGTGTGTGAGCCAACGTGTATGAGGCCCGTCCGGTGATTGAAAGACATCATTAAGTCCGGAAATCCTTGAGTCTCTAGCACTTCTCAAAGAAACGAGTCGTGTTTCTTGTCCTTCCTTGTGTCTGAAGCGCCATTTAGCGCTCGAGGTGAAAAACGGACCTTGGTCGGGAAGACGAGCCGGCGGGAAAGTCTGGAATCACTTCGGATCAGAAAAGGGGCAGCGTTGAGAGTTGTGGGCCATTTCCCATCCCGTGCCGTGGTCGAAATGCCCGATATCCGAAGTGCTTTGAGACTTATAGTATTTTGCAAAAACTTTCGGTCGGGAACTCCATTTCGGTTTTGTTGTAGGATTTCCCGACATGCTTTGCGGCAGTGGTAGATGGGTCCGCTGTGCGTGGTCGGGCACTTGAAATACAGCTTTGGGCAGCTCGAAGTGAGTTGTTTCTGGCCGGCGGGAAGACGTTTCGCATTTGGAGTCTTTAATGCAACATTAAATTCGATTTAAAAGGATTTTGAAATCGAGATACGCGTTTTGATGCGTATCAAGCTTTAAGTAATAAAACTTAGCCTGAACTGAGCATGTGTTCCTCGGCGGTCTAGTGGTTTGGTCGGGGATTTCCGCTCGGACGGCTCCAGGTTCGAATCAGGCTCAGCATCTTTTTTTTTTTTTTTTTTTTTCCGAACTGGACATTATGAAAGTGATTTACTTTTTTTGCGTTCGTCAAAATTCCTTACGTTTAATTTTTAAAAAATATCGAACCGTGTCAGTGTGAAAACAGAAGCTTACCGCAATATTGCGTTACAATAGGAGCCTTTGATTGATTGATTTTTTTTTTGCATACGGTATTTCTCGAAAACGACGGAAAAAACAACAGAAAAAAATTCGGAACAATGTTTTGCAACTAATTTCTAGTTCACATGCCAAAATTGGACAAATCTGAGCAAGAAAAAATAAAAAAAGTCCTAAAAAGTCATATAGGCTGGACATGCTCTCGGCCCTTCAATTAGTAGCACCCTACATGTAATTGCCATTTTTGCAAACTTTCTACAGTAAACTGTTATACATGTACACAATCATGGAGGTGTACTTTGTTTTTGTCAATGTTTTTAACAATATTTACAAACTGAAGGTTTCTATTAGAGTACAGTCATTTACAAAATGTAAATACATGATTGCAGTAACAGAAATATTACCTGGCCTCCTGGCAGGTCTCACAACACAAGCTGCACTGATCCAATTTGTAGCGGATGGAGAACGCAGTGTGTACAACACCTGAATAGTAAAGAATTAAAACAACAATCAACATAGTGTTCCAAGAGTGTACTTGTGCATGTTGGGGGTTGGGAGGGTCAGTAACATAATATGAATATCATGGCAGGGTTGTCAAAAAGATTTTCAGTAGATGGAGAATATAAGAAAGTAGACGGCACTGGGGGACACTTTTTCCTCTTTTTTCCTCTATTTTTCGCTTTTGGCCGCGAATTGTAGACGGCAAAACTATGAAAATAGCCGGTGATATCGCCGGTCGCCGGCGCTTTTTGACAACCCTGGATGAAGAGGCATATTAAAAGAGCTTTGACATTGGTGCCTTGATATACAGCTGTAGTATATAATAATGATGATGTCCAATTTTGTCCTCAGTTGAATTGCGACTGACATCATTTCAATAAACAGTTACTGCAAATAATTATATTCAATATAAAGCTTGGTTTTCACTAGCAACGTAAACATTATAAGTATATGTACCAATTTATTTATCTCCATATTTTATTTGTAATGTGATTTCTTATTTATCTATTTATTTCTAAAAGCACCCGCCTCGATTAGCTTGATGCTACCTGCGGGTGCCTATAATTTTGTATATAATTTATTTGTTTAATAAAATGATGAATGATGATGATAAGCAAAAGCATTACACTGCTAGCAGTCCCTTTTCAGTCAGTTGATTGGGCGAGCTAATCGCGAAAACAAGCTCGACGAGACTGGAGGGAGCAAACGAGCCAAGGCCGACCTTAGAGGGATTGTAGCTATACTACTGAAACATAAGAATTTGTGTCAAGTGAAGACGAACATTGAGACAAGCATACACACCCCTGTAAGATTGATCCTTACAGTATATGCTTACATGTATGCTTACAGTGTATGTTGGGTCCGTTTTCACTGAACATACATGAACATGTTTAAGCGCGCTGTAATGCTTCCACTTATGCTTAAATTCTTATACTTATGCCTATATGGCGGTAGTGAAAACCAGGCTTTAGTTACAGCGCATTTTTGCTTGATGTTGCCAACAAAGTTTATTCTCTCTTGTTTTTAAGATATATACGTTGTACACGTACACGCAATTGCCTACAACCCGATACGGGTATAAAAACAAATTGTTCAGTGAGGTACATGTACAGAGTACTGAATTATAAAAGTGTAAAAAAAACTTCAAAAGTTTCAATATTTACGTTCCTTGATTAACTTTCTTAAATAATACATGTAACTACACTGTACCTCAAGTGACAGGGCATCAAGAACATAAATATCAGAATAACTGCCATAACAAACTACACGCCACTCCTTTCCAGTACCAACGGTTACATGAAAAGACTGCAAGGGAACAATAAGAAAAAAAAAATAAAGAATAATAAACAAATATGTTAATAACAGTTGACAAACTGCTTAGCAAATGAAAATGTCTGTTCCTGACATCTCAACTGCTATCAAAACCTTTAAAATCTGAGAAGGCAGCATGGACTATCGTGTTAAAATCTTAATAAAAAAAGATGTGTATCATAATGTCAAGAGACCATTCTGCATGCTGCTGCAATGTCATTTCATGTTTTTAGCCCGTGAATACGCGAAGCGTAATGAACAGGCTATCGCTGATGAGGACAGTTTCACTCACTCACTCACTCGCTCACTAGCCCCTTCCATCAGCTGTAAACTTTTCTTGGTAATTCCCCTGACCAGCGTGTAAGGCTTTTGTGGCAAAGGAATTATAGTCAATCGCCGAAAAAGGGGGCATTTTGAAAGCGCTGCTCTGATGTTTTCTATTTGGAGTCCTTTAATGGACAACAGAGACATGCATTTTAATATGCATTGTACTGCATATCTATGTTAACATATTAAAATTTTTCCTCCACAAGCACCATTAGTCTTCATGGCCTAATGGCATAGTACATGTAGTCAGTCAGTTTGAATCTTGCCCAGCACCTTTTTTTTTTGGCGTGCGTCAAATGTCGTAATGTTTAATTTTAAAAAATATATCGAACCGTGTCAGTATAAAAACATAAGCTTACCGCAATATTGCATTACTCGTTAGCATTTCTTATTCACAGGTTGGCTCTTTGATATCTACCTTACATGTATACAGGGCCTCTGATATTACGCGATGGTGCGATTTCGCATAATCAGCCTCAAATCGCATCCGATCGCATAATTCACGAAAAATCGCATAATTCATAAAAAATCACACAAAATCGCATAATGTGAACAAACCACATGATACACTATCGCTTTAGCTAAGAAACTTAAGCTAAAATTTGTTTTTTTCTATTGAATTATCCTGTATCAAATAAACAAACCGCCACTTTCGATCGAAACTGTGTTCGTTCTTGGCCACAACAAGCTTGGTAACCGCGTAAATTTCTTGAGCACATGTTTTATTTAGCCTGGTTTCTAAGGTTAACCAAGATGGCCGCTCGTTTACAGACTCTTTTCTTGGATTCTGTCGTTCGTTTTGGATGTTCTTTCATAGCTAAAAGCTTCAAAATGTCCCACAAAGATAGTGAGCACCGTTTTAAAACAGGTATTTTCGTTTTCTTCCTCTGAAACCTAGTAAAACATGCAAAAAAAGTTCCAGAAAAAAACGCATAATTTGCATAATTTTCCGCATAATAGTCCTTGCTTATCGCATAATTTGCCACGAAAAAATCGCACAATTTCCATTTTTTTATCGCATAATATCAGAAGCCCTGTGTATATGAAACTGTAAAATGAATAGCTCTACAGACAAGGAAGTATTTGAGGAAAAACAAGGATGCTCCAGCCGGAATAAATACACCAAACTAGACAGAAATCTGTCTTTTTATCCTTCCAATTATCTCCTAAAAATACATGACTGTGTATACATGGTGTAGACAGTCAGGTACCCCCCCCTCCCCCCCCCCCAATAAAATTACTAAGAACAGAACATGTACATGAAGCCCCTGAAGCCGCACTTGACCACAGTACATCAGGGTTGTCAAAAGTATGACTTTGTTATATTGCTTTAATTTACAAACTTTTCTGACAACCCTGTACATGTGCACAATGTACATGAACATGTACATCTACATGTTCTTACCAGTAGAGCTAAATGCATCCCTGGAATGATATTAGTTTGTATACAGATTCCATCGTCTGTATCCCACAAACACAGCTCTCTGAAGAAACAACACAAAATAATTTAAATTGTGAAAGAACATCAGTTTGGACTACATGATAATTATGTTGTCAGTGGTTCAATTTTAATCTTTGGTTTAAATTTTTCAAACCAGTTTCAATTTTTCAAACTGGTTTGAAATTTTCAAACAGTTTAACTGGTTAGAAATTTTTAAACACATACATGTAGCTCAATCTCATTTATTTGTACCTCTGCCTGTAAAATACTGTGTGTAAAATAAACTTGTGACATTAAGGTGTCACACATGTTATTTTCAGTAAGCACTGATTTTAAATGGTTAGCTTTTATATATAGTAAGGGCCACTGCTCACACCAGTGCTAAAAGTATACCCTTTGCGTTTAACCCCATCCCAGAGCTTCTCTTTAAAGAGCTATTTTGACAGGTTGGGGTTTGTATAAATGTGTAATCACTAAATTGAGTCACTACTTTGGCATAGTTTTAGTTAAAATTCGGTGAACACCAAAAATACGTGCCGCATCAGGAATTTTGTTAAACCAGTTAATTTTAATTAATTAATTGCAAATAACTGGGTTAACTACTCTAGTGCGGCCACAGCTATTGTACTTTTAGTCACTACAGTATAAGTACAACATGTATGAATGAATTTAGAGATTTGTAGGACTTTTCAGGACCTGCAGCATAATACATGCACCTAAGCCACTACTTACAATACACTCCTGAAAATGCCAGAATAACATTCCAGGACTTTCCAGGATTTGTATAAACTCTATTGCTAGTTTTCTGGTGCTATAACATGTTGGGTAGCACCAGTTGATTATGGGTCTGAGATATGTACTCACTAGTTAAAGTGCCCAAACGATTTTTTTTATTTTCTTATCTCAATCTACACGTCATGTAATGAACATCCGCAAAAAAATTTTTTGATTTCAGCAAAAAGTGAATTTTTTATGATTTTTCAATTTTCCATTTTGGTCCACCATTCGCATTAGTCTCCTCTCGGTCCGTCTCGGTTAACAAAGGATCCGTGACTTAGATTAAGGAACACATAACTTCAAACAAAGGAACCTGTGACTTCAAACAAAAGAACTGTGACGTATATTAAGGAACATGTGAGCCCGTTGGCCTTCTTAACAGCGGGACTGGTATACCGCAAAAAAATAGGATTTGGAAGATTTGAAATATTCATAAAAAATTCCATTTTGCTGAAATCAAAAAAAATTTTCGCAGATGTTCATTACATGACGTGTAGATTTAGATAAGATAATAAATAAAAAAATCATTATGGGCACTTTAATAGGCTAGCAACCTTTCATGTATACTGTATAAATGCACAGAATGATAGAAATATTTAGAAAAGAAATAGCAGTGATTAAGGCAGGATCTTGGTAATCAGGATGGGCCAGTACAGAACAGGAGTGAGTTGTATAACATGTGATGCTGGTGTGACTGCTGCATGTCATGTCAGATCGATCAGTCAAACTCTCTTTGCTACTGTTTGTAAATGCCTAACATTAGCAGTTATAATGTTCGGTGTTAATTTTATGTACATGTAACTCGCCTCAGGTCTTTTGGAACCATTAGAACACCATCAGTACAATCCTGTACTTTCCCTCTTTCAAAATAATTCAAACCAACTTTATTAATCTGTGCAGAATTTCTCTTACCCATTGTCTGCAGCACTAATAATACTAGACTGATTATCCCATCCATCAGTCGCTTTTGCAAGTGCTGTAACTTTTGCTGCATGAGCAAATATTAGGTTCCTTGGAATGATCTGTAGCAAAAATGACAAAATAATAATAATAATAATAATAATAATAATAATAATCTTTAATTATTGTTGATAAAAAGACTCATGACAGACACATGTAAAGTAACAAGAATTAAACTAAACTAGAGTAAACTAGAGTACATGTAAACTGCCTTAGGTGATCAGGCAAACAGAAATTTTGAACCTGGCATTGCATGTCCATCAGCAGAGGTTAATTGTGGGAATTAATGAAAGGATGAAAATATTTACATTGTAGCATGTGTTTCATTTATATTTTAATCATCAGCACCTTGCAACCCCAATCTCCAACATCTTGGAAGATTTCATCTGAGAGTGCAAAATTTTGATTGCATCTTTGAAAAAATGGAGAGTGTGGAGAGGTGGGGGGGAGGGTTTGGAAAATAATTTCATTTTTGGTATTAATTATGCATAAAGCGCAATTGATTCTCTTTAGGAATTCTATTTGTCTGGGTTTTATTATTATTATTATTATTTTTTTTTTTTTTGGGGGGGGGGGGGGGGGGGAGGGGGGTTAGGAATGGTATGCATAACTGAGGTATGGGGTTAAACATCTTTCCTATAATTTTATTCTCATTGTCCATGTAAATTTCTGTTTTTGTTTCAAGTGCATATCCACTGCATCAATCAAGAAATTCAATTCTCAAATATTCAAGTTACACAGCAAAACTAATACATTTATACATCATAGCCTCTACCACCCTACATGATGTTACCTTACAGCAAACTACTGTACATTTGATAAGCCTAATTTTCACTCCAACCCGTGCAAAATCAATGAAAATGAAGCTTAATTTTATTACATGTATACAAAGTCTGGTCTCACCTTGATCTCGCCATCCTCCGCGAATCTTAAGTCCCAGATACCCAGCTGTCCGTCTGAAGATCCAGTAACTATTGTTTTCTGATCATACGTGGTAATAATACAAGAGATGCAATGAGAAGGCGGTGTACTTCCCCACAGAACAACGGGAACCACCGATGAAGAAGACATCTTGTCTCATCTTGTCAACATTTGTGCGAGCCCGCGATCCTTAGACCAGCGAGTTTATCAATGTGTGTATGCGCTGAATAAAGCTTGGTTTCAGTCTTTCGCAGCCAAAACTTTTTTCTTTTTCTACAAAATGGCGGCCGCACACGACAACGGCAGTGTTATTGTGATCTTAAATGATGGCCATTATCAATCGGAAATGACCAAGGCTGGGGCCAAACTAGTAGTTGTGGACTTTACAGCTTCATGGTGAGTGGCGCTTATAAAATAAGCGTGGTAAGCGCTACAGTTCAAGAACTTTTGGTACAATTGATTTAAAATGTTAGAGAAAAATTTGCATCGCGCTGATCGCGGCAACCTTAAATTATTCCGAAGTTATCGTTATAGGATTTATATTTAATAGCTTTCTTTAGGATTTTGGTGCTTGACATTTCATAAAACGATCTCTAAAATATAGAGTCAGTCATCACAAGGCCAAGGGGTACATGTATGTGTTACAGGACGGTATGACTCAGCAAAATGCAGTGATTGACAAAACCTTGAGAAGGCCATGTGTTTATTAAACATGTGTTAAATTGAGTGGATCTATGGTCCTACTGGAGGAGGTATCTGTGACAATAAAACATAATTAATGTATGGGGTTATACGGAAATCTTGCCTTGCCTTGAAATCTACTTTATTATTATAGTACACTGTCTACTAAATTATTTCACATTGCATATCTTTGACTGTATTGTGTTATCCAACAGAAAATAATATTTTCTCCCTTAGGAAAGTATATAAACGTACTTGCCAAGATCAGTTTTTAATTGCCCAAAAAACAAAATCCTTTTTCAACACCGACTAAATAAAATACATGTACAGTAGAAAGTAACACATTTCATAATGTGTCCATTCATGTATCAGGAATAATGATTTTGTGCAAAAATTCCAGGTAAATTAATAAGGCTTTTCTAACAGTTAGAATGAGAATGAGGTTTTTATTAAAATATTTTTGTCAAAATCAAGAATTATAAAGTTAACCTACATGTAAAAACTTTACTTGCCAAACAGGGTGAGTGTTGTACCTTATACTGTAGCCCGAAAAAACGTATACTTGCATATCCATATATCCTCTCTCACATTCTTTTATTGATCACTGTGCACTTGATAGTGTTTTTAGGGTTGATTTTAATTTTTTTTCTGTAGGTGTGGACCTTGTAAATCAATTGCTCCAAAGTTTGCTTCTTTGAGTACAAAATATCCAAGTGCTGTGTTTCTGAAAGTTGATGTTGACAAATGCGAGGTTAGTACATTGGTATTTTTTTGTGTTTACAGGTATGTTTATCCTCTAAATTAAATCTTTATTTCACTTTAACCATTGAGTGTGATTACTGTTATTATTCCATGAGATTACACATTATCCAGACCATTCCAGCTGTTTAGTCCATTATACATGCATATGTTGTGGTTCAAATTTTTCTTTGGTTTAAATTTTTTTAAACCAGTTCAATTTTTGTTTTCTTTTGTGTCACATTATGATAATGAATCTGAGACAAAGGAAAATCAAAATCAAACTGGTTTGAAAATTTTTAAACCAAAGAAAAATTTAAACCACAACACATAATATTTAGAGATGCAAACCTAACAAAATCAAAATCTAGGAAATTGCCAATTTTACCTCTTCTTGACACCTCTAAGTATCGTAAAAAATGGAGTTCCGGCGATTCAACCACAAAAATGTGTCAAATATGAAAACAATTCTCCAAACATCGGCCAAAGTACATGTACACGTACATGAAGGTTTGAAAATACCGTACATTAAGCACTTTCCTCTGTATCCAGGACATTTGGTGACCCGCACCGGAGACCAGGATATTTGGTCTGTATATGGGAGACTCCCAGATAATCCAGGAGAGTTGGCATAGATTTGTATTCATGTCCTCTTATATCTGCTTTAGTTTTACTGCAGTCCAGGATGTTTGATTGATTGACTGATTGTTTGTTGTGTTTCTGAGCATCAAACAATGCTCAATGGCATTAATGTAAATGTAAAAAATTCCTTCTTTCTTAGTCAAAAATACTCTTTGTTGAGCTACATACTTCTTCTTTCCTTTCCTTTTCTTTTCTTTTTAAAATAAGACATTTTATATTTCATGCTGTCCTCATAATTCGTATGATGTATTCTACATTGTCAGGAAGCCTATAGTTCATAAGCCCCCGGCTTCTATATAGGCTTCCTTGTCACTACCACCTTAAACATCTTGTAGTCTATCGTCTTTTAAGTTATTATAAATTCCTAGTGTATTGTATTATTATTATTATATATATTTTTAATGTGGTTAATGACAAAAATAAATGAATGAATGAATGAATGATGTTCATTGATCCTTTCATCTGAGTTGCGGTGATGTACAGCAATGTACAATGTAGTGGTTAGTGTTTTGGATGAAGGTTGTGGTTTTATGGCCTGGTCTCAGCCATTGTGTTGTTTCAGTAGACAATAAACTTTACTTTACATTGTCTCTCTCCACCCAGGTGTATAAATGGGTACTCCCAAAAAATTCTGGGGGTAATTCTGCGATGGACTAGCATCCCATCCAAGGGGGCTCCTAGTTGCTCCAGCTACGATATCGGGTTAACCTCCAGCAGAGTGGGCCACCTGTGGCTCACATGGTACTTGACCTACCTTTTCAGCTGGGTTTTAATGGAATGCTTGATCTGAAAAAATGAGTTAATACACATGTAATTGAATCCTTCATTTGGTTGACCATAATTTAACTGTGTGTCTCTCTCTCAAAAGTACTATGGCCTTACTGGTCTTTTTATTGGCATTCAGTTTGCAGATATGTGTCCCATTCAAAGATATTGGGAAGGGTTTGCTTAATTCAATGCTACAGTATAATTATAATAGCATTAATCTCATTCTACTCATTGTGGTCAGCTGGTTATCAGTTTGACAATCTCAACTTTTGCTAGATCATCAAATCTTTCATTTCCTAGATCATCAAATCTTTCATTTCCTAGATCATCAAATCTTTCATTTCCTAGATCATCAAATCTTTCATTTCCTAGATCATCAAATCTTTCATTTCCTAGATCATCAAATCTTTCATTTCCTAGATCATCAAATCTTTCATTTCCTAGATCATCAAATCTTTCATTTCCTAGATCATCAAATCTTTCATTTCCTAGATCATCAAATCTTTCATTTCCTAGATCATCAAATCTTTCATTTCCTTCTGCCCTGACATGAGAAGGAATGCACTATAGCTTGACAATGCATGGCCTCTCTTTCAGGTCAGATAAAGAACTGCCTTTTGTGTGTATACTAGTGACTTTGGACATCAGGCTGTTTCTTAATTACATGTACCAGTGGCTAATTTTTGTTTTTGTCATTTTTGCAGGATATAGCTGCAACAAACAATGTGACTGCAATGCCCACATTTCAGTTTTACAAGGGAAAAGTCAAGGTAGATGATATGACTGGAGCTGATGAAAAGAAACTGGAAGAAAAAATTAAAAAATGGATAGGAGATGATGATAATGATGTTGGAGTTAAGGGACATGTAAGTACAGCACATTGTTCAACTGGAAATTAACTCTACATGTACATGTAGGAACCCTTAAGGCTGATTTAGACGGCAACTATCGCATGCAACCTGCTGATGCCATACATTCAACACGAATCACGTCATTGTCTAAATCAGCCTACAACTTGCTTACAACTGTTGCATGCAATACGAAAATAGTTGTAGGATTTTGAAACACGTTTTAAAACCCTACAACAATCGTAGCCAAATACAATGTTACTGTATACATGTATGATGCGAGTTGTATAAAATTTTCACCTGACGCAAACAGCCCATGCTACAGTGTACAAAAAATAGCATGTGACATATTTGTGCCACCTAAATCAGCCTTTAGTATTTCAACCCCTTCTCAGACTTATCATGCATACAGTGTACATGTATATACTGTGGTGGTTCAAATTTTCATTTTCACATCAGTTTGTTTTTGTTTTACTTTGTCTCAAATTATCATAATAAAATCTTTAAGCCAAAGAAAAATTTGAACCACAACATATATCCATGTATTATGCCTTCATACATGTAGATACATGTAGTATGATTTGCACTTGAAAATTACAGTGAATAGAAACTAGTATTTAACTAGCAGTAATCAGAGATTATGGAAACACATTCGAAGGAATTTCTGGCGGAAATGAGCCCCTGAAAGAATCAATAGGGACGGCCATTTGGAAGACCGGACACCAAAAAATCTCAAATTTTTCTGCATGTAAGGCACAGGGCAACCAACACAAAATAATTATTAGGATTGTGTTCTTCGAACGCGATAATGGTAATAGAGTACTAAAGTGTGACATCACAAAAACTTAAATTTGGGAATTATGGGATTTGGTTAGATTATTTGGAAAAGGCATGACGAAAAAGTCCTGCTTGCCAAAAATCAGCATCCTAGTGAAATTTGGGGGTGAGATACATGTATTGGCCCCTTTATGCCAAAGATGTAGCTATAAGAGCCAGCTACCGACTAATTCCACCAGCTGAAAGATAACTTATCACCGGCTGAAATTTTACTAGAAAACAAAGACTTGGGGTGATTTTGAAGGTGCACAAGCCAGAAAAACCAGCTGCGCTTGTTAATGAGCCTGCTCAGTTTTTTCTTAGCTACACCCCTGTTATGCTCTGATGACTCCAAACAAACCCTTCTGATTTTGTCTTGGTTCATAACGTAATGATTTTTTCCCCCCATAAAATTTACATTACACTGTAATGTTTTAGGGACAAGGAGAAAACACTAATTAATTTAAAATGAAAGTTGAGCTAATACATTGTAGCTTGTTGATTTATTTTGTCAATTGATTTTTTTAATGTTAATAATCGTGTCAAAATAATTTATACATGTATGTAGTACAGCTGTACTGTAGATTGATAATACTTCAATTTTTTTTTAAAGATGGATCTAGGGATATTTATTAACAAGAGTGGATGTGAATGTCTAAATGAGAGTGATGATCATCATCTGTCAGCCGCACTGGCTAAGGGTCCAGACTATTTGGAAAGTGACTGTGATGAACAGGTACAGTTGAGTTGAGTTCAGCACTGTATAATACTTAAGGTTTACATCAATTTTTTAAGAAAGAGAAACAGTTTTAATTTCACAAGATATGTTTTAAGGGAGAATCGTCATCCTCAGTTACAGTGGATTTGAAATTTTTTCACTAATAACAATTAATAAATGTATATATGTTATAATAACTAAATGAATAGACAAATTCGGCTAACGCATTGTTGTACCCAATTCAAACCTTCCGGGAATAAGATTCTTTGTTCACCCATATAATTTCCATGTCAATGCTTCATTGATATGGAAATATGATGAACAAAGAATTCGTATCCCAAAAGGTTTGAATTGGGTACAACAATGCATTAGCCGAATTTGTCTATTGAGCTACATGTAGAATATGTAATTACATGGAAATACAGTATTATTTGGAAATAATGTTAAGTGCGAATACACAATAGGAAAACAACAGATACATGTAAAAGGAGAAAGGAAGTTATGGCAAATACTAAACTGTATAGTGTATGTGTACATGTTTAAAGTATTAAGTTGACGTGACTGACTTGTTGATGTACTGTACAATGTAGGTTAGGTTTAGGTTAGGTTTAACCCAGTTGAGGTGCATGGCTTGTCAAGTTTGAAATTTGATAACAGCAGAATCTAAGATTTGAAACAATAATTAAAAATATTTTCAAACTATTTTGAGTAAGTGGATATGTTGTGGTTGGAATTTTTTAAAACAGATAAGATCAATAATATTGTTTTTTCCTCAGAGTTACATGTAGATTTATTACCACAATCTGAGACAAACTTTGAACACAACAGATATCCAATCAGAGGTGCAGAATATCAAAATTCATCACCCCTCTCTACTTTCTATGTATTAAACTGCAATTTTGAGATGAAAACACTGTTTATTAACTGTTTGTTTCAGTTGTTGGTGTCAATAGCATTTAACCAGGTTGTGAAACTTCACTCACTTAAGATACAGGGACCCGATGATGGTGAGTTCTATGAAAGGCATTGTTTTATTCTGAGTTTTTAGAGCATTTTTCAATTGAGTGTCCAGAAGTAATTTGCATTTGCTTTGGTTAAATTTCATTATTTAACCATGCTTTGTGTTTGGTTAAAAAAAAAAACACATTCCAATTAATTTTTTGACTTCTGAAATTTTAAAGTTATCATCATTTTAATCATACTTTGTTGCTTCATAGGCAGAGGACCCAAAACAGTGAAACTTTTTAAAAACCTCACAAAAACTATGGATTTTGATTCCGCAGAAAGTTTTGAAGCTTTGTATACCCTTGAGTATGTGACTCATAATTTATTACATGTATTAGTGTATAATTATATAACATAATACACAAGTCATGCGTTGTAGCTGATATGACCGGAGTAGACCCCACTATCTTGAACACCCCACTATCTCACTATTAAAGTTATTGTTCTTGTATTGTTAAAACAGCTTTTTATTTTAAAATATGTCCCAGATGTAAGTTCATACAATGGAATATCTTGCCAGTGTTGGAAATAATGAACCTCTTGATTGTGAATATAATACATGTAGTCTACATACCATTATATTAAAAAAAGCACAACTTTTTTAAAGAACATTTCTTGATGTACAGGTTAACACCAGATGATATAAAGGAGGACATCATCATTCCACTGAAGTTTGTCAAATTTCAAAATGTTTTAAGTTTGACAGTAAGTACAGTGTTGTAGTTACTTAGTACATTCTTAGCAATAGAGTGGTTTTCAATAGCCCTTTTCGCGATTAACCTTTCTCATTTGCATTACAATAAAAGTCAACGTGGTTGCAAGGTAATTTAAGCCAATTTTGTACATGTAGTTTCTGCCCAAAATTGTCTCGCAACCACGTTGACTTTTATTGTAATGCAAATGAGAAAGGTTAACCGTGAAAAGGGCTACCCAGTGTTCAATCTAGGTACATGTACATGTAAGTTTCATGAACATTGTAACCCTAATCTCAGCACAAAGCTAACTCTAACACAAAGTTAACCCTAGCTAGCTAACCCTAGTTAAATACATGTAACTGTATAACACAAAGCTTACCATCACAGCACTGGCTAATATACATGTATCTTTATGCTAGGGGTGATGGCTAGCTTTGTGCTAGGGTTAGGGTTACTTACAGTAAATTGAGCTAGATTGAATACTGGGTACATTTGTAACCTATATTGAATACTGATTCAACCTGAGAATGGACTCCTTGTTAATTCAAATGTTTAATATTAATTTTACCGAACACTCTAAATTTTGCTATGACGTAGTACGTAAATAAATATTTGCAGAAAATTCAACAAAATTGTTGTTTAAGAATGAAGCATCTTAATCAAAAAACACTTCACATGATGTGTTATAAGATGCTCATGTTGTGTATATTTGCTTTTCTATTCAGCTATTTTTTCAAAATAATCAAGGAGGTGAAGAAACAACAGTTGTGGACTATATTGGATTCATTGGAAGTCCACTGGATACAACAAATATGGAAGATTTTAAAAGGGTAAGGGTACAGGATTAGGTTTCAGTTTCACAGAGAATAACACTTGCCTCGTGGACGCTGCGCATCAGCTTTCGGCACTATTCTCACTGCATACATAATTAGCGCATCACAAAAATTTATTTAATTCAAATTCCACTATGATTTGGTGGCACGGGGTGAGCATGATGCTTTGCCATTTCTTTATGTTCGCTTTAATGCTGCCCATTTTGTTGGCGTGCCGGTGGAGGACAGATTTTTCGCCACACCCACCTCCCCTGGTGCCAGTTAACAGGGCGACCTTCATTACCAACTGCATGCCTACTGCCACAGTAGTGGCGAACACCTCACATTATACCCTGATCTGGTATGGAGTGAGGATATATTATTAGGCTCCCTGAAATCGTTTGGATATCCAGCGTCAGTTACATGTACATTAGGTTGATGGTTTATAATCAGGATGGGCCAGTACAGATCAGGAGTGAGTTGTATAACATGTGATGCTGCCGGGTGTGACTGCTGCATGTCATGTCAGATCGATCAGTCAAACTCTCTTTGCTACTGTTTGTAAATGCCTAACATTAGCAGTTATAATGTTCGGTGTTAATTTTATGTACATGTTTCAACTCGCCTCGGGTCTTTTGGAACCATTACAACACCATTAGTACAATCATTCAGCTATTTTTTCAAAATAATCAAGGAGGTGAAGAAACAACAGTTGTGGACTATATTGGCAACCATTAGCCAATCATAGCTCATATTGGTTACCCAAACGATCCCAGAAATCTCAGTGGCAAAAGCTGGTGCTTAGTCTCCCCAAAGTTTCTGGAGTGGCAAATTGACCGTTTTCACAGCAGAAGACGCACAACGTTCGAGTTCGATTGTTTCGGTTTCGTTACTCTCAAAATACAATTGGTCCAAATGACCAACACTAAGCGCCTCTTTGTTAAGAGGAACACATTTTCAGACGACGTGTACAGTGTAAGTGTCCGTGCCGATAATGCGTCGATCTTATGACAACGGCTATTGTTGCGTTAAAAGTCAAACCGTCGTTAAAATAGCCGTACGCATATTAACGTCAGACTAACTAATTTCACCCCAAGCCTCGCTTCCGAAGTTTAAACCTGTGACAATCTCATCAATGTATTTCCAAAGGAGAAAAAGTGAAAAGAATACTCACTCAAAAACAACGTGAAAATGTCAAAGGTTTGCAAGGAATTTCGGCTTGGTGGTGAATATTGAGCTGGTGACATACACTGTAACATACATAAGGCCTATTGGTTCGTGTAGCATGGCTTGCGGACGATTTTTAAAGAAATACATGTATTTTTTTTTGCGGCAAAACTTCCAAAAAATAATAAAGGACGTAATACAGTACCGCTAGAATTTGGCTTCCTCGTAGTTGATGCAATTTATTTTTTATTTTTATTTTTCAGGTGGCCGGAAAGAAAGGAGACAGGCATTAAAAAAAAACAGTTGAGCATCGTTCTTGCCGAATTTAACTGAGTTAAACTGTTATTTTAGACACGGAATTGGCCTGGACATTTTCAGTTCACTGCAGAGCTCTCAGTGTTATTTCACACCAAGCTGTTCATCACAGTACAGTGTAGCTACCACACACAAAAAGAGCTTTACTTAGCAAAAATACACACGTCTTGTTACACGATTATTGTGTCAAATCTGGAAAAGATAAGCTATCGCTTTTTTATCATAAAAAGAAAATTAAAAATGAAAATTGAGAATTTATGTACTTAATGGAAGCAAATAGAATTTAATTAACAACTATTCACCGAAGTGGAGGTGGGTAGTGGTGGATATTCGCGGCGAGGTAAATATCCACCACTACCCACCTATACTGAGGTGAATAGTTGTTTTAGTATATACTGAAACCGTGAGATAATATAACGAAATGATGCTTTTTAACTCATTTATTCCTGTCAACGATTACAATTTTCGCGCGCAAATTGCTGGGAGGTGAATAGCACTTGCTATTCCGAGTTTCAGTAGCCAATCAGAGCGCGCCAACAATGCTATCCACTGTTTCAGTATATACTAATGTTGTTTACAGTGTTGTTTATAGTGGACGAGCACTTAGCTATCAAGTTAATTCACAGACACGCCACTCAAGTATGGTGCCCGAATGAAACTCGTGACGTCATGTTTATTCGTCATGACGATGATTTTTGCTCTCGCTGACATTTTACTTTTGTACCGCTGCGAACGATCCGTCTGCTTCTCCATCTCGCATTATTCGCACTTCACACGGTACCGATAAGATCTTTTACGAGACTTCGACAAAGACATACTTTAATCAACCAGATACCAACCACACATACTGTTACTGCAGCTCCCCAGATCCTTCCCCTCGTACGCCTACCGTACCGAGGCAAGGTTATTAAACGACTTCTACTTTTTGTTTTCCTTTTGTTAGAGAACTAAATAATTACTTATAACTAAAGAATACACAAGTCAACGAAGTAAATTTTATTTCGTCTAGACCTCTCTCTTTTTTCAGTGCCGTTTCTTGGAGGAATAGCGAATTAATACGGTACGTTTCCACGCTGAGTAGTCCCGTATGGTCTGTCATTATTAACAATCATGTTTACATGATCATGACATGGTTAAGCCTAAAGAATACCGTTCAGAAGGACATCGGACACCTTATTGAAACTTATATAACGGAGTAACTGGTTAGCTTTCAGTTGATGTTATGGGTAGCAGTTTATATAGTTAAATTTAGGCCTGAACAACCCGAGAAGCTAGGTGGTATAGTGGTACGGTAGGCTATCTAAGCCTAAGCCTAGCTGAGATCACAGGTTCAATCCTGAGTGGGGGATTTTAGATTTTCTTTTTTACACTTAAAAATTTATTGAAAATAAAATTCTAAGTGTCGACATTACGTTATATAAGTCTTAATAAGGTGTCCGACGTCCTTCTGAACGGTATTCTTTAGGCACAACCTCATGACTGAGTTTAAACCTGGTTTCCGTACCATAACGCAACTAGGAAGTATTGCTACTCCTCAAGCAGAGGTCGTACGACAAGACCGATAGAGGACTTGGGGAGGAAAAAAGTGCCAGGGTCTGAACAGGTCAAAACTGAATGAATAAGAACATCACTTTATTTGCGGAAGCTCCGCTCCCGTAAGCAGCGATTATTTAAAATATTGCTTTGTGCTAATGTGCTAATATCCTAATTAGAAAACTCTAAGAAATAAAGGAAAGAGTCAAAAACACGAATGTCACTAAAGAAAAACTATATGAAACCTGTGCTTTTGTAACTTTTCTGTAATTGTAACGATTAAATCAAGGCTTGTTTTTTTTACACAATAAGTAACTTTTTAACTTGACTGGGAGGAGGTTTAAGAAAGGAAAGAGGCTGGGGAGGGGGGGGGGGGTGCTATTTATTGAAGGGGGCGTTTATTCAAATATTTCCACTAAAGGCTAAAGACAGCCTTTCCATGCAATCAAGCAGCATCCAGCGTTGATTGGATGACGTCATCCAACCGTTTTGGTCATATGGAGGTAAACCGAAGCTAAACTTTGCGTTTGAAAAAAATGGTTTTCCCGTTGGAATTTGATTGGAATACTTTCCAAAATTGAAGAGAAAAGGGGAAGGCACAATTATGGTCATAGTAACACTTTAAATATTTTGTTCTTTTGATGTTAATTTGATGGAAAATTGGCCATTGAATTTTTTTTTTTCATAGAGTTTAAAAAAAAAACGATTTTTAACTTTATTGATATTTTCATTTACAATAGAGGGCCACTAATTACACTGTACCTTTATACTAGCCTAGTTTTACACTCTCACAAAAGTTATCTATTATTTATAAAGTACTGAAGACTGCGCGCAGACCGTAAAAAAATAAAATCGTTGAAAAATAAGTCATTAAAAGTTTTCGAACTTTTATTCCAAGATTTTTGGTTCATTGTAAAACAAATCGCATTGTATCTCAGTTCTGCATGCTAGCGAAGCCTGGCTCTAGAGTCCGCAACATGTAAAGAAAGCGATTGGAAAGAGACGAGACTGGCTTCCTGCAGCGTGATTGCGGTTTTTGTTTTTCGTGGCCTCTTTCATCCAGGGTACCCTTAGAAACTGAAGCTTTAAAAAAAACTGACATAAGTGCGTTGAAACGTGCAACTGTCTCTTGTACGCTTCAAAACAAGCTTTCGATTATTCAATTTGCTAAGAAGTTGTTACAGCCAAAAAAAAATAAAGATAAAAATATTAACCAATCAATTCGCTAGAACAACTTGCTTCCAATCTCGAGGAACCGAGGGGTTTCCAAATATGGTACAAAGCAAAAAATGAATATTCGGAAGCTGTGAATGCGTGTTGCACGTTTCAACCCACACATGTCACACATGGGTTTCTGATCACACTTAATATTAATCGTTGCTTTAAGCACGTTACAGACGAGCAAGCTTACTATTGCAAGTGTCCGCGACAAGGTTTACTTGCTCGTGTGTATGAACAACAAGTTTTCTTTGACAAGTTTTGCATTGAAAAGTTTTATTTGCCCGTGTGAACGAATAAACAAGTTATCTTTGACAAGTTCTTTGTAGCCAGCAATACAATTGTACAGCGGACGAAGAAAACAACGCCATTTTGACGAGCTACACTGTAGTTTTCTATAACAAGTTTTTTACTTGCTCGTGTGTAAATAAAAACTTGTCAAGTTTTCCTTGTCGAGCATACAGACAAGCAAGTTTTGCAATTTATCAAGTTCTTCTATGACAAGCTGCCTTGTTCAAAAGCTAACATGCCAGCTTTTGAACAAGTGCACTTGACAAGGAAAATCTTTAAAATTTTTATTTAAATTTATTTACACACGAGCAGGTAAAACATGTCAAGGCAAAACTTGTTATAGAAAACTTGCTGGTCTGTAAGGTGCTTCATAGGAGCTTCAATTCTACTGCAAGTCCAAAGTGATCCGAGACCAGTGCCTTGCTAGTTGTTACAAGTTTGATGATCTCCCTCCGTACCACTGCAATATTCGAGCTAGCAAACATTGCATCGTAGTTACCACCGTCAATGTTGGTTTCCATTCTTGACGTAAAAACAGACCGGAGACCAGCTCGCCTCATTGTTTCTAAGAGCTCTATGTACTCTTCACTTCCGCTACTGAGAGTCGGGTAGTTATTGTCAATGTTGAAGTCTCCACCGAGAATGACATGTGAAGACGCAGTAAAATTCTTCGTTGCTGTAATAACCTCTTTTGCTTGCAAGATTCTCGACGTTGCTTGGCGTGGATCTAGATGTGTATTAACTACATAAAGATGCCGAGAGTTGACAAAGTATTCCCCGACAACGAAACCTCTGTAGTCTGCATACTGAAGAATAGAAAAATTGCGGAATTGCCTAGATGCTGTTCTTGCAAGGGGTATACGGCTAAATATAACAATACCACCATTTTTTCCTATATAAGGGGCCATTAAATCTGCAATAGAACTTCTGTAATGAAATCCTTGTTTTGACATTGCCTTAACCAAAAGCGAGGCACATTTTGAAACAACGCCCATCCCTGTGTTTATAATATAAGCTTCTTGAAGGAGAACAATGTCAAAGTCCCTGAGGCCTTCAGCAAGACCTTCGATTCGTTCATTAACGTTCCAGATGGTACGCGGGTCAAAATATTCACACCGTATGTTATAGCTGACCAGTCGAAGATTCCGTTGAATATTAAAGCTGGTAGGTTGAATTTCCGTGACGTTTCCTGGGGTAACAACACTGAAAAAGAATTGTTCATCCACGCTGTGTCCTCCAAAAAAGACGTTTGAAGTTAATAGTAGGATTACCACAACACACGCAATGGCCAGAATAACACATTTTTTACATGTGCAGGACATCTATAAAGAAAGAAGAACAACAGTATTAATTTGTACCTACTTACATTAAACAGTATAAATAATATAAAGACGCCACGAGTTCACGCTGTGTACAGCTTCAAGTTCGCTAACAAAAGCATCCAAGTCGTCTACACTATACCGGATAGCTTATCATGTTGACATGAAAAATACTCTGGGCCTGGTGTGAACAGAAACGACCCAGAACTGGATATTTACTTCTTTTTCAGTGGGTTTCAATCCTCGCTCTTAGTTGTTGACTTCCGCTACGGTTCGGTTCGATTGCCTGTTCACACTGCCCCAAAGATTGGCACGAGAATCTATCCGATATATGACGATTCACTTTCACGAGCGCCGCGTCGCAGCGGCGCTCCGGAACAAAAATCGTTCCGAAACTAGCGTTTCATGTGTGAACGAAAGGCCTATCCGGTATGGTTTTCGTGCCGGCGCAAGAGCTATCCGGTATAGTGTAGACATAGCCTAATAGCCTTGCCTCGGTAGTCGGTAATGGCAAAAGAGCTAATTTACATTTCGATCCTAAGATTGAAAGGGCTAATTATCCCGGGGCGTCCTCAGCAACTATCCATTCCCGAGAAAAATTCCAACAATTATAGACCATTACAAAGGCCCTTATGCATGTACGTACTCATCCGCTGTAACAGGGACTTTTGGAGAACTTAACTCCATGGCTGAGTGAGAGGTGCCCTGCTACCAACCGAGCGGTCTTTTTCATCATATGGATCAGAACGTCGTTCACAGACATACTGTTTTATTGCTAGTGTTGACTCATACAATTACACGCAGAACTCAAAGCTCTTACTGAAAGACTAATTGTTATATACCAGTTGCAGCCAAACGTATTTGGATAACACAATTTTCCTTGCGTACAGTCAAACCTGTATTAAGCGGATACCTTAGAGGAATGCTCTAGTGGTCTAGCCTGAAGAAAACGTCATAATTATGCCAAATGGCATTCTAATGAACGTTGCAAGTTATCGTTAACTTAAACAGTGCGTTTCTGTTCATTCCTGTTATTGAAAGTAAAAACTGATCAAATTTTTATGTAGAAAGATTATAGTTCGCACCATGTTCGCACAACCAAACAAGCAAAATATGCCAGCTTTGACAATCAAACGCACGTCAAGACAGTCTCCTATTTCACTGCAGTTCAAGAACGTGAAGGGGCGGGGCCTACATTAATTTGAAGAGATTCGTTATCACCTTAGTTTCTGTAGCTTCATTTGTTTGGAGCGAGTTATCGACTTTGCAGTTTGATGGAAACGAGAAATTCTTCTGGAATGGTAAAGACAAGATCAAACGTTTGGCAATTATTAATGCCGATATTTGAAAATGGCGGCTTAAGAATGACTCATTTGGAGACTGCTATCAAGCACAAAGAGTAATGATCCTAAAGCTAGCGATATGTCAGTAATGATGTTCGTGTGTGCCAAACATTCTAGATGTACAATGTAATTTTGATTTTCTAAAGCTGGCTATTAGGGTCCCAACATTTTATAAGGAATGTTTTAATTCGTGGTCATCCGTTGGTTAAGTGGACAAATGAAACAATAGATGGAAGTGTCGCGATATGGAATGTTGTCCCGGATCGGAACTTTTTTGGGTTTTGACGATTTGAGAGAGAAAGGAATCAAACTACCTGAATATTTTCTCTGGATGGGGTATCGTGCACTTTCTCCCTCAAGAATGGCGCCTGTTGTTAAAAGTCGATTCCCTCTCACTCTGCGACTTAGCCTGCGAGCAAGCTCTCGGGTTCGGGATTTTGGGGGAGGGGGTGGGGGTGGGGGGAGGGAAACGAGCGAGAGCTTGCAACGATGTCTCAGAAATTTGAATGTCTCCGTCCAAAAGTGGACGGAAAATGCTGATTGGTTGAGATTTAATTTGATGATGACGTTGTCATGGTGTCATTCTTCGTGCGTCGTGATCAAGACAAACAAACGGAGAGCGGAGGAGATTGCATTCATAAAGCGTGCGAGAATTTTTCTAAATATCTGAAGTTTCCTGTGGAATTGAAACCCGAGCAATGTCAAGCAGTTGAAGCACTACTTAAAGGTAGCGATGTCCTCGCTGTTTTGCCGACGGGCTATGGCAAAAGCTTTATATTTCAACTGTTTGCTGCCGCGGCTGCAAATATTAAAAGGAGGCATCATCGAACAGTGTTGGTTGTCTGTCCGTTACAAAGCATCTGATCGACGATCGACGACCAGGTAGCAGAAGCCAGAAGTATTGGAATGTCTGCGGCTCTTGTTGCCGATGAAGAATTAAGATCGGCGAAGTTTCAGCTTTTTTTGGGGGTCAGCCGAGAAAATTATCGACCAGCATTTGTGACCTTTAACGCGAAAACGATACTAAGGGCTTTCCGTTCGAGTCGTTCCCTTAAAGCTGCTTAAAGACCGTTCAGGTAAAAGATTTTTAGCCATTTGAACGGCTATCGAAAGAGCTCTAGTGTTTTGGCCGGTGATTTATTTTTGCTTTCATTCCCTCACCATGCAATTTGCATAAGTCCGAAAGTAATTGTTGAAACCTTTATAATTCTGTGAATAGCGAGATGTTTATATTGAAAACACGCATTCAAAAAAAAAACACCTTCAGACTGGTGAAGCAGAGAGTTTGGAAAAACTTATCTTAATTTTGTCCAGCGATACAATACAAAGAAAACAGAGAAGCAAACAGTCTGGCTGTCGTAAAGTATGTTGCGTTACCAACACTATTTTTATTTTCATGTCTGTTCACATTAACGCTCGGTTCCGGTTTGCGCTGATTGGCCAAATTCTGACAGCTCGGACAATGGGGAACCACGGGAAGTATTTGGGGCGGTATTCAAATTTCTGAGACATCGTTGCAAGCTCTCACTCTCCGCTCCCCCAAACCCGAAACCCCGAGCCCGAGCTTGCTCGCAGGCTATCTGCGACTAGCACAAATAGAGACCTTGAAAATATATGTGTAAGTTTAGACGGTATTTCTGTTATTGACGTAACGAGAACCTCGATTGGAAAACTATATATAAGATCCCTTTTGTAACAACAATTGACACAACAACCAGAATTTTTCAGTTTAAAATCTTGTATAGGATATTGTTTACCAATTTAACACTTTTCAAGATGAAGCTAGTCCCATCACCACTTTACACTTTCTGTGGTTTAGAGAGCGAATCTCCGGAGCATACGTTTTGCGAGTGTACTAGCGTGTAGCAGCTCTCAGAAACCTCTATTTTCATTGGCCTTGTAAAACACAGCTTCTATTGTTTTTAGGTCTAGGGTCCATTGTTGTGTTGTTTGTTCTATTGTTTAGGGTTAGGGTATCGAACCAATGGTGTGAGACCTTACGAGAGCTGCTACATCGCCACCGGTACTAGCATTAAAGTGTTCTGGAACGATTTCCCTTGTATAGGTTAATTACGCCAACTTATCTCTGATAAGCTTGAGTAAACGTTAAATATTAATGCTGGGTGTTTTTGAAAAAAAAAACAGAGGACTTACATTAACCAATCACCTATTAATTTTAGCTAAACAAACCATCTTTAGCTGTAGACAAAAGAAATTAACACCGAATATTATGTTGTTTAAGACTCATTTAAAACACGTAATTGAAATCGAAAAGACTATTGCTGCAAATTAAACAATAATAAGACGCTTGTGCACCTGGAGAAATGGAAAAAAGTTCTAAATTGTGTAAATTGTGTAAATTGTCCCTTGTGAACAAATAGCCTGCTGATATTTTTAACTTAAAAACACCCAGCTTACCTTGTTACTCTATTTTTTCCTTTTTATTTTTTTTTGTGTTTACCTATTCTTTTAATCTATTTACTGTACAATACTATCTGTAGTAAGCTAAATTTCTATTACATAACGTTATTTTGAAATTTCATTTGTAGCTTAGTTCCTTTTCATTATTGTTGTTGTTCTTTTCTTTTAATGTACTATTTCTTGCTGCTTTTTGTGTTAATAAAGTTCTTTAAATACAAAAAAAAAACGAGAAATTCTCCTATCCATCGGAACTAGAATAGTCCAACAACAACTCAACCAATCCTTAAATGCTCTTCGTCTAACTGATTTCATCCTTCTGTCGAGCATGCGCTTCGCTTTGCTTTCCGATTAGCTAGGGGACCAACTGGTCGAATAGACCAGAAAAAGATACATCAATGATTGAGTCTATACTTATCATTGTCCGTTTAATACAGGTTTTGAACAATAGAAATAACCATTTCAGTCAACTTTCAGTTATCCGCGTCCGTTTAAACATGGGAACACAATTTTAGGACTTTTAATTAGTTATACTGGAGCGTGTCTGCTTAATACGGTGTGCACTTAATATAGGATTAACTGTATTAGCTTACCGAATAGTATAATTTTTATACTATATTTTTATTAAATTCTTAAGATATTACTTTTCGCATCTACACAACCTAACGCTCATTTCATTTTCCAAAGCCTTTGTTCTAACAGCAGGTGACAAACACCTATAAGACTCACTTTACTTTTCCATAATGAGAACACATCGTCGATATATGGCTTAGTTATAAGTTGTGTCTCGACCGCATGCAAGTAACTACCATTTTCGTCCCCAGCAATTATGTGCCATAAGTAATCTTGGTTATGTTAATCTCACCTCCATCTTCAATTCTACGTCAAGTATTCATCACATCTGTTTTGACAAAGTGTGGCCTCGGATCGCAGAAATTTCTTTCCACAAGAGTTAAAAGACGTCAAGAGAAAATAAAAGTATAATCCATTCCCTTGAAATACGACCTCTTTGTGTTGTCTTTGTGGAATGTTTTGTATGATAATCACAGTTAACTTTATGAGTCGAAATATTATAAATTGGCTATGTAATATTACAAATTAACCTTGTTTTGCTGTATCATCATGAATGAGGTGGTTATATTACAAAAAAATGTAACAAGAATACTGTGAGTAGTAAAGTCGGGCTTTAAACATACATAATAAATTAAGAATTTGAAGTATAGCTAGTAGTGGTGTATTCAGCTAGCTGAGGAATCGGTGATGAAATGTAGGATAATTAAGTAAGAAAAGAATGAAATAAATTAAGGCTCTGAAATGGTCGTAACAACAGATGAACAACATTTGACTTGTATAATTAAATAAAATGTATTTCCCTTGGGGCACGCATATGCGTTTGCATATGCGTGTCATATGCACAGGAGTGGTATTTACACCTAATTCAAAAAAGGTCGCTTTGGTCTTTGGTAATTATAATTGGGCATTGGGAAGCTATTGTTTGGCGGTCACTCAAGCAAAGCATTGCATTGTGTTCAGTGTGCCCAAATGCCAATGACCAATTACCAATGACCAATTGTCAAAGCAACCTTTATTGAATTAAGTATATACCACTCCTTGATTCACATTCGTTATTGAAGCCTACCAGTATTCTTACGACGAGGTTGTTCCTCGGGGCTACTTTTCATATCTGCATATTTTTCTGCCCCAGGTTATTATCATTATACCCACCAGTTATGTATAAATTGTGTTTACGATATACTGCAATCGCAGCATGTATCTTAGTTAGAATACATCCTATTTATATTGTATCTTTGGTATATGTACACATTCTGTAACAATAAAGATTACTGGCGGGCCCTCCTCCAACTCGTGTGAGTGTTACATTGGAAATGATTTCTGTGCGGCTAAGCGTAGCGCAAGAGAACAGAATGGCTCTTGTTTTCATCTCCCTTGTTGATCAATACTCGCCACAAACAAAAGAAATCACAGGCCCGTAACCAGGATTTTATGTGGGGGGGGGGGGGGGGGGGGGGGGGGGGGGGGGGGTGCTAATGAGGCCAAAGTGGACCAAACTACAGAAATGTATTTTTTATGGTCTGATCCGTTTATTTAGGAAAGTAGCAATACATGAGAAATAGTAACGGCAAAGTACACGGTGGGAACTGAATATTACGTTTGTCGAATACAATAGTTTGAATAAAGTTATAAAGGACTAATTTTACGATGTAAAATGATACATCAAAATACTGCGGAACTAATCCCTCAGAATTGTCCCGAGCTCCAGCGTTTTTGAAAAGCTCCGTTTTTGCCGTCCACACTAAAACGATAGACCTGCGTTTTTAAAAGTCTCCACTTTGAAAAGCGTTTTCGAAAGCCTCCGTTTTCATCGATTTCATTCTCCGTTTTTGATCGTTTTAGTGTGGACGATCGGTAAAAACGCATAAAAAAGTATGCGCATTAGTGTGGACGGGGCCTTAATAAGCTCGGACATCGCTCATTGAAATGTTCTGAATGGCTCGGGGTACTAGAGTGCAGCTGATTTTAGTTTCCCAGTGAATACATTACTGCTTTTTCCACTCTTTGGTTTTGTTTAAATATCACTGTTAAGTTTTAAACTTCAGTTTAACCGACTGCACTCCTTAACTTGGATATTGAGTATCAAAATGCGGACATTTGGGGCCTGTGGGGGGGGGGGGTGCGAACGCACCCCGTGCACCCCCCCTCCCCCCCTGGTTACGGGCCTGAATCATTATACTCAGATATTTGATAGTCTGTTGTTGGGCATTTTTCAGAATTTACATAATCATTGACAAGTTTGTGTTGTTTATGTAGTGGTATACCACGAGAAGCGGTTTACATATAATGTTCCGCCTGGTTCCATGTGACTGGTTATTCTTTTTAAACATTGAATTCATGTTAAGCTTCTGACTTGTAATAATGAACGCACAATATAATGTAAAAGATTCTGCAAAAGTTTAATGCTTTGAGGGATATTGAAATTACACGGATTAGTTAAAGCACTAAATAAAGTATGCAATAAAACTTTCAGCTAAATGTATATTTTTCCTGATGAACTGTTTGGGCTGTTGGGATACGAGTATGCCGGCCGGAAAAAACAATGCGTGCAAGGAAAATCTTTTAATGTTATAAAATATAAACTTTAGGAAGACTACGGCCCAGATCTCGTCAGCACTTTTATTTGATATTTGCAGCCGATATTTAAAGACGCCGTTGTCGACATACTTTTTTTATAGTGCAACATTCACGACCCAATCCAAACTTTCAGTAGATCGCATACTAAAACTGTCTCAAGAAGCTTTAAGACACAATACATTGCGGGTAAAACGCTCCAACTTTTTTTATAGAAACAACATGAATGACACTTATTAAAGTTATGGTTGCCAACCTCCATGCCGATCACTGATCGCCATTGTTTGATTTTTTGATGCTGTTGAACGATCCTGATTCCAATTATTTTCACAGTTAATAGCCGAAATCTGATGAATGTACGGACGATTGCTTGTAGACAATTGTTATAGTTATTTTCAATGTTGCCACCAAGAACGTAATGCGTGTACATGTAGTCGGCCTCAATGTTTACTCGGAAGCGATCGACAGAACGATAAACTCAAATTCTCGACAGCTAGTACCGTTAAAAAAAATCAAGGATATCGGGTCAAAATAAGTTCAGTTTTAGTCATAAAGCTTAAGCTTTAGCGTGATATAAACAGCCGTAAATGTCTGTAAATGTACACGATCGGATCCGGCGAATAAAACCGGTTTGAAACTGAGTTGCTTCTATATTAAAATTTTCCCTCAATATTGGGCTTAGTTTGAACACAGTAAAAGCCGCTTGTAACTACAAACATAGCAACGCCACAACTAAACCAAGTAATTATCTATTGTATGTGAGATTCCCATTCTTTGTCTCAGCAAGACGTGTGTGAATTGGCCTAAAGCGAAAATATTAAAAGCTTAAATTTGATTACTCGATAAATCTCAGCCGGCGTTATTTATACTCACATTTAAACTGAAGTCTTCTTCCTTTAGTCCACCTTTTTCAGGATAAAAACAGAAAATACAATGAGACAAACCCGGATCAGGATTGTTTTACCAAGAAGCAAGCCAACACATCACTACCGCCATATTTATCAGTCGAGCGAGCAGGCAGCCGCCGGCCGGCTAATTAGGGGGATTGCTTTTGTACCTGCCCGGGGTACCTGGGGCGCCATTCGTTTCAAGGATTGTTTGCACTTGACTTCAGAAAGGTTTCCAAGACCACAAAACAGTCAGGTTTTTTTGTCGCTCCCTCGCAAAGGCGCGAAGCGCCGAAAGCGTCGAACGACCCTCCGTTTTCACATTCGCTCCAGACCTTTCGTTGTGAACTTTCCGTTAGTTCGATCCTTTGCTAGGCTTTTGCTGTCTTCTAAAACTTAGTTACTCGGTCTCTTTTCTGAGCAAGGCTACGTATTCAGTACAGTATTGAGTGCAGTATCAGCAGTATATCAGATCCAAAAGCGCACAAAAGAAATGGTTCACCACACAAAGGACAAAAAATTCTAGTGGGAAGTAGGCGATTTACGTGGAAACAAAGGTGTGAAGAAATTGACTGAACACTTACCGTTTTCAGTAATTAACTCCTTCGTCAAGGAATTTGGCTCACTGAACAAAACCATAAAAGTGTAAGGTATTGAACTGGGGTTCTACACGAAATATAATGATTTGCATTCTTTAAGTAATTAATTATTTAGTTCTTTATAAACTAAACTTCTTCAAGGATATCGATCGATCTGCATATTTTACATCGCAATCCGGACAACATTTTGCATAGCGTCTTTTCCATGTTTCACACGGTCGTCTCAGGGCACTTTGTTCTAAACTTCTGACAACAGACTCCTTTTAGAGGGTATTTGGTATATAAAGAAAAGGAATCGGTGAGCAGAGCGAAGAGCACGATCTGTAAGAATTCCAGGGGTCAAAAGTAGAAAGTGCTAGTTTTTACTAATAATGTCTCCTTCAAGGTCAGCAGGTGTGGACACACTGCAAAACAAAACAAACTAATTCGATTAAAAAGAAAGAGACTGGCTCGATGAATAGCCCTGTGTTCCATGTTGCTCCTTGTGGAGGTCAGGTGGTGTAGTGATTAGCGCCGGTTCAGACTTCACATCCGAAGGTCGGTTGTTCGAGGCCTCGGGGCTCATCTCGACCGCGTCGTATTGTTTTCTTATAGATCAGACAAGAAACTTTACTCCACATTATCCGTGTTGTCTCTCTCCGCCCAGGTGTATAAATGGTTCTGGAGACAAAATTTTGGGGGTATCCCTGTGGTGGACTAGCATACCATCCATGGGGGAGTAGCAATATTCCTAGTTGCTTCATGCTACAGAAACCGGGTTAAGCTTCGGCCGAGTGGGCCACCTGTGGCTTGTGTACCTTGCTGCACGAATAAAATTGAAATATATACATCCTTAAAATAGCCAGTAAATAGATAAGGGGGCGAGTGCTCTGTTGCTGCGTTGGCGGTTACTAGTAAACACCAGATATTAACTATATAGGAATCAGCTGAGTTGATGAGTACTTTGGCTCCTGACTTTGGCCACCTTGAATTAAAGAGATTCAAAAGCTAACGTTTCGAGCGTCAGCCCTTAGCCGAGTCATCCGGAGCGAACCAATCCACCCGGTTTGTCAGGTCCACCCATCCAGGTGGGGGTTGGACAGTGTTCCAAATGAGACTGGACGGCTCGGTTGATTTCTACCGCGGCTGGGCCGACTACAAGAGTGGTTTTGGTAACATGATTGGGGAGTTTTGGCTGGGCTTGAACAAGATTAACCGCCTGACGAAGAGTGAACGATACAAGCTTCGTGTAGATCTTGAAGACATTGAAGGAAAAACTGCTTATGCGGAGTATAACACGTTTGCAGTAACGAGCGAGAGAACTAAGTACCGGCTGAGTCTTGGACCTTACTCTGGTATGCAATTCCTATATTACTTCATCATGGTATTGACAAATTTTGCGCTATGTGAAGATAAAAACTATGCTTTAGCCCCGCCAAATGAGGCCTATTCATGCCATTAATATGACCATTTATAAAGGTCTAGTTCTTATGAAATTCATAAGGAACATACAAAACAAATGAAAACTGATTCTATGAATGCGTGTTAATCCTGATTATATAGTTCGCCTATAGGAGATGTGCTTCTGGTTAGTTCCACACTGTAAATTCAAAAGCTCTGTTTCAGCCCTGAGAGTGATCAGCATCAAATTTCTCCTTGTAATATCAATGCAAATTATTATATTTTAAAGCAATATTTCATTTCAGCTACTTTAACTTTCCACTTACAATTACTGCATGCCGCTCGAGATAAGGGGTGCATTATAGTTGACCAACGCAGAATGTTACGACCTCTTCGCCCACTGAGCTGTCCTCAGTCGTGCTGGAACAGATCGGAACAGCATCCTGGATTTTTGCCATGATGCTCCAGTGAGGCCTTATCTTAGTAGGCACCTTTGCAGTGTATTGGCAGGTCACCCTTGTTTGGATCACGTTTAAATAGTCTTGCAACTAAAAATAGAGCCAATTTTAACGAAAAGACCACATGACAAATTTAACGTTGCATTATCTGCATTATATCTTGACAAAGCTCATGTTTTTGTTAAAGCTAGAAGCACGTATTTCATGACCGTAGGCACGAAACTTGGACGAAAGATGTGACAAAGTAATTATCGTGCCAAGGCGCATGTGTTTATCATCCTCTTGATTGGTTTGAGGTATCTGATACTAGCAGCAGCAACAGTAGGCGTTTAAGCTTTAAAGGAATAAAATCAGTTGTTCTCGTTCATCTATACATTTCCTGTAAACGAAATCAAACGAAGGTTTTCGTGGGGAGAGCTCAGGCCGATCATGATTCAGTTTATGTTCCTCGTCTGCCTTGTTTCGCTGTTGCAAGCGGTGGATTCAGTGACAACACAAAACCAGAATCAGCCATGTAACATTAACAACAACTTTTACGCTGGACCAAACAAGAAGGTGGAAAGTATTATCTTGGAAATAAAAAGACAATTGGACGAGATTCAGAGGGATCTCAGGAACTTAAC
Organism: Dendrophyllia cribrosa; assembly: GCA_024195265.1. Classification (NCBI taxonomy): domain Eukaryota; kingdom Metazoa; phylum Cnidaria; class Anthozoa; order Scleractinia; family Dendrophylliidae; genus Dendrophyllia; species Dendrophyllia cribrosa. Next base: position 42,557,382 of record JAJLRJ010000001.1, on the reverse strand, counting down.
AAAGAAAGAAGATAACAACACCCAAGGTATTAACTGTATCTTGATTTGCTGCTTTTTATATATAGTAGTTGCAGATGTCCTTCCGCTCTCCTGTTTAACAGAATTCTTACAACTAGATGATATCATGCTGCATAATTTGTAGTTTCTCCTATTGCCTAAAGAATTTCAAATCTGCACAGAACCTGTAATTATCCCTAAAACAAATGTTATTTGAGAATGGGTTATCCTTATCCTCTTACTTGTTTGGATAGTTTTTTTGTTCCTTTTCCCTAGTGATTCTGGTGATTATTTTGTTTCTCATTACTGGCAGAAATATACTGTTCCTTTTTCTCTTAGTCGGTTAAATCTGTTTCGATTTCCTTATTGTCTGTTAACATCGATTTTAATCGTGCATAGACGAAAGCCCCAGTTCTTGTTAATGTCGGTAAAAACCCCCATGCATTAACTGATAAGAAAAACGTAATCTTAACAAACAAAACACATTTTATGGTGCATGCATGATTACCGCGCTGTCGACATGAACATGTATCTTCTTTGGTCATTTATGTGCGTATATGCACACGTACTAACAGAACAGAACGTAACGTGCCGAGTATGCAGGTGATTTTAAAGCGTTTTTGGAAATTTTTCTCGTTGAGCACTCCTGAGTATGAATTGACCTAGCCAAATAAATAAATTGTTGGTTTCTCCTAATCTAATGAGTTTTTCGAAAAAAAATTAAGGCTTTCAGTCCGCCGTCCGGCTTTCCGTTAAAAGGAAGCATTTTGAAACTTTCTTTGAAAAAAAAACCTTAGCTCTTTCGTTAGCTATCTTTTACTGGTGGGTTTAATTTAATTCTTCAGCTTCCCTGTTGTCAGTGTGTTCTACGCTTAACATAATATTTATTCTTCTTTATGTCCTTCAGATTTGCATTACCACAAAAATTGTGCCGAAGTATACAAGTCTGGTGAAACGATCAGCGGCGTTTATACCATTGACCCTGATGGTTCAGGTGCCTTTGATGTGTTCTGTGATCACAATTCACCTGGTGGGGGGTGGACAGTGTTCCAAAAGAGATTGGACGGGTCCGTAGATTTCTACCGTCGCTGGAATGATTACAAACTTGGCTTTGGTAACCTGAATGGCGAGTTTTGGCTCGGCCTGGACAGGATTCACCGCCTGACCAAGAGCGAACGATGCAAGCTTCGTGTGGATCTCGAAGATACCGCAGGAAAGACTGCTTATGCGGAGTATGACATGTTTGCTGTAACGAGCGAGAGAACGAAGTACCAGCTAGGGATTGGAACTTATTCGGGTAAGTCATTTACTGGCAAAGGCTCCTGAGCTTAAATAATTACACATCTTAACTATAGACCAACCCTTTATACTCTGGACTGAATTTCAATATTCGTTAAAGGAATGTTTGCGCGTTTGCGACTCCTACACCTTCTCTTTTTATTTGATCGAATGTGAGGCGCCTGACAAAGGAATGGACTAAAATGAGGTGAGGCGCTCAAGGTGTTAGAGAATCGAATGGGACGAGAGTAAACTAGCAGATGGCAGATCTCGCACCGTCAAAGAGTGCAAATCACTCACTTATGAGTGCAAACGCTATTTTAGTGATTGGCGGTTTATGTTGGAGCATTAGGCACTAGTAATTTTTTAAATGTGTCATTTGGCAAACTTCTGATAAAAGCAGTAGTGATGTAAAACGAATTTAACTTGTCGTTGAATGATTTTTTAGGCCAAATCTATGCTTCTGAAATGCTAAAATTATATCGGTAAAAGGCCAATTGGTGAAACGTCCATTGAAGTAAGGATGATGTGAATTTGAATCTTTGCAATGGCTTTCGACTTCGTTCTTGATAACAACTTCGAAATGACTTGTTCATGCTAACAAAAACAACGACTTTAGAACCCGTTCGTGATTAACAACGTATTTCCAATAAGCAACCAGTTTTCATAAAGTGTTGTCGCTAAGTGAGATCTGAACTGTTGTTGTCTGTAGGAACTGCTGGCGATTCTCTTATCTACCATCGCGGTCACCCGTTTTCAACCAAAGATCAGGATAATGACAACTGGAGCAAACATTGTGCCGAGAACTACAAAGGGCCCTGGTGGTACGACAGTTGCCTTTACTCCAACCTGAACGGTCCATATCATCACGGAAAAATTTCCTCCTCGTATATTGGTGTGGTGTGGTATCACTGGAGAGGAGCTGACTACTCACTGAAGAGGGCTGAAATGAAGATCAGGCCAGCGAATTTTTAGAACTGATTTCTTAGTCCGGTCACCATAGAAAAGACGATTGTTTTCGAAATGAAAACATGCGCTGTGATTATGCTATTTACAACAGAGTGTAGTAAGTAGTTATATTTTTAAAACTATTAATTAACTATAACTGTTGCGGTCATCCCTCGAGTGCGTTAAAGTGACAATGTCACCGATTTTTAACAAACATGTTTGTTTCAATTTAATGACCGAACCAAAAAACAATGGTCGGGTTATGTTAACAGTTACCGTACTTCTGCAATAGAACTATTATGAATTGTCTTTGGCTGTCGGATGGCTAGGATGGCAATGGATTGCAATTCACCAATCTTTTAATTTTTCAAGTTCAAGTTCAAGCGCCATTCAGTGAATCACTCAATATTTTTCTCTTGGTGTTCAAAGAGTATTTTGTGTATCAGCAAAGGCAATTAATCAATTATTTAGTACAATTTCGACACAAAACTGCAAAATCACCATGACATTGCCCTTACGTTATACCTACTAGTTATGCAATTCTATCGAGGCGGAGTATAGTATGAGTGACTTGATTTTTCTCTGTATACACACGAGCCTACAAAAACAAATGATGTCAGGAGTGGTATATTCACTATATACCAAAGAATGCATTGCAGAACTATATTTAATCTGCTCTCTCACCCCCTACACTGCTAACCCCAAACGTACTTCACCGCGGGATTTTTGCACTCTCCCCAGTTTTCGCTCGCCATGAAAAACCAAAATGGCGGCAACTCGAACTAGCAATCGATCTCAACTGTACTGATCACACGAAACAATCTACATTCCCTTCCTCAGTATGGCTATACAACTAACGACTCTTTAATTTGGACAGTTTGCCAAACACGGATTCTATTCCAATACCAGATATCCATATAAAAAACAGGAGATTATGGGCTTCTGAAGGAATTCATTGTCAAATTTGTCAGTCATAAGAGCTAGTACGAGAATACCGGTAATTCATTAAAAAGTGTAAAAACTATTCAGATAAATTCAGCGTTTTGGCTTTCAGTGCTGTTTAACCAATTTGCAAGTTTGTTATCGGTTTTTGGTATATTTGACTTCTACTTCGACTATATCTAGCCTCTAAAAAGTCGGAATAAAGAAATAAAAATTAAATAAAAGAAAACAAATATACTATTGATCCCGCGCGTTCTTTGAAGAGGGTCCTAGAAAATGGTTTGAAAATCAGCCCGATTCAATCACCGTTGGTTTCACTCCGCGGTTTGAAAAACGTTCATGGGTGGGCGCCTGACGCTTAGGGCTACGCGTTCCTTTCGCGCCCTTTCCCTAATTGGTACGTCTTATTTTGTAAGCTCTTGTCCAATAAACTTGCGATGAATAAATTTCAACTCGCAGTCGCCTCAAATGTACTCAGCCAATACCTTCACTACAGCAGTTCTTCCTGTTCAATTTACAGAAAGTTAAATTTAAGAAATAATTATATGAAGGCATACTGTAGGCTTGAATTGATTCTCGAAAGTTCAACGTCACCAACCTTGTGCCCTGGTGGGGGAGGGGGAAGGGGCGAAGGGGTAGACTCCGTGTGAAAGATACTCGTCGTCTCGTTTAGATGATATCAACTTGAAGGAGATAGATACCGCTCATAGAGCTCCGGCAAGACAAGCAACCAATAAGCCGAATGCCATTGTATGTAAATGTATTAGACGATTAACCAAAGAGAGAGTTATGTCTCTTCGAAGGGAAGCTTTCAATTTACAACCTGAGGCCTTAGGATTTGATGCAGACGAAACCAGTCAAATCCGGCTTTATGAACATTTAACCCCAAGACTTCAAGATCTCCTTTATCAAGCCTCGAACTACAAAAGAGCTAATAAGTTCCAATTTTGCTGGGCAAAAAATGGTTTCGTTTTTCTGCGAAAGTCGGAGACTTCACCAGTTGTAAAATTACAGTGTGTGGAAGACCTTCGTTCATTGGAGCATGGCCCACGTTCTGATGATGACAGCCACGATGATCATGACTCTAGGAGTTAAGTACTTTTGCTTCTCTTCTTATTTTTGTGAGATAACTTTGATTCTTTAAAATGGCTTATGGTTTACAAGCTTCTAAACATGCGAATACTGAGAACAAAGTCTTTCTTCGCGAATTACCATATTCTATTTCTCGTATACCTAAAATTTATCTCGCTAAATTGCATAGTCTGTATGATCTTAATCTTTTCTCTCTAAATACTGGTCTGGATTCCGATAGAAATCCCGATTATAATATTTTGAATCAACAAATTCGAAGCCGTTTATATTATTCACCTAATAGTTTTTACTCAGCTAAGAGTTCTTTACAAAGCCACAAAGGTGTTAATGACGGGTTTTCTATTTTGCATAATAATATAAGGAGCGTAAAACAAAACCTTGAGAGTTTCCAAACTCATTTGCTCAACCTCGTTCCCAGGGTCTCTCATCTTCCCACCCCCTGGAAGATGAGAGACCCTGGGAACGAGGTTGTCATTTGCTTTGCGAATTAGATTATCAATTTAGTCTGATTGCATTAACTGAAACCAGGATAATTGAGGGAAAGGAAATTGACTTCAATCCTAATATAAGAGGTTATGTTTTTGAGAACGTTCCAACACCTCTATTAGCTGGAGGTGTCGGGATGTATACAGCTATTTCAATAAACGTTGTCGGATGAAAGCTTAAAGCCAAGACCGCAAGGTAGTATGGGCTAGGGTTAAAAGCCATTGAATAAAAGTCCAATACTACCTTGCGGTCTTGGCTTTTCGCCTTTTTCATCCGACAACGTTAATTGAAATAGCTGTACACCTAATTCAATAAAGGTTGCTTTGGTAGTTGGTCATTGGTAATTGGGAATTGGCATTTAGCATACGGAACACAATGCAATGCTTCGCTTGAGTGACCACCAAACAATAGCTTCCCAATGCCCAATTACCAATGACCAAAGCAACCTTTTTTGAATTAGGTGTATAAAGGAGGACCTTAATTACACCGTTCTTGAATAAACAATTAATGAAGCATAAGGCTCTCTGGATTGAGATTTTTGTCCCAAACAAAAGAATATTGTTTGTTGCGTAATATATAGACAACACAATTCTCTCTTATTTTGATGATGCAGCTGAAAGGGTTAACTCCTATAACAAATCTGTTTTTATCGTTGGAGACTTCAACACAGACCTCCTCAAATCCGAGAGTTGCAACTTCGCACATAATTTTCTACTTTCGATTCAGAGCTGTTCCTTTATCCCTTTAAAAGATAAACCTACACGTGTTTATGGTAGTTCCGCCACACTTATAGACAATATATTCACAAACAATACAACTAATCTTTTATTCTGTGGGAATATAATTTCGAATGTTAGCGATCACTTTTCGCAATTTTGTATTACGTCATACAATGTTATTAAAAGTCATGTTAAAAATATGACAAAATTTGGTGATTTCTCACAGTTTTCGGAATCTAAATTTCTAGCGGACCTATCCAATATTGACTGGACGAGAATAGTGTCATTAAGAAACACAAATACTAATAAAATGTTTACAGTATTTTATAACAAGTTTAATCGGATAGTCAACACCCATGCGCCTTTTAAAGCTGTTTCAAAACGAAGAGCTAAACAACTTTCAAAACCTTGGATTACTAAGGGAATAAAGACATCAATTAAAATTAAGAACAGTTTATTCCATTCTAATCAGGAGGATAAATATAGAATATACAGAAATAAGATTACAACTGTAATTAGACTAAGTAAAAAACAGTATTATCATAACTATTTTCAGTCTAATATCTCTAACATGAAAAAGACCTGGGCAGGCATAAATGCACTTATTAATTGCGCAAGAAAAAAAGTGAAAAATATTTCTGCCTTAAAGGATGAAAACAGTGGTCAATTAATTCACGATTCGAGGAAACTACCAACCGTCATGAACAAACATTTTGCCTTATGTGGAGCTATTTTAGCTGCGAAGCTATCCCACTCTGAACGTTACTTTTCGGAGTATTTTGAAAATAGTTATCATAAATCTTTCTACTCTAATCCTGTTACTCATGCTGAATTAGAAACTGAAATATCGCTTTTACCTGTCGGAAAGTCACATGGGGCTTACTTTTGCCCGACTGTCATCTTAAAAGTTGCAAAACATTTCATAAGTAAGCCACTTATGGAAATAATGAATGCTTCTATCCTCGAGGGAACCTACCCTGACAAATTAAAGTTGGCAAAGGTGGTTCCAATTTTCAAAAGTGGTGATGACTCCGACCCTAATAATTATCGTCCTATATCCCTTCTCTCTATATTCAATAGAATTTTTGAAAAACTCATGTACAAACGTGTGAAGTCGTTTTCTGAGGTAAATGATCTTTTTTATGAGTCACAGTACGGCTTTAGAGAGAAACACTCAACCCAGCATGCAATAATTGACATAGTAAATAGGATTCAAAACAATATGGACAAAGGAATGTTTTCCTGTGGAATATTTATAGATCTTAAAAAGGCATTTGACACAGTTGACCATGCAATATTATTAAGCAAGTTAAACCACTATGGAATCAGGGGAATTATATTAGATTGGTTTTCTACTTATCTTAAGGGTCGATTTCAAGTAACCCAAATGGGCGAGAATTCCTCACCTAAGGAACTAAATCTTTGTGGAGTCCCTCAGGGATCTGTTTTGGGCCCTCTTTTATTTTTGATCTACATTAATGATATTTACAAATCTTCAAATAAACTACAATTCTTTCTTTTTGCCGACGATACTACTCTTCTATTTGCTCATAACAATTTGCAATTGCTAGAAAAATTTGTTAACACTGAATTGAGAGAAGTTTCTGAGTGGCTTATTGTCAATAAGTTAACACTTAACATTAATAAATCGAATTACGTTATATTTCACCCCAACCAGAAGAAGATTAATAAGGAGATCTGTATTAAAATGTACAATTCTAGTGTTAATAGGTCTTGCGCTCTTGATCATAAAGAATTTGTCAAATTCCTGGGAATCCTCATTGATGGTAATTTAAATTGGAAACATCATATTAACTTTGTTTCCCTAAAAATCAGTAAAACTGTTGGAATCTTAGCAAGATTAAGACACTTCGTTCCCCGCCAAACTCTCCTGATGATTTATCGTTCGCTCATTCAAACATATTTATCCTACGGGATATGTGTATGGGGTTATGCAGATAAATCGTACATAAATAAGCTTCTTATTCTTCAAAAACGTGCTCTACGATTAATTTATTTTACTCCCAGCTATGCTCATGCTTATCTCGTACCCAGATCTCACCCGTGCTTGTACTGTACTGAAATGTGACCTGCCTGACCGTAGGAGATCTGGGTACGAGATTATGTTCATGCTATTCCTTTTTTTACGAATGCAAAGATTTTACCTGTAAGTATGATTTATTTTGATTCTGTAGTGAATATGATGCATGATATTTGGAATGGACTTGTTCCCCCGTCGCTAAGAAAGATCTTCAGTAGGTCAGATAAAAATTCACAGATACAATACAAGGCATGCTGCTAAGGGTAATAATTATCATAAAGAGGCAAAGTTGGAAATTTATAAGCGCTCATTTTCAATAACTGGAGCAAAAGTATGGAACCAAATTCCTCCCGACTGGAGAGATACGTCTAAATCTGTCTTTAAGAAAAAAATTCGAGGATTTTTATTCGATACACTTTTGGATAGGAATGACTATGTTGAAGTCGATACCTTAATTCAAATACAACACTTTTAAGCTTAAAAGCTCTTCCAAATAGATGTAAAGTATTTATTTTATAATAGATTCGATTATTTTTAGCAAATATTTACGCAGTGTCATATCTAATTTTTGTTCGCTTTGTAAATTTATTCTTACATCTAGGTTTTCTTATATTTTCTTTCTTGTCCTCTTCACCCTCCGCCTCGATTAGCCTAAGCTAACCGCGGGTTGCGTGAAAAATTTCCTTTTTTTCTTTTTTAGTTTACATAATTTATTTATTATTATAATAATTTATTTATTGTATTTGTACTTGTAATTGTAATAATAATTGTAACAATAATAAAAGTTGTTGTTGTTGTTTGTTGTTAAAGTTGTTGTTGTTGTTGTTGTTTAGGGGGTGTAAATTATGGATTTTGTATCACTCAGGGTGTTCTCGAAGAAACACCGATATTTTTAGCCATCAAGGTATCGTTAGGGTGGCACGCGAAGAATTAATAAAAGAAAATATCGTCATACTGTGTTGGTAGGCTTCTCTCTATATCTCAGTATAACTTTTTTGCTGTCTTCTTTTTCGAATAGTATCCTTTGAGGGACAGATAAAGCTTGGGCCACGCCCAGATTGGTCTCCTTTAAGGCGGGACTTAACCTAAACGCCACTTTTCCGCCACTTGACATGGCTTTAATGGAAATATCTCGTTCACGTTTCAAGCAATCCAAAACCTCTATGCTTAAAACATAAACCTATGTTATGGGGTGTTTTGTAAATTTTTGGGTATGTTTGGGAGGAAACAGTTTTTCTCAACGGATTGGTAAAATTTAGAGAAATAAGAAATGTTGAAGATTTAGTGAAGTTTTAAAATTAGAATTTGTAGTTAATAATTAATAGACGGATACCAAGTTAGTCTACTAGCAACCTGGGGTGCTCTTGCGTGGGTATCGACTGTCTGTTGGGGTTCCAAAAATCATTTTCTTACTCCTAACCCTTCTTAAAACCTCATCAAATTTCATTCAAATTCAAGTCCCGCCTTAAGGGTTTCATTCAAAGTTTCTGAGGAGCATCCCTGTACCTTTTATATGAGAGTCTCTCCCGGCCCGGGGGGGGGGGGGGGAGGCATCTTGTGGTCGACATACATTTACGGTTTGTAGTTTCCGCAACAAAGTTCATCAGGACTATGTGTATATGATTAAGTATACTCGCACAACCGCGTCTTCTGCTTTCCATGCACCATTTGCAAACTCTGTTCGGTTTTCTAAAGAGCATCAATAAATTTACTTTCCTTGTAAATGTGTAAATTAAATGTAAATGTTGTTTATAGTGGACAAGCACTTAGCTATTTAGCTAATTCACAGGCACGCCAATCGAATATTTTTTTTTGTAAAACACCTATTTTTGTATCACCTAATTGCAATAACATTGTCATAGAAAATGAAAAATGTAAAAACGAAAAATGATAGAAGGCCAATAAGAATTAATTAGACATACAAAGTACATTCTCGCCGGATTTTAATAATTCTCAAAGCAGGCACAAGAACTATGTTTAACCCATTCACTCCTGAGAATTTTTACGTTTTTGAGCGATTTCCTGCATACACACGCCCCATAGGCTTTCGTGACTTCATATTTGAAGTTACCATTGAAAGTGCTGCTATTCTAAAACACTGAAGGCTCGAGTTTACTGGAAACGTCATTCTGACGTTGTAATTTTCATTGTTGAATTGCAATAAAGTCTTCAATATGGTGTTTCTGCTATTTTTGGTAAGTTCACAACCATTTTTCATCTTTAGTAGCTGCCTGATGAGCATCATTAAGTTTGAAGGTAGTTCAGAGTCCACTTTCTCAATGAAGCGAGTTAGGTGTTGTACTTCGTTTACGAATTTGGCTCGTTGTTTGTTGAACTGGAAAAATGGCCGCCAGGAAACGAAATAGCCTTGGGACTCGACTCTGGATGAATTTCTCGACCTACCGCAGCATATTTTGAAAGTTGCGACCACAGGAGAACACAACAAGCGCGAAATTTCGGCGGTGGGTCGGAGTGGCTGTGGACTTAGTATAAATGTGAAATGTGTGGAGGACGGAAGGAGCGCTGTCAAAAATTGTGGCTATTTTCCAGCATGCAGTGCTGTGGTAATGTTGAAAATCGAGGCAAGGTCAGTATGCACTAAAACGAGAGGCTGTAGCCCGGCCCGAGCAACGAATAAGAGCAAAAAAAATTCGCTGCTAAGCTAGGACTAGGACTGAATTTTGCTGTGAATGTTGTCTTTTGGGTTTGCCACGATGATTTGAATAAAAAAAAACTAAAGGCAAAAACGTGATTTTTGTTGTTTTTCTATGACGTTAGAAACGGTCATTTTTGTTATTGTCCAAATTAAAACGCTGATATTCTGCAAAAATCGCTGACTTTTTTTGTGTTTATTAGGTATCTCAATTTGAGGGACTTTCTATTCAATGCTCACAACTGTTAGTTAGGGCAATGTTCGCGCGATTGAGAAAGTTGCAATTTTTTAAAGCAGTGGAGCCTTGTACGGCCGGTTTTGGCCGGTGTAGGAGCGAATGGGTTAAGAACGGGTTTTTGCACTTTTCCTTTTTCGTAGTGCAACTGTGCATATGTAACAGTTATTCTCAGAGAATCACATCAACCGGGTAGCAACATACTTCTAACATGGACGGTTACCATATGATTTCAACTTTTACCTGGGTAAATTTCAAAAAACAATAGCCGCTGCATCCTTAATCGTGCTGCGGCTATTGTTATTTTGAATTTACCCAGGTAAAAGTTGAAACGTGTAACCGCGTGTCGCTGTGATCATTAAAGGCTGGTTTTCACTAACGACGGAGTCGGAGTCGGAGTCGTAATCAGAAGCGCAGAGCGTTACGATCTAGTGAAAATCAAACCGACGGAATCGGAAGAAGATTACGGAGTCATAAGCAGAATCGGAAGAAAATGGAACCGTTCTGATTCTTCCGACTCCGATTCCGTCGAGCTTATGACTCCGCTTACGCCTCCTATTTTCGATTTTCACTAGATCGGAAGCGCTCTTACGACTCCGACTACGACTCCGACTCTGTCGCCAGTGAAAACCAGCCTTAAGTGATTAATTCCTATTTGGCTTTTTTCATTTTTCATTTTTTATTTTTCTATGACAGCGTTATTGCAATTAGGTGTATACATTGTAAATTATCTGAGCTGCAACTTATAAATTCTAATTTTAATGTCACCACTCACCACGATTAGCCTGTGCTATGGCGGGTGGTGTCAATTCTTTACATGTTTGTAAATAAATAAGTTGTTGTTGTTGTTGTTTTTGTTTTTATTGGTTCGAGATACGTTAGTTCAGCTGCGACGAACTGACGGCCATCGAATTTTGGAAATATATTCTCATCCCAAACTAAGAGCAACAGAAACCATTTTTAAACACAAAAAAGAATTTGTTTCGATTAAAAATTGATTAGTATGAAAGCCTTGACTACGCATTACCTTACTAGTGAAAATGGGGCCGTATAAAAACCAAACGGCGATAACGGCAAATTTGTAAAAAGAATCTTGTAATGCTTTCGATTACCATTACTGAGAAACTCACAAAACCAGGATAAACCTTTAATACGAGGGGTGGATTTCAATATAATGATATGCATACTTTATTATTTATAGGACAATGCCCACACATTTCAAGACGGCCCACCGATGAAAATACAGTCAAACCCCGTTACTACGGATAATGAGGGCACAACGGAAACTGCCCATATAAACGGGGCGTCCGTATTTATTTAAAAGCGGGGTCTGGTGATACGAGAGTTGCTCCAACTCCATTCTGAACGGCCCATATCACCACGGCAAAATGTCATCTTCATCCACATATGTGGGTGTGGTGTGGTGTGGAAAGGACCTGGCTACTCGCTGGAGATGGCTGCAATGAAGATCAGGCCGGCGGCCAGAGAACTTTTAATAGGATTGATTTCTTAGTCCGGCCACGAAACACGACTGTTCAGCGAAATGAAAACATGAGCTATATATGTAAGTTAAGATATAGTTTTTAAAGTGAGTTAACGGTAGAATTTCTGAACGTGGACACTCGAGGAGAGGCTAAAAAGCGGTTGGAGATGACTGAAATTTCTGTTGGGATTTTTTATTTGCGATTTCCTGTGCAAGCAGCAAAACGTTGTAATGTTACAACAAGGAAGGAAACTCAAGGCTGAATTTCAGTCCGTACTGCGCAATCTCGGGGTTTGTTTTCATTTTTTGTTTTGAATTTGTTATATTACACTTCGGTAATAGCATACATGGAGTAAATGGGAGTAAACCGTCCGTCCGCCATTACGGCCGTTGTGTTTACGAATGCTCGATGAGCTGAAACATCGGTTTGGGAAAACTTTGGGGTTCTTTCACTTGTTATTATTGTTTGGCAAGGATATCTGACGTTAATAATGAAGGAAAAGGTAAGTTTGTCCCGTAATTTTCATTTTCGCTAGTAAACGTTCCTTGTTTGTGAGTCTCACAAACATTGCCGAGCTGAGATTGCGCAGTACGGACTGTAATTCATCTATAATATTTTCAACTTTTATTTCTTGCTGTTTAAAATTGGATACAGCGAGCACGTCAAATGTACGTTTTGCAATAATGAACCAGAAACGTTATACCACCTTCTTTTTATTGTTCTTACTCTGAATCAGTTTTGGAAAAGATTTGAACAATACCTCCTTACAATAACAAAACAACGTGAAATACTCAGTTTACACGACATCAGACATCATAACTGACATTATATAACATGTTCATGTCCCTTACTAAATTATTTAACATTAATAGGTAAATTATATTAATTTTTATGGGATTGCAGGAGAAAGCGTATACTTCCAAATATTGAAGGTTTTCAAATCAAAGTCAAAATAAAGTGGCACTGTTACAGCTCTCGTAAGATCTTACACATTGGAAGAGAGAACAATAAAACAATAACAATAACAATGACTCCCAGCCCTAAAACAATAGCAGCTGTCTTTCGCAAGGCCAATGAAATGGATGCTTTTGAGAGCTGCGAGGCTCCTAAAATAAAGTAACAAATAGAAAAATGCATTTGCTGATTTAAATATCATGAATGGCAGGAGATCTTTGTCATCTTTAATAGCAAGCTCTATTATTAAATGCATTACTAAGAAACGTGCGAGGTTTGGTACACATTGATTCATTAAGTATTGTTCCACATAAGAACGATAGCAAACTTCATTGTTTTGCGGCATTAGCTCTTTCCCACATAGAATATCTTTGATTTCAAGAATAGAGGAGGAGCTGATGGTTAATAATTATATTTCATTATAAAAATACAGAAAATCCATTTGCGTCAAATAAATTTTAGGAAATGTTCGTGCTTATCCAATCAGAATAGCAGAAGACAATAGCTAATAATTTTGCTTCTTTGATGAAGTTCCCCAAATACAATTTCTTTTAAAAATTGTATGTTATGCGATTGGGTCTCAAATTACTTGAAACCTTAAAAAAATTAGACAAAATGCACCTTGAACCTTAACTTTTTAGCGGTTTTTGAGTCTAGGCCAATGAGATCACTAGTTGTAACAATGAAAAATCTTGACATTCCATCGTGTTTGACATTCCATTGCCGTTCAGCGCTATCCTTCTTATGCGGATCATTACTTAATAGTATTTCCTTTCTCTTTGCTCATAGTTATCAAACGAATAAACATTCCGCAAAACATTGAAGACTAGATATGTTAAACAGCTGATCTGCATGTAACGTAATTCGTGTCATGTTTTCAACATTTTGATGTCAAGATATGAAAAAAAAGCATACCGATACGATATTTTTTAGAAGAATTCCAACATTACAATTATTTCTAGTTGCATAAGAAATGAAATCACGTATAGTTAAAAGAGTAAATATATGAAATTTAAACTGACGTTTTATGTACTTTGAGTTTTTGGCAGACGCGATTTCTCGCATACATTATTTTAGTAATGCACAAGATATTAAAAAAAAACATCCGCAAAAGTTATAAATTCAACTCAGTCATCCCTTTAACTCTGTAAAGGACATTTCTCCCTTTCTCAAAAAATTTAAAGCGCTTTTCCAGTACAAATGCAATGAAATATGAAAATTTACCCAAAAATATTCGCGGTGGTCGGTGTGACCGAACCACAACGCGTAAGAACCTGAATAGATAATCGCACTGCGCTGAAGGAACCAGTTCAAAACCCAAATTGCTAAAGAAACATATGAATGGAAGGAGTTAACGGTTATTCTACATTATATTCCAGTTGTGTGTTTATTGCCTGGCGAGCACTTTCTGAAAATCACTGGAGGTAAGCGTTTTCTCATAGACCAAAGGTTTTTAGTACGTTGCTGTTGTAAAACGTATATGTTGTGGTTCAATTTTATCCTTGATTCAAATTTTATTTTCCTTTGTTTTTGGCTATGGTAATGTATTCTAATAAGTTTTAAACAAAGGAGAATAAAATTTGAATCAAGGATAAAATTGAACCACGACATATACATAACACAGGCCAAGCTAGTCCTTTTACACATAGTTAATAGAATAAACTGGTTATGAAACTCAGTCAGTCTTTTGTTATATGTTTTTGTTCTCCATTTCTTTTGTTCGTTTGCCTTGACCCTGCACAAAATACAAAAGGTATTGAAATGCATATGAGCAACTGACCAGTAGAAACATTTGGGCTCACACGTTAAACAAAACAATGTGCAGGGTCACGGTTCGTTCAACATAAAACAAAGCAGCTTTGTACACTCTTTTTGAAATTTGTTGAGCTTCATAACCAGTTTGTTCTATTAACTATGTTTTACAAGATCAAAAACCGTATGCCTTTAATAGCGCTTGGATGATTTTTAAAACATTCATCATTTAGGTCATTGTCACTTTATTTAAACTGACCACACAACACGCAAAGGCATTCCTTTCATGCTGAAAATATTCTCTTTTTTATTGTTTGTCGCCGTTAAAAATTAAACCGCAAAAGATATATGTGATTGTTATTTACCCTTCTCGAGTCCGCGCTCGAGAACAAAAACAAATCACGATTCTTTCGATAAACTACCAGCGCTCGTTGAGAACGAAGTCAAGGCTTTGTATGTTGTGGTATATTGATATTTTCTCTACTACAAAACGTGTAAATTCTCAGAAATTGTCGAATGTAATATTTAGACTGCTCAGTATTGTTAACATAATAACGTTGCATTTATTTGTTACCTGGTTGAAACAACTACAATTTATGAATAACAAATGATATTATAATTTGTTTGGCTAATTCGATCGCTATTATATTTCGGATTTTTCTCGCCTAGAATTTACAGAAGTGACGTAAAGTTGAAGTGGATGATTTGCAAATGATCCAATTATATTTTGCATAGTGAAGAAGGGAATTGAAGGTTAAACTGACATTAATGTGGCAGTCGCAATTCTTGCATACGTTATGCTAGATTTGCGTTACGCCAAACAAATACGTCTATTAAGATCTTGGATTTATATCAATCTTAAGATGTTCTTTTCACCTGTATCGATATTTTTTTCTCGTCAAGTGAAAAAGAAATTAATTTTAGACTACGTTTACACTAGAGGAGATTTTTCCGGATTCATAAATGTTTCCGGATTTATTAAATTTAGGGTATTCGAATTCGCAGGCGTTTGTACTAAAGGGTATTCGGATTCCCAACCGTTTACACGCATGGGTAAATCCGAGGACATTCATGCGGGAACGGTTACAAAGCAGGCGAAAAGTATCCGGATTCATGGGAACAACTGTTTACACTTCAAAACATTGCGGATTAACAGTAATCGGATACAAGGTATTCACTTTAGATTTCGGATTTAAAATCTCCGTACACGCGACGAAACCGAGACGTTTTTATTTCAGATTCACCCATCTGCGTGTAAACGGCAAAACAAAGCCGGTACCAAAATGTTCCGGATTCGTTCTGGTCATCATCATTGCGGTGAGCGTTTTTACAGTAAAAAAAGTAAGGTCAAAAGACGTGTCTTAAAGAGGAGTTGGTCGTCTTTTGCTCGAACGAAATAAATATTATTCGGAAAATAACTATGAATAAATTTACTCATTGCTTGTACAAGAAAAATAAGAAGAAAATATAATAAATGTGTCTTGTTCATGTTTTTGAGTATGAAGACGTTGCGTATAATATTTATATTTTATGTCTAGTGAATGAATCTCGAACATGAAGTATTTGGTGATGTGGTTAATTTCACGGCTCACAGATTCCTACTAACAGCTGGCAATGCACTGTGTTAGAAATCAGAGGCAATTTAAATAAACAAGAAGAGCGCCGGAAAGGGGAGGACTCCGAAGAGGAAGTTGTTCTGATTAATTGCTATTCAATAGTTATTCATTTAAAACATAAGCAGTTATTTGGATCTATACTCTGTGGTTTTGACAAAAGTATAAAATATATGACTGAATACCCTGAAAATGAAGTGATATCCACACTTAGCCACCTACACTACACTAATTAGGCACAAATGAAAACCTACGAATATTTGCACACAGAAAATACTCTGTTGCTGTATCACCGTAAACCTTTCTCGGTTACAGAATCACCTGTCATACCTAAAATAAAGTTTTAGTTTTGAGTCTGTTACGAAATTCTTCATTTTCACCTTGCGGCAGCTTCTTTAGTTTCAATTTTTATTCTACACTTGTACATCCCTAAAAGTCAATGGACTTACATGCCCACCCTACTGATCGAGTCACCACAAAAGCCTTCACTATCAACTACCTCCACACCCTTGATCACCCTACCCCTACCTCCAGGGTTAGGTGTATCCTTTTAACGTGAAATAACGTGTAGGAATTTATTGCCACGTTAATGCCACGTATAGCTAGGAGTATAATGTTGATCAGGGCAGTTTTACTTCACTGGAAGCAAGATGTCTACCGAGTATCACCTCCGTGTTCTCTTCTTCTCGGTTTTCTTCATAGCGGCAGTAATTTACCAAGAGAGTGAAGGTATGGACAACAAACTGTTGTAGACAGTATTAATTTTCAACTGATTCATAGCAAATTTAAGTTCAGTATATATTTTTTTTGTCGAAGAAAAATGAAAGTACAAACATAAAACAGACGCCGATTGAAGAAGGGGATGAAAACGGGTTTAGAACGTAACAGCCTTTTTGTGCATCATCAAAATGTCGAGGATTTTGTATTATTTGAAGAAGTTTGTTGGTGATAAATTGGTTCTTTATATTTGTTTCACAGCCCTCAGTATTAAAGCTGGAAAGTGCAATGTGACTACCATCACTCCTGGACTTTTCGCGTGTAAAATGATTTATTTCGAGGAGCCTTTTAATGGCGGACAAGGAGTTCAAGTTTTCGCATCCAAAAGCCATGCAGTGAAAATCTCAACTGGTGGAAATGGTGCAGCTATCTGGGTGGAATCTGTGAATACAAAGGGATTTACAGTTTGCGTTTTGGAGTTCGAAGAAGGTTCCAATGGTGCTACAGAAGTGAACTGGATGTCTCTGCAGTCTGTACCTGTTGGGTCTCAACTAGGAAGTACTTCCTTGAACTCTTGGACAACTGGAACGCAGTGTAAAAGAATCGCCTTTGAGAAGGTTAGTTGTGTCTCACTCGTGCTTTTAAGGTGGCTCCATATAGTTATTGACCAGTCTTCCAAATAAAATATACACGATCTTATTGCCGTCTTTCGAGAGTTTTGTTTCGCGATACTAGGCATAATATACACATACACGTAGCTTACTGAGGCTTTTTGTTTACGGAGAAGTCTAATTTGGCAGTCTTCTCTCGTTACCATGGCAACCAATGATTGAGTTGTTGGGCTTGTTGTGCAAAGCTAGCAAACTTCTCAACGGATTTTCTCGGTTTTTACCCGGTAAATATTCACGATTTTTGGTGAAACAAAAGAAATATTCAGTGAGTCTAATCTAACAAAGCCATAAAAAAATCGGTACATAATTTTGGGCAGTTTTCTCACTTTTCGTTTTTTTACGTCGAGAACCAAGAAAATCCTACCAATTTATCAATTTTTATAAAAATGTACCGTGTGGAATGCGCGCAATAAACGTTTTAGTTACCGTAAAAACCTGTTTATTTTCATGGCGTCATCAAAATAAAAAAACGCGCGCTCGTGCCATTTTCGTGCCCATGCCTCGCACGCCAAAAAATTATATGGAACCACCTTAAGTTAATTTTCCTTTTTTTATTCTATAACCTTTGTTTCCCTTTAAAACATCGTCTTCCCAGTCACTAGCAATTTCTCTTTCATCCTTATACTGTTACGTTATACTTTTAACATAATCGTTCGACATGTCTTTATTCAATATTTTATTTCTTCCTTCCTTTCTGTATTAAATTGTTGAAATCTTTACAATTTTCCTTTTTCCAGATATTCTTCTAGATCTTTTTCCAATCTCCTTCCTTTCTGCTTTTCTCAATTCATCTTTCCTTTCTTTATATGTTCA
Organism: Dendrophyllia cribrosa; assembly: GCA_024195265.1. Classification (NCBI taxonomy): domain Eukaryota; kingdom Metazoa; phylum Cnidaria; class Anthozoa; order Scleractinia; family Dendrophylliidae; genus Dendrophyllia; species Dendrophyllia cribrosa. The sequence goes on along the minus strand of JAJLRJ010000001.1, from coordinate 42,538,987 downwards.
TTTTAATTTTCGTCGATTCAATCCTTCCTAAATTTTTCTATAATTGTAATTTTTCTTAAATCTATCGTTTGTTAATTAATTTCTTATTCACTTCTTTTAATATTCTTTTTTTATCTCTTTCAATAATATTTCTAGCCCTTTCATTCATTTATTCTTTCATTCCCTTTTGCCTTGCTTTGTATATTTCGTAGTATCCGGGGTTTTTTCCTTTTTTCCAGTTTCTTTTCCTTTGTTACCATTTTATTTTCTTTTTTTCTTAATTTCTTAAATTCAATACCTCTTTACTATCGTCTTTCTGTTAATGCCTTTCTTCATTTCTCTATTATTTTCCAATATTATATTTTTCTACCTGAATAGCTTCTTCCTTGCTTACTAATACCTCCACCATTGTTTCTTCTTTTACTTTTCAGCTTATTAAACTCTACCCTTTTGATTTCGCTTTGTTTTATTGTTCTTTCTGCTCATCCTTTTTTATGTTTTCTTTATTTATATCTATTTTTCTTTGTTCTTTTTTCCTTATTTCTTAAGACCTTAGTGTTTTTAAATCTCTACATATCCTATTCTTTCTTTCCACATACGTTTTCCCTTTCATGCTATCAATTACATTTGCGACTTCTTTGTTTTATATGGTTGTTGTTATCTAATCACTAAAGGTTTGTTGAAGAACTTCAGTAAGAATATGAAAATTATAGTTGTCCGACGTTTTGAAGTTTCTAACATCATTTTCAAGGCAAAGAGGGAAAATATCGGTGTGGCATAAGAATATAAATGAGTGAAAACATAATTGATAAATTGGTATCTATTTTATTAAAAATACTTTCAGCGATTTGTATAGGTAATCATACGGTTTCGAGTTCAATTTGGGATTTATTTTTTTTATTTTATTGAACGAGAAAACCGTATGATTACTTATTAATAATTATGATGAAAAAATTTTTCGATTTGTAATTTGCACTGGTGTTACACTTTTTGCACTGGAGTTACACGTTTTGCACTGGTCTTACACTTGAACTGCACTGCTCTTAGCCAATCAGAATCGAGTAATTTTTTCATGTATATTATTAATTAAGTAAACTTAATTATGACAGTTAATATCCGTATTTCAAAATATTGTTTAAGCTATTCAAAATCTGTTTAGATAATTGACTTTTCTAATTTTTCAGCGTTTTTCGGCTCCTCCAAAAATCTTGGTGACTGCTCGACACCAGTATCTAAAAAAACCTCAGGACGCCTTGGCCGTGTGGGTGGAGGACTTGCGCCAGGACAGCTTTAAACTTTGCCTCAGGGAAACTAAGATTTTTGATGGACTTCATGAAAACATAAAAGTCGTAAGTAAATTATATTTACCTCTTATGATGTTACTCACGCAGGGTACTGCTATTCAAGTTGTCACGAGACGCCTCGTTTGGAAAGTGTTAGGTGACCATATAACATAATGCATGTCGCAAAACCAGTAAAGAAAATTGAAAACAATACTTAACAATCATTTTAGGTCGTTTTAATGATATGTAAATTAGCAAGCACAATATACGATTATTAAATTAGCTGGACATTTAACCCTATTTGTGACAATGTTTTCAAATGTAAATGAGCTTAACTCTTTTACCCGAAGCAATCTGTTGCTTTCCTTCTGAAAATTCCACAGCAATTTGGAGATACGACACATCACATCACACATCACGACAATTACAGTAAATTTTGTGACTTGACACACTTCTGAGCTGATACGAAAAGAAACTTCATTTCATCTAGTTTCCTTGAATTAGCAGCTTCTTGACTAGGTACGTCATGAAGAATTTCGAGCTGACACTTTTTTTTATTGTGAACTTAAAATAAACATTTTATAGCTTAACATTACTTATAGCTTTGTTTTTTCTTCAGGATTGGATAGCATTTACTAAACTGAGGACTTCGAACTTTACCTTGAGCGATATTCTTGTGTTTACAAACAACAACACAATTAACGCGCCATCAAATAAACAAGATAACAAAGCTAAAGCTTTCTGTCAAGTAAAGTCATTTCATTCTGTTTTATTAGTTCTTCGTCTGATTACTCATATTACCATAACCAACATCTGTAAATAAAATTGAGTTTTCTCCTGGAAGAAATTCCCAAACGTTTTACCTGTGATAAATTTTAGGCAGGGGAGGTGGGTGCATGGATAATAACCTTTCCATGGACATTTCTGCGCCAACTATTGGCCAAAGATACAATACGTAGCATTACTAAAGATAAAAAGAAGTCATATTTAATCAGCTAGAATATTTTTATTTTACAGAAAATAAAGTTCAAAGATGCATTCTTTGCCCCGCCGATGGTAGTGGTGTCACCAAGACTCAGTTATAATAACAACAATTCACGTTTGTCTAGACCCGGAACATGTGACGCAGTAACTGCGTGGATTGAGGTTAGAAGAATGATATCTTCATTTTTGACGAAAGGTGTCGCGATGTTTACTACATTGGGCTTATTTATTTCTTCGAAAAAGTGCTGAATTCAATTTCTTAGTAATTTAATTCTCATAATATCATAGTGATCTTCATCCAAAAATCTTTCAAATGTTTTAGTACAGATCAGTGACAGATAACGAACTTGAGAAACTTCAAACTTATCACCGGCAGTTTAGTGAATCATTTCATATTGTTGATGATATATTTCCACACTACTCTTTACCATAATCAGACTACTCAATGAAGCTCAAATTAAAGATTTGAATTTTTCACTGGTTATACCTACCTGAATATCTAGGACAAAAAAATTTCCTTTATTATTTCATGTTCATATAGCATACGTCTACAAACGAAACCGAAGTGTGTGTGAGAAGCTACAACAATAACGCCAACAACAAGGATATCATAAAAGTCGATTACATAGTGATTGGAGGTAAGTTAAGTTATAAAAGACTTCGCCTTTTAACAATGTTTAATAACACGACAACTCTGAAGAACAGTTTCGTTTTTTACTACCGGACGTCTCAGGAAACAAGGATGTTTAAAGTGCCCGTACGTTTTTTTTTTTATTTTCTTATCTAAATCTACACGTCACGTTATGAACGTCTGCGAAAAATTTTTTTGATTTCAGCAAAACGTGATTTATGATTTTTTAAAGTCTTCGAAATTTGCCGCCATTTTGGTCCACCATTCGCATTAGTCTCCTCTCGGTCCCTCTCGGTTAACAAAGGATCACGTGACTTCAAACAAAGGAACTTGTGACTTCAAACAAAGGGACTGTGACGTAGATTAAGGAACATGTGAGCCCGTTGGCCTTCTAAACAGCGGGACGGGTATACCGCCAAAAAATTAGGATTTTGAAGATTTGAAATATTCATAAAAAATTCGCATTTTGTGCAAAGCGCGAAATTGTTTCGCAGAGGTTTCTTGTGTGATGTTTACATTCAGATGAGAAAATAACAAAATAAACGTTATGGGCACTTTGAGGCGGGGGTAAACGTGAATTTGTATGAAATTTGAAGAGGTTTAAAGAAGGGATAGAAGAAAGAAAATGATTTTTTAAAACACCAACAGACAGTTGATACCCACGCAAGAGCACCCCAGGTTGCTAGTGGACTAACTTGGTATTCGTTTATTAATTATTAACTACAAATTCTAAATTCTAAATTCTAATTTTAAAACTTCACTAAATCTTCAATATTTCTTATTTCTCTAAATTTTGCCAATCCTTTGAGAAAAACTGTTTCCTCCCAAACATACCTAAAAATCACCCAAAAACTTTACAAAACACCCCATAACATAGATTTATGTTTTAAGCAGAGGGTTTTTGGATTGCTATGTCAAGTGGCGGGAAAATGGCTTTCAGGTGGACCCCCGCCATAACTCGACAGGGTCAAAAGGTTGTGTTTGTGGGTTTTGATTGATGGAGTTTCTCACGGTTTTCAGGGGTATAATGTCGTAATCGTGATTGACGGCGGCGTTGTTTAACGTAAAAATTAGCTGAGGCTTGAACGCGTTTTGAAAGGGCAATAATTTACAGTAGTAATGAATTCCTCGCTGACCCTATATTGGCTTCTTGACATTTTTTTGGTTTGTTGCTGAGGGCTGTGCGTTGATAGCAGCTACGCATCGCACAATTTTATCATTTTTTATTTGTCTGTTTTCCTTCAGACTTGGATCCTTGCATAGATGTTACATGTCATTATCATAGTCTGTGTAAGGCGTTTGGACCCCATGATGCACGCTGCGTCTGTGTGGACAGTTGTCCATCTTACCAAGAACCCGTCTGTTCTTCAAATGGCACAACATACGATAATAAATGTTTGTTTGAACAAGAGGTTTGTTTACTTCGACTGAACTTCACCATTCAACACCCTGGTAGCTGTGAAGGTAAGCCCAATTGTTTTGAAAATGCTTAACTTTTCTCATTTTAGCTAATCTTTTGGATGTAAATGTCTCGTCGAGCATAATAAATTATTCACGCACTCGAGCCCTCTTGAGGAAGGCAAAGCGATATTTGTGACCTAATCAAATTATTTAGAATACGTCATTTTAGCTGTAACTTTGAAGAAACACTGTCACCTATTTTAAGTATCACTTCATATGGAAACCTTAAAATAATGATCCAGTTTTGTTAACAAATACTCTACCAGTGCACAGAAACTAGTATTCGTTATCTTTGGCTGCGGATGGCCAAGATAGAAATGGATTGCAACTTGAAAAATTTGGCCATTTTTTCCTCCCAAGAGTCGTGGAAAAATCGCAAAAAAACGTATTATGGTTTGTTCTTCCTTTAACAAATCACTTGATATTATCTTCTTGGTGTTCTAAAAGCAATTTTATGTTTGAGAAAAGGTACTTTGTCATATATTTGGTGTATTTTGACCAAAACACAGCAAAATCTGCGTGACAATGCCCCTTTAATGTCATGAACAACTCCAAAGAGATTTGGAAAGCAAACGTGACGAACGGGCTAAAAAACAGTGTTACTGTTATACAACACAACCAATATTATAGAGAAAAAGTTGATCAGCTGATGTTTTGCTCTATCGTGCAAAGTATTTTATTCCTGCTATTCACTTATGTTCCGTTGTTCTATTTTCCTTTTAGGATTTCCTTTTCAGCGCGGTCGCCGCCACATGCCTCATATTCCATCTTTGGGTTACTCTCACTGTGAAGTAATTCGTTTCAAGCCTTTTGTGTTTTATCCTGACAAACCCATTGGAGTACAGATCACTGTCAATCATATGGATACCAGTGACAAGTCATATGTTCATGATGCTGCTGTGTCGTGGGTCGAAAATGTGAATAATGATAGCTTCACTGCGTGTGTGATGGCGGCAGGCTATAACGAGCGAAAGTCGTATGCTAACGTGACAGTTGACTGGATGACTTACCAAGGTGCTCCGGTGGGTGGTGTGACTGGCGAGGTGCGCATGTTACAGTGGTGGACTGGAACTACTTGTGAGACAGTGAAATTTCCCGCAGTAAGTGGAACAACACGTCAAAAAATTGTTACATTCATTACTTATGGGCCCATTATATTATCTTTTGATGCCATATCTTTGAAAAGATCAGTTTGCTCTAACTCGGCAAATTTTTGCCTAGAAGTGACGCGTTTTATCCTTGCTTTTGCTTGTTGTTTCTTCTTTTTTTATCGCAAAACGCATACGGATCTTTAGATAGATTGAAAAAACCTTTTACCTTGTCTTCGCGCCAAGAAAATGCGCCTTTCGATCATGGGTTCCATCACTTCAGCTGCATTACGGAATCGCGCCCATTGAAACTCGTTGGCCGAAAAATGTGGGGTACCCGTGATGCTTTGCGCGCTAACAAAGGATACAGAGACTTGCGGTTTCTTTTGACTGATGTCTTGAGTTTTGCGCATTGTTTCTGCGAAACACTAGAAATTGAAAAGAAGCAAACGGCATTGTTATGGCAAGTTGAAAACAATCGCTAAAAGTAAATGCGTTACGCATTCGACTTTGGATTTATTATCGCGCTTTTTCACAAAACCCTTAAGTCCTGAAGTTGTGTATTTCTTTTCAGGAGATAAAGAATGATTTTAAAGCCTGTGTAGCGAAGCGTTTTAGCTTTTCATAGGCCATGCGAATGAATCGAATGCGCTGTGTTAAAGGTTTCGAATTTCGAATTTTGACATTGCTTTTGTCGGTATGCAAATGTATTACAATCCGACAAAACTAAAACCATCTCTCACGTGAAAGTCTTGCATGATTCAACTCTGTACTGTGAGATCAAATCAACTGACGACCCAAAGGCTATTACAGCTAGCCTAAACAGAGATTTAGAGAAGATGAGGATCTGGGCAGACAAGTGGAAGGTGACCTTTGAACCATAAAAGTGCAAGGCCATGACAATATCCAGGAAAAGGATTCCGACCAGGCTTGATCTTCAGTTTGGTAGCACATCCTTGGCAGAGATGAATAAGCTGGAGATCCTGGGAGTCACAATTGACAGCAAATTGACTTGGACAAAGCATATCACCAACATTGCGTCGAGGGCTAGACAGAAATTGGGGGCCCTAAGGAGGGTGGCTAACAAACTGGATAGGAGAGGTAGAGCAACTGTCTATAAAGCCCAAGTTGGAAGTGTAATGGAATATGCATCACTTTCATGGATGAGTGCTAGCCCTTCAACACTTGGATTACTGGACTCTATCCAAAGGAAGGCACTTCGAGTTATTGGTGCGGATGAGGATGAAGCTAGATCAGAACTCAACCTTTCTTCTCTCCACCAGAGACGTCAGGTGGCAGCAGCTACAGTCCTCTATAAAATGCACACCAGCACATGCCCGACAGACCTTCGTGCTCTGCTCCCTCAGCCATATATCATTAGGAGAGCCACCCGTTCCAGCCTGTCAATGCCTTGCCATGCTCTTGCAGTACCAGTGTCCAGAACGGCTTCTACTGGCCGAACAGCTTGCCTAATAATGTAGTTGGTAACATCACTGTAAATGGTGTCGCATCCTTTAAGAGCAGGGTGCATAAGTATCTTATGTCATGTGTATGAGGCTCTGCCCCTGCACTCCAGTTCTCCTTGCTGTGAACCATTGATTTGGCCATGGGGACATCTATCATAGTGCAATGCTGCATATGCTAGTTTTTCATTCTTCATGGACTATTGTTCACTTAAGCATTTTATAAAAAAAAAATGCTATTTTAATCTTCGTTTTTCTTTTTTTTTTTTTTCATTAGCTTAAAAAATAATGACAAAAATAATGGCTGGAATTAGTGAACAGCAATGGTGTTTATAAATATAGAAATAGAAATTCAAATGAGTAGTTTTTTAGTAAAAGATTTTACTATAAAAATTAGCGATAAAAAATCACGACGTTTCGACCTCTCCGAGGTCATTTTCAAGTGGATGTAAGAATGCAGAATTAGCATAAATATATTACAGTATAAAAGCATAAGAATGTAGAGAGCGCAAAAATGTGGTAAAATGTGTAAATATAGGTGATAAAAAAAATTAAACTAATTAAGTAAATAAAACAAGAGTTAAAAGGACTTTCTAAACAAATAACTTAGCGCGGATTGAGTCGCACTGTTTGATTGTCTTATTTTTGAAATGCTTTTTATCAAAGAACTCAAGCCAACACTGAACAAACAGTGCGACTCAATCCGCGCTAAGTTATTTGTTTAGAAAGTCCTTTTAACTCTTGTTTTATTTACTTAATTTGTTTAATTTTTTTTATCACCTATATTTACATATTTTACCACATTTTTGCGCTCTCTACATTCTTATGCTTTTATACTGTAATATATTTATGCTAATTCTGCATTCTTACATCCACTTGAAAATGACCTCGGAGAGGTCGAAACGTCGTGATTTTTTATCGCTAATTTTTATAGTGAAATAGAAATTCACACGAAATTTGTGTTTGTCTTTCAGAGTCATTGGTTTGCAAATATCTTCTCTTTGCCACTTTCAGCGACTTACATGCCAGTGACATCAAGTCTCGTTCTTTTTTTGCAGGAAAAATTTTCAGTCAAACCTTCAGTGTTTGTGACTGCCAAGCATCACAATCCAGGACTGAAACGTGACGCTGCTAGTGTGTGGATTGAAGATGTCAAGCAATCATCCTGTAAAATTTGTATGAGAGAATTACAAAATTATGCAGGATCACATAAAGATGTTCTTGTTGTAAGTAATGTCGTACAACACCTTTGCATGTGTGTTGGTTTTGTTTCGTCTGCTTACGCTTTCGTACGTTGTTCACTTGACGCAATTGTTTTTGCACTCTGTTTATCGCTCCCTTCTCTATTGATCATGTATGTATTTTTATTATTTTTCTACATTATATATAATTGTACTTAATCTGGCATAATAATTTATTGTTATTGATGCTTTTTTTTCAGAACTGGTTGGCGTTTTCATATCTTGACAAGCCTCCCTTTTCAGAGCATAACTCGATCTACTTCGCGAATGATAAACCACCTGTTAGCAGTCATAACAATGTCTACTGCAAGGTAAGTATCCGCTTTAGTGCTTGAAGAGGTGCTGTTATAACGTGCAACCTTAAGCCTTGTTGACATCACATTTCAATGAAATTTTGATAGAATGATATTATAGTTGAAAAGGTCATACCAGCCTCGCATCGACCTCATTAAATCGCGTCGACCTCATTAAATCACAACAGTACTTCAATTATTTTATTCCAATGCATCCTAAGGTTTATGCAAGCTTGATGGTAGGGGAGTGATCAAACGTAATAGATATCATATTCAATTTTTTAATCTTGAATCTTTAACTATGCTGGTGAAAGAATGCTTTTCTCTTATAATTAAATTGAAATGGTTCTCTTTGAGAAGCAAATTAATTATAAAATTACAACCATCGACCAATTAAATGCAAATTTAACACAACCACTGCAGGCCTAGCTTGAAATTATATTTCCTTTCTCTTTACAGAACGTGACTTTTGCCAAAGTTTATAATGCAACCCCGCATCTCTTTGTTTCTGCTAATCATTCTACAAAACGAGGGAATCAAAGTCCAATTCATAATAGCATAGCTGCTTGGGTGGAGGTAAGGATAACTGATAGTTTTTCTGAATGCCTATAACAGGTCAGTGTGTGTGGTTCTTAATTTAAAAAAAAAATTAAATGTGGGGCATATAAGTACAACGAGGATTCAACAGCCCTTTTCACATGGGCGTATGTTTTTAGATCATGTACTATTATTCTAGAGAAATGAATGTCACAAATTGTATGATATTAACATGCAACTGAATGCATAATTTTTAGAAAGATAAAGAAACAATTGTCTAGAGAACCTCACATGATCTGAAAAGGGTAAACAAACACACCCAAGTAAAAAGGTCTGAGTTTTCGTGGATGAGCCATGAACTACGCTTTTTTTGGATTTAAATGTGAGGCAAGGTTGTCTTTGTAGTAAAAAAAATAAATACTTGACATGTTCGTGTTCTTTTCAAAATGGCGCAATCTTGTATGTACTTGCCAATACTTGCAATCCCAACTTAATTATGTACAACTTAGCATCTTAACTTGATCGTATCATTCCTAGCATCAAATTGTGTCATAAAACTTGTTCTAGGGAATATAGTTAAGCATTTATGACATTTTTGAAAGCAGTAATCATGAAATGACAGCTATTCAGTAGTTTTCTGATTTTTTTTCTACGTGTATGTTGTATTTCAATCTGGCATAACTCAAGATGAACCGGCGTAACCTACCTTGATACACTGTACACAGATGGATGGAACACTCACTGTAGTCTTTTGTTCTTTTTGTCCTACAGTATATTAACAAGATTGGGTTTCGTGTTTGTGTGAAAGAATTATATGAAGCAAAATACGATCCACTGTCCATATCGTACACAGTTTTGTCAGGTACGAGGTGAATTATAACAAAAGGATAAGTAAAACCTGCACTTTTTCAATTTCCCCCATGGTTGTCTTGTTCCTAATCCTCATTATACTTTCTTTTGTCTGAAAGCGTTTAATAGTAACTATTTTTATAAACACGCAGACATTTGCCCACCTGGATGGGGCTATTTCAATGGATACTGCTACCTAACAAGCTCTGTATGCGCGCCATGGCTGACTGCTGTGATGAACTGTTCAGCCATCGACTCACATCTGGTGACGGTTCACAACCAAGAGGAAAATGTCTATATTCAACATCGTCATAATGGAGAGAGATCATGGGTTGGACTGAATGACCGAAGCGTTGAAGGATCGTTTGTATGGACAAACAAAGAAATAAGCAGTTTTAAGTTCTGGGCTCCGCAACAACCAAACGACTGGAAAAACGAAGACTGTGTCCACACTCTTGGTGCCAAGCATGGCTACACCTGGAATGATGTGTCTTGCGATAGATGTTATAACTTTACTTGTTTCCAAGGTAAAAGCTTCATTCAGTGAATTATAAGTAAGTTATATTTGTTCTAAACTACCTTTTTAGTTCAATATCATCACCTGACCATGGAAACATGTTACATGATTACTTTTCGTACGCAGTGCGTTTCCTTGAATGGAAAACGTTCTTCCAATTTTCTGCAGTATTGTCTAAAGATAAAAATAATAGTAATCCCAGAAATGTCTACGAGTGATTGCATATGGAATACTTCACCACGTTTTTCAAATCAGTACCACCGTACCGTTTAGCCATAAAAGTATGGTCGTCCATTCCTACGACGATTTTCAGGGTAATTATAAGCTGACGATTTATAATAAATTGAACTATTTATAACTAACTTAAATTATTCCCTTCAGAAATTGACGAGTGTACTAGCAACTATCACAGATGTGATCTGAATGCTGCTTGTCAAAATACCGTGGGCTCATACATTTGTAATTGCAAAGCTGGATACTCTGGAAACGGACACAAATGCTTTGGTAACTATTACTGTATATTTTTATCATTGTAATATTTGCTTTGTACTTGCTCCTCGTTGACGTCGCCGAAGCAAAACGTCTTTAGTACTTCAGTCGTTTACACGGTGATAACAACACCTCGTGTTCATTCAACGCAATTTTATAACCTTATACAAACAAATTATTTCTCGCGAGTGTTAAAAACACACTTCCCCGCCGAAATATAAGAAATTTGCTTACCTTACTTCCATGTTATTTTGCCAAATGCCACCAAATATACAACTTATTGGAAAAAAAGATTCAAGGAGCAAAACAGAAGCAGTCGTGTGGAGGAAAAATGCAGGGTTGCAAGGATGGAAGTGGATTACAGTTCATCAAATTTGATTTCTTGACAGGCGGTCAAAAAGCCACTAAATTGATTTTCTTTTACTATTTGAACTTTTGGTGTCCGTTTTTTTGTAACTTCCTATTTCATGATAATAAAACTCCTGGCCATAATCTTGAAAACACGCTATATCAGCCAGGACACTGTCCCTTTAAATATCGAAATCGCATATTATGCAATATATATGTAAATCGTTCTGTAACTATAAATAGAGGATATTACATGGCCGCGCGAAGGTACGAAATTTCTCTTCGAGTGTTGAAAAATATTTCACGAGTGAGCGCAGCGAACGAGTGAAATATGTTTCAACACGAGAAGAGAAATTTCGTATCTTCAAGCGGCCATGTAATGTTCTGTTTATTATATAAACACCAATGAAATCAAACCGTTTCACTTTAATATTTTTTTGTAGTCCTAAAGTAGAACAACGTGTCAACGGTGATCTTTTCACGTGTGAAGATAACATGTTATTCTCACGTGTGAAGATATGATGTTTACGCGCGAAAGCGCACCTGGTATTTCATTGGTGTTTATATAATAACGAAGATTATGTTATTGTGCAGTTATATGACATAAACGTTAAATAATTGGAATTCAATCATTTCTTTTCCTCCGCCTTTTAGACATAGACGAATGCACAAACAAAACTCATAACTGTGATGCGAATGCAGTGTGTAATAATACCGAGGGATCTTACAATTGCATCTGTAAACCCGGATACTATGGGGATGGAAAGAGATGCATTGGTAACCATGTTATATTATTACTTAATTATTACACAACACATTAAGCATATGTTTAAATAAACAACAGAGTGCCTTAGGTCACTTCTGTTCGAATGCAAATCCACAATTGGGTGCCACCATGGTGTGGTACAGTATATGAAGGAGCTGGTTCATGATACCGGTGTTCATTGAAGCTGGATGACTTCATTTTCTTCCTGCACACTTGTGTCGACGCCGTAGAAGCAACGTCCATAATCAATCATCCTATCTTCCTGTTTTTTCTTTTAGATTTGTGTTTTTGATACTGCGTTATTCACGTGCTTGACACTTTATGAATGCCTTTGGCAGATTAATTTATAAGTTTCTTCACTCTTGGCTGAGAAGGGTAATGTTTTTCACATTTTCCCGGAGAAGCATGCCCTGTAATAGGTGACTCGTGTGTTTGCGATCGAGTTAGCCCACTATGATTTCTGTTTGAATAATGTTCGGCAATAGCTTGCCAACTATATTTTAGCAGCAGTAATTTGTCAGCAACAGACGAGACATTGCGCCTACTACTAGACGAACAGTAAGTCAACTGCCACTCATTGGCACTTCTGCTTATTGCCGGTTGTAATGAACTGAACTCAACTTTTCTTGCCATGGTTCAAGGTAAAATTAAAGCTACTCGACGTCAAAATTGGTATAATATATAATTTTAAGGATGTTATGTAATTCAATTAACAGGCGTTGAAGAAATGTTACCGATCTAGTGTTTCTTGACCGCTTTTAGCCCCATAACCACATTTAGATAAAGTTAACTTCAAGATTGTCTCTCGTGTTGACCGTGTTTTATACAGTGACAAGGATGTGTTAAGGTACTCAGAGTTTACGCAGCATTCATTGAAAAAGAGCATTGTATAGACCACTTTCATAATGGCGGCCGATTTATTTATTCTTTTATATGTATGTTAATTAGCCTCACTGGCCTCATTTTAAAGTAAAAATTCTTTTGAATTTTGCACATGTTACCGAGGCCAGTGAGGCTAATTAACATACATATAAAAGAATAAATAAATCGGCCGCCATTATGAAAGTGGTCTATTGTTTTACTTCAGCAAAGAAAGGCTGGTATTCCCATGATCCTGCTAAATCTTGCAAGGACATCCGGGACTTTGGTTCCTCCAAAGGAGATGGGGAGTACTGGATCGATCATGGAAAAACTGGCAACCCTTTAAAAGTTTACTGTGACATGACAACTGATGGAGGTAAGGTTCAAAATAGCGACACTTCTATACCTTTGTTTAATTTTTTTAATCGATTTTAGGCACAAATGCTACTAAAAGCAGCGCTAGTAAAAATGGTTTCCCCAGTTGCGAGGTGGTGAAAAAGTGGCGCATAGACTTCCAGCTATGAGCTTGCAAAACAAATGACTTGTGGTCTGTCTTATTAAAACCTGCTAAATTCACGGTTAAACAGTTAACAAATGAATCAACGTGATTGAAGAAAACGTATATCGTATTCATGGCGGACGTCGGTGCACATTTCCCCTTCGTAAACGGTCGATGCCATTTTAGCGACACTTCGAAAAATTTTCACTAATTTTAGAATTATTTTTTCTATCAGAAAAAAGAAAAATGCAATTAATTACCTAGAATCGAACCCGGAACCTCTGCATGTTAGCATCTCTCCTTTACCACTAGACCACTGGGTTGATCCGGCAAATCCAAGAAAAATTTAATTATAAAAGGTGCTTTTCTTAATATATATCAAATAACGGGTCACCCTAACCCTAAATCTTACCTAACCGCGAATCTAGCTTAGATCTAATAATCGCTTTACCTAGGCCCAATTTTATCTAATAATGATAGCCTACTTTCGTCCCAATCCACGCATAAACTAAAGAGAATAGCATCGACCATTTCAAAAAGCTTGGTTACTAATGAATGCTAATGATGGCATCGACCGTTAAAAATGGCATCCACCGTTAAAAATGGCATCGACCGTTAAAAATGGCATCGACCGTTTACGAAAGGGAAATCAGCGACGCCGGTCGTGCTATTTTTGCAGGTCAACTTCGACCTTTAATCCAACCGTTATGTATACATTGCTATTTCATATTAAATATACTAGCCAGATTTATCCTTAATCTAGTTTTGTTTCTCGATATTTTTGCGTCTGATTATTCAGAGAGATACCTACAAATGTATTTTTGTGCACCACAGTATGCAATAACCTCGATCAAGTCGTAAACAGATGTTCCACCTGTAGGCCTTTCGTTTTTCGGTCAACGTCCGCAAAATCATTGATTCCTTTATGAAATAAGCGAATCGTTGTACTGTTAGTGTGGAAAGTTATATCTAATATTTTCATAAGATTTGGATAGTAGCAGGCTGGTTATAACTTTAAGCGGAGCTCTGCGGGCCGAAGGCTCGCACGGAGCCCCATACTCATAGAACCAGAGAACCGTAGAACCCATTCCCGTCATTTTTCATGGTCATGGCTAGCGGAATGTTTCGCGGGCGCGTTGTGTGCCCGCCGCCGTCGCGCAGGGCTTACTCGCGGGCGCGTATACCGTCGTAAAACATGCGCGTATGATGCCACACAACATCCAGGATCTTTGCAATTTCACGTCATCTGGGAAAACACTGCTGTGTTTAGCGGAGAAAACCGTTTAAATTAAAGTCGTTATTCTCTTGCATTTTTTCGCGGTTTGCTACTCAAGACAGGGATACTAATTAAGGGATACTCAGAAGCCGCAATAGTGGAAAAGGAAGAGCTTTTAGGGATAAAATCTTGCTTCGAGGATGGGAGCAATGCGGGAAGATGTTTGCCACTTCGGGTTTCAGAACTGAAGTTTAAGCAGAGATTGACACTGAATTTCCAAGCAGTGGAGGGACTTAAAGGTAAAACAAAAAACATTTTCCGATGGGAATTTATGTTGATATCAATCTGTGATTGACTTTTTCTTTGTGTTCTCGCTGGTTTTGGAGAATTGTTTATAACACGCGCTCAATTAAATTCAGTTGTTTTGATTTCTTTTATCGGAGACATCTCGGCCTCGATGAGCTCTTAATGGTTCGCGTTTTGCTTTGAAACATAAACTTATGGAGATTTGAATAAAATTTTTCGAAAGAAGATTGTGTTGTCCATTTTTCTGTGTTTGTTCATTCATTACATAGGTTGAAAAGCGATTTTATGTAAACAAAACAAGACTTGCATTTTATAGTTCTAAACTTGAATGTTCACTCGCGTGGTCTTATGCAAATGTGTTTGTGTATTTTTTTGCAATTTTGATTTCCAAATCAGTTTCTCGGACAATTTTTTATAAGCAGCAGGTGTATTTTATTTGGAAATTAGTCGTACTAGTTATTCTAGACGGAGAAAAAGTTGTTTTTGTAAACTTTTATACGGTCTAAATGTACTGTGCAAACGGTCGCGTAAGTCTGTTTTTGAGAATTGCTAAAATTAAAAGATAGCCCGGTCGTCAATTTTATTCTTGTGCTTCCGACTTTTCAAAGAGCGATGCTGTTAGGCTCAGCCTATCTAACATATTAGAAAAAAAGACGATGCATTTGATTTTTGCATGTTTCAACGGTTATAACGGTCTTCTTTCGTTGTAGTAAGAAGAACAATTTGGAAATTAATTACTTGTGTCGTAGTCGACGAGTCATGTTTTGCCTTCTTAGTTTTCCTTTCTTTTGTGTGTCACATTAGTGCATGCAAATTTATGCACGCATATTTTAGTTTCACTGGTCTGATTGGTTGACACTCGACCTTGTGATCTCGCTCTTGATTTCAAGATGGCGGCAAATAATAATAATAATAATAATAACAATAATAATAAAGTTTTTATGAGCGCATTTAGAGTCTCAATGCGCTAACATGTCATCAATAAAGACTGGCTCAATTTGAAGATTGTTGCAATAACATCTAAACAGTTTACGTAATCTGTTTTGTACTACATTAGAAAAGGGGTCTACGTAAGTAATTTATAGTAATGTGTAGGATTTAAGGAAGGATTAGTGGAGCTATACAGGTATAACAGGATCTGAAGTTTTGTTTTTTACTGGTTGATGATCCTCTCAATTATATGAATAAAGAAAATATATATTTTTACGTACATGTAGGTTAAACATGAGGTTTTTTCTGTCTTCATGAAAAACCAACGAGTGCTGTTGATGGGATATGTTCTATCAAAAAAATATTTTCCCTCGCGTTCGCGAGCATTTAAACATGGACAGGGCCTCTCACATTATCAACAATTTAACCGTCTGAAGAATGTCACAGATCGTGTCCTCTTTTCATTTGGCCAGTCCCTAATAGCGCATCTTCGTGTCTTTTTAACAAAAGAATGCTTAGTCTAGATATGGTCTTTATATAATTTTTTTTTGCTACTTTTACAGCTGCTTTTGTTGGGTCTCACGATCACTGACCCTTTTCTAATTTCAGGAGGTTGGCTTCTTGTCTCCAATTTTGTGATGAGCAGCTCAACTCCTCCCTCTCAGCTGCCAGTTAAGACTTCATACCGTGGAATCAGCAGCAAACAAATGTTTCTCACAAAAAGCGCCATGAAGGAACTGAGGAAGCACTTTCCTTTCACTCAAGTAAGATTCTATTGTAAAAAACAGCGACCAGGACGTACATTCCACATTATCACCGCCGCTAACAGCAAAGGTGAAGCTGTGGTCCAGTACCTTAGCGGTCAGACAGACGTTCAGCCAGCCTCGTGTGGCTCGTTTGTCAAGATGAAAAATGACAACTCCAAATTAGCAGCAGTGTGCCAAAATTGGGGATACGAGAAACGTTCGTACTACGTTAGGAAATGGGGACATGAAAGGGATCAAGACAGATTATACGTGTACCCTGCTTTTGTTAGAGGGGCGTATCATTGGAATCTTTCGGATGGTGGCAGATGGGAATGCGATGACTATGTGGTTGGCGTGTCTTCTGGTGATTTTTGGAAAGTCTTTGTTCGCTAGAAACTTGGTGGATTGATTTATAAAAGGATTTCCTTTCTTTTTGTAACGAGTTTAGCATTTCCAGTACAACAACTTAGCGAGCTAAGCTTTTAATTTATTAATTATATTGCTATAGCCTCGAAACTACTAAACAGCAAGGTTTTAGTAATTTTACTTTTTGGGCGGATTTTAGTGATAGAATTTTTGTTTGCATGTTGTTCGGCAAAACAATTTTCGCTTGAACCTTAACTAACTTTATTAAAATAGAATAACAACGCTATAAGGTCAAAAGTATTACATTTTCAGTGCATTATTAACTAATTTCATGTACGTTCCATGTCTCTTATCCTAAAATCAGTAAGTGTTAGTAAATCATGATTAGTTTCGGTTTTAGTTTTGATTGGTTGATAAAGAGGCGCGAGATTTTTTAGCCAATCACAAAGCGTAGCAATGCAAAACCAAAGCAGTCGCAAAATTACTTTCGGCACTCAATTGAAAACTGCTCTAAACAAATCAATCACAAATATTTGAGTGAATTCACGACTTTAACATAGAAACAACAGGGTCGACACTTTCGTTTAAAAGTAATCAGTGGCCATGAGACAGATAAGAATAATGTACTTTTCATTCTAAGGGACGGACCATTAGAAAAGTGATGGGGAGGGGGGTGGGGGATTTTCAGCTTGCACGAATTTTTTTTTTCGCCCTTTGCTTGTGCAGGATTTTTTTTTTTGCAGGTGAAACCCTCTGCACGAATTTTTTTTTTTCAGACAAATATTGCTTTGTTTTTCATTTACTAATTAAAAAAAGGTGTAATACTTAAAAACCATTTTTGACCATTACGTATATTTGAAAAATATATATTAGGAATAGTCCGCTACGTTGCACAAGACTATATCCTATTATGGAATGCATGAAGCAAACACACTTGACAACAGAATTACACGCCCGTTGTAGAAAAAATATGCAGTGTATCTTGAATTCATTGAGACATACACGAGACCTCCTCTCTACAACACTAAAAGAACTGTTCTTTGTGTCAGAAAATATCATACATGCTATGAAATTAAGAATAAAGCCTAAGAAAGAAACACAACTTAACGTCGGATCGAAACTACACCAATGCTATTGGTTCAATTAAACGAGTAAATGAGAAAACGGAACATTCGATCCTTCCCAAGAGTACAAAAGCGGCAAACATTTCATGTACAACGGAATAATTTCATATTATTCCGCGAGACAGTTACTTATGGGAGCAACTGATGAGGTTCACCTAAGAACCGAAACGCGAGTCTTGCTTAAGAAAGACGTAAGAATTCACTAGCGTCCGTGAGATTTTCAATACAGATCACCATATCTGTTCAAGCCATGTCGGGATGCAATAACGCCATGATGAAATAACGGAGGTTCTTCAAGCTCCAAGAAACACTTCTCAGAAACAGAACTATATATAAAACAAGGAGCTAAAACAGAGGCGGATCCAGGGATTTCTGAAAGGGGGCTCCGGGTTCATGCCTGCCCGGAAATTTTTCCAATTTTACCCTCTGAAACGCCATTTCCAGCACTCCTGAAACTCGAAAAGCGTTTGTTAAGTCAAAAAATTGACAATCAGTCAATGTCGTCAATTGGTGGAGGTGAAACAACTACGTATAAAACAATTTTCTATTACTTTTATGAACCACAAGGGAGACACAGGTCTGTAAGGGAGGGTCCGGACCCCCGCCCCCCCCCCCGCCCCCCCGACCCTCCCCCTGGATCCGCCACTGTAAAACATAAACTGCAAGAAGCCATGATTCCAATAGAGACACGGCAGCTTCAGACTTTGATCTTAGACGCCTTTTTTTTTTTATAAAATGCTAAAGTGAACAATAGTCCATGAAGAATGAAAAACTAGCATATGCAGCATTGCACTATGATAGATGTCCCCATGGCCTAATCAATGGTTCACAGCAAGGAGAACTGGAGTGCAGGGGCAGAGCCTCATACACATGACATAAGATACTTATGCACCCTGCTCTTAAAGGATGCGACACCATTTACAGTGATGTTACCAACTACATTATTAGGCAAGCTGTTCCAAACATGAACTGCTGTGTGGATGAACGTTCGGCCGGTAGAAGCCGTTCTGGACACTGGTACTGCAAGAGCATGGCAAGGCATTGACAGGCTGGAACGGGTGGCTCTCCTAATGAGATATGGCTGAGGGAGCAGAGCACGAAGGTCTGTCGGGCATGTGCTGGTGTACATTTTATAGAGGACTGTAGCTGCTGCCACCTGACGTCTCTGGTGAAGAGAAGAAAGGTTCAGTTCTGATCTAGCCTCATCCTCATCCACATCAATAACTCCAAGTGCCTTCCTCTGGCCTACATCCGTGATAAAGATCCACTTTCTCACAAGTCTTGCACACCGCAGACTTTGACACTAAATCACGGCAGGTGCGTAGCCAGGAATTTTTCAGAGGTACGCACAATCAATTTCCAAACACTCCCCCTACCTCCTCCCCTACCCTCAAGTCCCAAATCTTTCTTTTTTCCCGACTTTTTCAGGTACGCACGTGCGTACGTGCGTACAGGTAGCTACGCCCCTGCACGGGCTCAGAGATTAACTGATCCTAGCATATTCATAACAATAACAAAAACTGCAGCCGATCACTACATATCTTGCAACAAAAGTTAGCCAAAGAAGCCCTAACATATGCCAAGAGAGCTAGCATAACGAAGGCATAGAGAAACAATAATTCCATAAATGGCTACACAGCATGAAAATCTCCTGTCACTTAAGCAGAGATTTTTATCCCAAAGATCATCAAAGAGTCATACAATACATATCGAGCATGCAAAACTGAGACAGAGATAATAGTGACTAGTCACAATTCTATATTGGTGATCTAGAGGGAACAAATATCTCGTAGACCTTCTTGGGAAAGCATTTTTTAAAGGCTTCTTTATACATTTTGCGACTAGCGGGAGTCGTGTTTGGCCTGTCACCTTTATAATACTATTTATAAATAATAGTATAGGAAGGCCCCAAGAATGTTTTGAATTTTTGAAACGCCAAGAGCGCTATTTTCAATAGGCACTTTGGCAGCTTTTATATATTAAATAACAACCACAATAGGACTTCTCCTTCTGCATGAATTTTTTTTTTCTTTGCCTTGAACTTTGCACGAATTTTTTTTCCTGGCATTTTCCCTTGCACGAATTCCCCCCCCCCCCCCCCCCATCACTTTTCTAATGGTCCGTCCCTAAAGATAGATAGATAGATAGATAGATAGATAATCTTTATTTAAACACGGTAAAAATTCGTCAGCTAAAAATCATTATAATACTAACACAAAGCAATAAACTAATATTAAAAAATATCTATATATGAAGAATTTAATAAATAATAAAAAGCTGCTTTCCACGAATGCCGTGCCTTATAGTTCCTCTTTGAGAAGTCGTTTAAATTGCCCAAGGGACTCAGCTTTCCTTACATTAAGAGAAAGGCTGTTCCAGAGCATGGCGCCACTATAACTGAAACTATTTTTATAATAGTTTGTGCGCGGCAATGGAACATTAAGTTTATCCTCAGAGTCCCTTAGGTTGTAACTAATTTCTCGCTTCTCAAATTTAGAACTTAGATAGTTTGGAGCCAACCCGTGTAGAGACCTATAAACCATCGTAGCTCTTTGAATTTGTTGCTGGCAAGCAAGATTTTTCCATCCTAGGAGTTCTAATAGATTACCAGCATCTACGTCATAGTCTGAATAGGTCAAAACACGGGCTGCTCTGTTTTGTAGCTTTTGTAGTTTATTCTGCAGAGTTATCCCACAGTTTCCCCAAACAATGTTGCAGTAGTCGAAGTGTGGCTGTATCAATGCTTGATAAATTAAGTATAAGGTCGCTTGAGGAACGAGGTGCCTAATTCGTTTCATGGCCCCAATACCAGAAGCGACTTTCTTTGTGACTTTCTCGATGTGGTCACTCCAGCCAAGTTTGTCATCAATGGTCACCCCAAGTGATTTTGTGGTAGTGACCCGGTTAACTTGAAGATCTTTAATTGCAAGTGCTGGGGAATCCGTGAGAGTACTTAGCCTCTGTCTAGATCCGATAAGCATAAATTCAGTTTTAGTCATATTTAGAGTGAGTTTGTTTGCTTTCAGCCAATTGTAAACGTTTTCTAAATCTTGGTTTAGATATAATTGAATGTCGTCTGCATTATTACTTGCGTAAGTAAGGTGGGTATCGTCAGCATACATCCTCGGCTCGCAGTTTAAGAGACAATTTGGAAGATCGTTAATATATAATAGAAATAGTAGTGGTCCTAGGATCGTCCCCTGGGGAACACCACAACTTAAAAGACAACTTTTTGAGAGCGATCCGTTAATAGAGCACATTTGGGTACGATTCTCTAAATATGACTTAAACCATCGATGTGCATTACCATATATGCCATAATTGCTTAATTTTGATAAAAGTAGCCCGTGGTCAACTGTGTCAAAAGCCTTTTTTAGATCTAAGAAAACAACGGCATTGACATTACCACGATCGATATTATACGCCCAAGCGTCAGTGGCTTCAAGGAGAGCCGTGACAGTTGAGTGAATAGTACGAAAACCTGATTGATATTTACAGATGATTTCGTTTTCATCTAGATAGGCATATAATTGATCATAGACGATTCTTTCAAAGACTTTGGCAACAACTGAGATAACCGAAATTGGACGATAATTGTTTAGATCGTCCCGATCGCCCTGTTTAAAAAGTGGGGTAACCTTTGCGCATTTCCAATCATCTGGAAATATACCTTGACTTATTGATTGGTTAAAAATATCACGGATAGGTATACAAATGAGATCAGCACATTCACGAATGAGCCTACTCTACAAACCGCTGGGAAACGCAGTGAGATGGAGCTTCAAGTCTCAATCAATCAATGAATCAATCTTTTATTTAGCGTGGTCAGTACGCTTAGCTTAAGAGCTAGTTTCTTGGTACGTCGCGGAATAATAAAGATAAAAGATACAAAATAAAACGTCATTAGAAGTATATAAATTTAAGATAACGGCTATAATTTAAGTCTTCAGTGATCCTTGGGATCGACGAGGCCGACGAAGACTAAAACAAGCCGAAAAGGGGCCGTGTCATCGGGATTTGCTGTCATTTCAAAAACTAAAAAATGTTTTCGTATTACCACAAACTGAATTAATGGTCCCTGTGTGCAAAACTGTCGATGAGTGTCGGTAGGCATTGAAAACAGTTAGCCTAACTTTTTTAAAATTCTCAAATGGTTTAAGTTTAAGTTTGCTAAGCATATAATCGCGTCTTTAGGGTGAGAAAAAGGGAACTCGGAACTTCGAATATTATCAAGAAGTTTAATGTTATACACATTATATTGTTATTTAACAACGACGCATATCCAGCCTGTCTGTTTCTTTTTCCAACATTTGATGAGATTTTCCGCTTCATTTATTCACTGCAACTATGGGGCAGTAACTAAAAATAAACATATAGAATGGTAGAAAACAACTAGGGAAAATTTAAATGGGTTTGCGTAAACTTGCTCAGAACAAACACATTACCTACGGGGTAAATCTGCAAACGTGTGGTAATGCAACATTTGCACAATATTACGCAACATGAGGCAGATGCTTAGTTTTCACTCAATATAGCTCGTATCATTAAATATAATTTGCCACGTGTTTGCTCTGAGCAAATTTCAATGGGTCCATATTTTTCGTACGTACACACATTGATACTTGAGTATAACAAATAACTATTGTTTGTTTCTGATCTGTAGTGTCTTTAGAATAATTGAGTACTGTTTTACATGACAGGCGGTATTTGTCGCCCAGTGACAGCTCCATCATTTTCACATAAAGTGGATTAGTGAGAGATCTATGAAGAATAACTCTATTTAACCCTATTCGGCCTCGGGGGGGGGGGGGGGGGGGGGGGGAAGGGGGGAGCACAAAGTGCCCGCGCTAACTTTCAACATTCATAACTTCTTTAGCGGAGCTCTGCGGGCCGAAGGCCCGAGCGTAGCCCCATACTCATAGAACCTATGCCCGTCATTTTTCATGGTCATGGCTAGCGGAATGTTTCGCGGGTGCGCGTGTGCCCGCCGGCCTCCGCCGTCGCACAGGACTAGCTCGCGGGCGAGTATGACGTCGCAAAACATGCGCGTACGACGTCATGTTGAAACCAAAGCGAGGCTTTGTTTTTCGCGCGGTTTCACGACCGAATGTCCGTCAGCTGGGAAAACACTTTGATGTTTTGCTGTGAATTTACTAAGCGGAGAAAACCGTGTAAATTAAAGGCGTTATTTCCCTGAATATTTCGCGGTTTGCTACTCAAGACAAGGATACTAATTAAGGGATAATCAGAAGCCGCTATAGTGGAAAAAGACGAGCTTTCAGGGATAAAATCTTGCTTCGAGGAACTTCATGTATTACGTTTTTATCAATGCGGAAGATGTTTGTTTTTCACGGATTTCAGAACCAGAAGCGGAGATTTGAATTTCCAAGCAAGCGATGGACTTAAAGGTAAAACAGATTACATTTTTCGATGAGAATTTATGTTGATATCAATCTGTGATTGACTTTTTCTTTGTGCTATTGTTAGTTTTGGAGAATTGATTTTAAAACGTGCTTAAATTCAGTTGTATCGATTTCTTGAATTTTATCGAAGGAAGCTTGAACTCGCTGAGCTATAAATGGTACGAGTTTTGCTTTTAAACGTAAACTAATGGAGATTTGAATAAATTTTTTCGAAAGAAGATTGTGTTGTCCATTTTTATGTGTTTGTTCATTCATTACTGATTGAAAAGCGATTTTATGTAAACAAAACAAGACTTTGATTTTATAGTACAGTTCTATCTTCACTCGCATCGCCTTATGCAAATATGTTTGTGTATTTTTGCAATTTTGATTTTCAAATCAGTTTGTCGGGCAATTTTTGACAAGCAACAAGTGTATTTTATTCCGAAAGTAGTCGTACTAGTTATTCTAGACGGAGAAAACGTAGTTTTTGTGAACTTTTGTACGGTCTAAATGTACTGTGCAGACGGTTGGTTGCGTAATACTGTTTTTGAGAATTGTTAAAATTGAAAAATAGCCTTCGTCAATCTTAATTCTTGTGCTTCCGACCTTTCACCTTAGTCAAGTTTCACCTTAGTTAAGCTTGTTCACAGAGCGACGCTGTTAGGCTCAGCCTATCTATATATATTATGCATCCAAACGCCATCAAACTTTGTGACTTTTCCTAAAATTTATCTGGCAACGATTTCATATGACAATTTTTTGATCACGTGACTTGATGTTTTCATGGCAACAAGATTTTAACAGTCATGTTTTTTGAAATTTGCATATTTATACCTTTGAATAAAGAAAAACAATGTTTATTGGTATAACTTTTATATTTTTACGTCATTTAGCGTTTATATATTGGTTTTGAGTGAATTTGGACGGTTTTTAAGAGGTTTTAAAAAGTTTCAGAAATCCAAGATGGCGGATCCAAGATGGCGGCCGTATAACTAATTTCCTAATAATCTATGTCATATGACGTCATCGTTCCATTGTGCGGACCGCAAAGGAGAGAGTTTTGGACGTACTATGTACCCTCTAGGTTTCATTGTCATAGCCTTAATGTTCTTGAAGTTACGATGGGGGGAGGGGGGGCACAATGTGCCCCCCAACCCCCAGGCTCAGAAACTAAAAAAAAGCCCAGGCTGAATATGGTTAAAATATAATATTAACGCAATGCCTTCTTCTATCTTCCTTACATTAAGCTGATTTCTCATTCATCCCATGGAATATTTATAGGTTTGATAGGAAAATTGCCTCACCTAAAGAAGCGTACACGTGTAGAAAGCAGAGATCAAAGTCAAGTCTCGTGAGCTTGACCACGTGATCATGACACCTCGCAGCAACAGGCAAGCACGACATCAAAGTGATTTGTTGTTCTCATCTGAGAATGAAAAGGCTATCATAAAAGGAGAGAAAGAGAGAGAAAACGCGAAGAAAAAAGAAGAAAAAAAAAAAAGGAAAAACAGGAATGGGGAACATATGTGGAAACATATTGTAGCATAACAGAAGTTCCACCAGAGATCCTGGGTTAACTTAACCGTGCCTTGAACAACTCCGCCCAGGTGTTTCTACTCATAAAAATAATCATGTCCTGAGTGGATAGAGGCACTGTAGGAAAAACACAACACGATAATCCAACCCCTCATTTCTTTTCCAGATTAAGATGGAATAGGCCAATAAGAAGTAAGTGCAAACTCTCAACCTCTAGATCTCGAGCCGGACTCCCTATTCTTAAGCAATCGCTCCTACCAATTATTCATTTACTATTACAGTGCTGCTACTGTTACCGGGGCCACCTAGACAAAGTTAACCAATCGCAAAACAGAACGGGAACAATAGATTCCAAAATTTGCGACTTGAATAATGAAATGTCGAGTACAAAACAATGACATTTTAACTTTAAAATGTTGGAATCTATTGTTTCCGTTCTGCTTTGTGATTGGTTAACTTTGTCTAGGTGGCCCCGGTAACAGTAGCAGCACTGTAAATAACTAAAAAAAAATGTTGCCACAGTTCTGAAGTCCATTGAGCAGTTTCCTATAAATGAGTAAAAAAAAAGAAGCATTAGATCATCTGAGAAGATGACGAAAATGGTGCAAACAAGAGAAGTTAATACCACAAAGAGCGCAATGGTAAAAGATATACAATGCATATTTTGATAGCGAACTAAACAAAGGAATTATTAATTTATAAATTTAACTGTATCTAAAATGATATGTAAATATCTGAACGAACGCAGAACTACAGAGATGCAAATCTCAGGGATTCAAGGTTCAATTTGTTGAACACTTAGATCCATGCAAGATTTCACATGACGTCTTGAAATCAGTTTTAGGTAGTAATAACATGAACTTGATTTCAAGATGTTTAGGAGTACAAAACCATGCATTTAGAGTCTTTACAGTTTGTAAACAACTTAAATGACAAGTTCACATGATCTAAAAGTTAAATTTACAATTTTCACGAATGTAAAACCTGAAATTTCATAAGTAAATAAAAACTTGCATTCAAAGCAATTCTTGCAATTCAAAACTCAAAATGCAGTTTGGAGTAAGGGCTTGAATCCATACTTTTATGTTTTATAAAAGATTGAATTTTAAAAAGCATCTCAGCCGAAACTTGGTGATTGAATTTAAGGACATATAGCTTTAAATTCTGTGATCAGTTTTGTGTTGAATTCAATACTTTTATGGATGTAAAAGCTTGAAATCAAAACGATGAGTGCTAGATGCCAGTTGAATCCAAGTGTTTTGCAACGGTTTAGATGCAAGACATTGAAGATGAGTTCAGGATTTCTCCAGGTTAAGATAAACTGGCATGGAAATCTTGAATTCATTATTTGCTGACTTGTGAGATTTTACTTACTTTCAATTTAAGGAAGTATAATCACCACAAAATTGAGCGACGAAAGAGCTGAACTACACGTGAAAAAAAAATGTAACAGAAACAGACCAATCAGCCGAGACTGAGACGAGGCATCCCAATTATACACCGATACTTACTTGGGAACTTACCGACTGAATATATTTCATCGCTTATTCTGTGGCTATTTTTCAACAAAATATATTAATTAGGTTGTAGCGTTAAGAAGAAAAGTCGATACTATTAGTACGCATGACAAAGGCACCTTAATTTCGCAAAGCGACGTGGTTTTTGTTCTCGCTATTAACTATGGATGGATCAAACTTACGTGTTGTTGGTTCTATTGTCGTTGCATTGGTGGTGGGTGCTGTTGGCGCCGCTTTAACAAAGAAAACATTCATTTGAGAAAGATATGACAGATTTACCAGAGTGGTACATTATCGACGGAGCTACGTACAAAATGGCCAGTTGCGTGCATGGGCACGCAAGCATATACACACAACACTGAAACCACGAAAAAAAATAGACATAAAAACTATTCAGAAAAAAAAACAATTAGTCTAACATGGGTTTATAGAATAGTCACTATTTTTCTTGAACTAAAGTTTAAATGGATGTTCTTTGGCATTGGACAAATCATGACGCGTTTCAGTAAAATATGCTTTACATGTGGGATTGCATTTTGATTAAAACTTATAAGTAAATTTTTACCTCTCGATAATGCTTTTCTAGATTTCTGATTGGTCCCGCCGCTACCGATCTGAGTCGTTATTGGTTAATTTGCCCAAATATGGAAAAATGATGACGAATTACGCGAAAAAAAATTGTTTTCCTCGTCGCGGAAAAAAAAATGGCACGTGCACGTGGCGGGCAAATCTTTCCTCGTCCGCAGCATAATTTATGTTCAAATCCATAACCATTTCTGCCAGTCCAATTAAGACTTATTTTTGAAGGAAACTTTGACATTCTTCTCGATCTTATTTTGAAGGAAACTACTGTTGAAAGAAACATTCTTCTCGATCTCGCCGCCTGTTTATAGCATTTACTCGCTTTCGATTTATGAAGCGGTCATGTGACACTTGTTCGCTGACGTGACAGTCATGTATTTTTTTGGAGCGGAAATATTTTTTTTCCAATTTCCGGTTATTTGAGTGTTTGAAAATTTACTAAAACAGTTATTCATCTCTGCCTCGCTGAATATGAGCTGATATATAACCAACTCGGCGCGGCGCCTCGTTGGTTATATATATCAGCTCATATTCGGCTCGTCCTCGATGAATGACTGTTAAATATCTCTTATCCACTCAATATCAACTCACACAGATGAGCGACCATTTTCGTAGGAGACCAAGGGCCCGTCAGTGGTAGATCTAGGGGAGTGCACTCCTCTCATAAGAATATGGTCCAAAATTACCTTTTAGTCTCTAACATTTTTAATTCAATTCACCATCGATGTTCAGAATTATCAATAAGGTCAAAATAAGCAACTTATGTCGGCCATCGAATCTAACAGACTGAATTATTAGAGATGTTTGTTAAAAACTCGGTGAAGCAGACGATTAAGCTGGAACTAAAAGATTGAGTTGTTAAATGTTTAAATAATTTGTCTAACGCAAGAGTTATTCTACCACTGTGACAGCTCAATTGCACGTAAAAGTTAAAAAAGATCATCCTTAAATGTTTCTTACCTGCACTTGGTGAAGCAGAAGATGAAGCTGGAAGTAAGAACAGATTGAGTTGTTAAATGTTTAAATAATTTGTCTAAAATCGCAAAGTTTGTTCTACCACAGCTGAATTGCACGTAAAAGCTATAAACGATCATCCTTAATTTTTTCTTACCTGCACTTGGTGAAGCAGATGATGAAGATGGAACTAAAAACGATTAAGTTTTTAAATGGTTGAATAATTTGTCTAACGCAAGGGTTATTCTACCACGTACAGCTGAATTGCACCGAAAAGTTAAAAGAGATCATCCTTAAACTTTTCTTACCTGCACTTGGTGAAGCAGACGATGAAGCTGGAACTAAAAACAAGACTGAGTTATTAAATGTTTAAATAACTTGCCTAACGCAAGGTTTATTCTACCACAGCTGAATTGAACGTAAAAATACAATGGGTCGCAGCGGATAGATTACATTCAACTCTCTTAAAAGGGACACCTCTGTAAGGCGGACACCTTTATAAGGCGGACACCTTTATAAGACGGACACCTCTATAAGGCGGACACCTCTGTTGTTAGTTGTTAAATGTTTAAGTGACGCTCCGCATAATAACTACAGTAAACTTCATTGTTCTGCGGCATTGGCTCTTTCTCACATAGAATGTTTTTGATTTTAAGAATAGGAGAGGAGCTAATGGTTTATAACTATATTTCAGTATAAAAATAAAGAATATCCATTTGCGTCAGATAAATTTTAGGAAATGTTCGTGCTTAACCAATCAAAATAGCAGAAGACAATAGCTGATAATTTTGCTTCTTTAACGAAGTTCCTCACATACAATTTCTTTAAAAATTTGCATGTTTTGCAATTGGGTCTTAAATTACGTGAAACCTTTAAAAAATCAAACAAAATGCACCTTGAAACCTAACTTTTTAGCGGTCTTTGAGTCTAGGCCAATGAGATCACTAGTTGTAACAATGAAAAAAGGTTGACATTCCATCGTGCATTGCCGTTAGCACTTTCCTTCTTATGCGGATCATTACTTAAATAATTTGTCTAACGCAAGAGTTATTCTACCACTGTGACAGCTCAATTGCACGTAAAAGTTAAAAAAGATCATCCTTAAATGTTTCTTACCTGCACTTGGTGAAGCAGAAGATGAAGCTGGAAGTAAGAACAGATTGAGTTGTTAAATGTTTAAATAATTTGTCTAAAATCGCAAGGTTTGTTCTACCACAGCTGAATTGCACGTAAAAGCTATAAATGATCATCCTTAATTTTTTCTTACCTGCACTTGGTGAAGCAGATGATGAAGATGGAACTAAAAAAGATGAAGTTGTTAAATGGTTGAATAATTTGTCTAACGCAAGGGTTATTCTACCACGTACAGCTGAATTGCACCGAAAAGTTAAAAGAGATCATCCTTAAACTTTTCTTATCTGCACTTGGTGAAGCAGACGATGAAGCTGGAACTAAAAACAAGACTGAGTTATTAAATGTTTAAATAACTTGCCTAACGCAAGGTTTATTCTACCACAGCTGAATTGAACGTAGAAGTTAAAAATGATTATCCTTAAACTTTTCTTACTTGCACTTGGTGAAGCAGATGATGAAGCTGGAACTAAAAAATTATTGAGTTGTTTAATGCTTAAATACTTTCTCTGACGCAAGATTTATTCTACCACAGCTGAATTGCACGTAAAAATACAATGGGTCCCAGCGGATAGATTACATTCAACTCTCTTAAAAGGGACACCTCTGTAAGGCGGACACCTTTATAAGGCGGACACCTCTATAAGACGGACACCTCTATAAGGCGGACACCTCTGTTGTTAGTTGTTAAATGTTTAAGTGACGCTCCACATAATAACTACAGTAAATAATAACTACAGTAAAAAGGGACACCTCTATAAGGCGGACACCTCTATAAGACGGACACCTCTATAAGGCGGACACCTCTATAAGGCGGACACCTCTGTAGGGCGGACACCTCTATAAGACGGATACCTCTGTAAGGCGGACACCTCTATAAGACGGACACCTCCGTAAGGCGGACACCTCTATAAGGCGGACACCTCTGTAAGGCAGACGCCTCTATAAGGCGGACACCTCTATAAGACGGACACCTCTGTAAGGCGGACACCTCTATAAGGCGGACACCTCTTTAGGGCGGATATCTCTATAAGGCGGACACCTCTGTAAGGTGGACACCTCTATAAGGCGGACACCTCTGTAAGGCGGACACCTCTGTAAGGCGGACACCTCTATAAGACGGACACCTTTGTAAGGCGGACACCTCTATAAGACGGACACCTCTGTAGGGCGGACACCTCTATAAGGCGGACACCTCTGTAAGGCAGACACCTCTGTAAGGCAGACACCCCTTTAAGGCGAACACCTTTATAAGGCGGACATCAGTGGTTGGCTGGCCCAGCGAGTGTTACTTGTTTGTCCGACTTAAAAAGAGTTTACCGTAACTGAAAACAACTCCCTCTCGCGCGACTAAACGTTCTCTCTATTAAAGACGTATACAGTCAACTCTCTCTTAAACGACCACCCTTGGTGAAGGAAAAAGTGGTCGCTTAAAGGAGGTGGTCGCTTAAGAAAAAAATTATTGACTGAGAAACAAAACGGTAATTTACAAAATGCTTGCGTACGGAAAGTGCGGTCCCGAAGGTGTCCGATATTGCTGGGATTGAGAGTATAACTCTACAGGTTCGATACCAGAAAATGAGAGCACTTAAATCTTGGGGAATAAAAAAATACGCAATCCACCCCCGAGTGTAAATAAGAAAAATATGGTTATTCATCGCGGTGGTTTCAAAATGATAGCTTTCAGGATCGTTTGTCTCATGATGTGGTCAATTTACATATGGATCGCGACGTTTTGACCGCTTACTGCTGGTCTTCATCAGGCGATGAGGTGACTACATTGCGAGACAAACGATAAAGAAAGTTATCATTTCAAGAAGGTAGAATATAAATATATTCACGATGTAGCGGGTGATGTGCTGTACGTATCCTGCGTAGCAGGCGTCGGGGAGGGGGAACTGGGGAGAGAAGGGGAAAGGACGCCTGCAATAAAGACCCCCTTTTGTTCATTTCTGCGATCGCGGCCGCAAAATCCGATTGGCTAAAGCACAATGAATAATTTATTCAAAAATATAAACACATCACATTCACGATGGCGGCGGACGGAAACGTTTTGGCGAAAGCTTTGGCCGATTTAAATCTCGCTGGTAGCTACAATTTGAACTTGAAACCTGAACAAACATCGGCCGTACGATCTCTTCTCGATGGCAGGGATGTGCTCCCAGTTTTGCGCACTGGATACGCAGCCTTCCAATTTCGCAATGCTTAGTTTGAAATAAGCGATTTCGTTGTATTGTCAAAGGAATCGCGTACAACGATGTTTCCACTGGGATATAAAATCATTACCTTCAGCTGTTTTTCGGTTATTCCTGAAATATCATCAATATTACAGTATGTTGTTAAAATGTCGCGAGGCTGTGCATTGTCACCTTCGTTTTCTGCAGAGGCAACGTCGTTTTCTGTCTCCTTGATCGTACTTGCTTCAGAAAACAAAGACTTATCGAAGATCCCTGTCCAGAAGATTTTTCATCCGCCACATTAACATTAATTCGTCTCTTTTTTTGCTTTGTTTCTCTCAGGCGTGATGATCATGGGAAGCTGTCTTTTCCTTCGATCGATGGCAGTTGTATCCTAGTCTCATTCGGCCGAAGCAGTAATTGCAGTGCTTGAAGTGACAGCTGTTCTAATAAAACTCTGTAACTCTGCAGCATTTCTGATCTTCCGACCACAAGGTCTGCATACGCCTTCTGATAAGCTTTCACTTTGAATTTAAGGGAAGCCCATAGATGAACAACAGTCCGCCAACACCAACCCTGGACTTTCTTTTCTTGCCGACTTTGTGAACAAGTTTTCGAAAGAAGCCCTTGATCCAGAAAACACGAACTCGATTCCACAGAATCTGCAACAGTTATTTAAATTTTGTTCTTTCGGTTTTCTCTTCCTTTTAGAACTCTTCGTGGGAGTAGCTGACATGTCCACTCGAAGACCTTCTCATAGTTGAAATTTTCCCAAATTATGTTTCTCGCTTCGATAAAATTCGCACGAGGCGTTAGATAAATTCCTGCGTGAATTCAGCCATGCGTAAAAGCGCGCGCTAGTTTCTGATTAGTCAACGTTTTGACAGTTGACATAATCCGATTATCTGAAAATCAGTGGGCGTAAAGCCCTGGCTACACGTTCTAACATTGTTATATAATATTTTCTGGTTCAACAATGTTAGAACGTGTAGCCGGCATGTTAGATGACGTTTGTCTAACATCTTTTGTTAAAAGAAGTGTTTGATCGAAATCAAAACATTCTTCTAACATAAAATGTTAGACAAACGTCATCTAACATGCCGGCTACACGTTCTAACATTGTTGAACCAAAACATGTTATATAACAATACATGCCGGCTACACGTTCTAACATTGTTGAACCAAAAATGTTATATAACAATGTTAGAACGTGTAGCCGGGGCTTTAGAACGTGTAGCCGGGGCTTAATACGAATAGCTCGGTTCTTATAGCAGGCGTTCCTTCCCTTTCCCCTCCTATTTTTTTCGCGGGACCCCCTCCCCCCTCCCGTTTACGCCTGCCACGTAGGCTATGCTGTACGCTAAGTGAGGCGTAACTAAAAAGAAAAAAAGTCCCGATATCCTACCTGGTGAAGTAGTTGGTGGTAAAAATCCGCCACCACAGTAACGTAAGTTGCAAGCAGGTAGTGGCGTAAGTTTGTAAACGTAGAACAATCCACAGTTTCGGACACTGGTGTAAATTGAACTGTGACAGCAGCTGTTAACAGTAAAGCACACTTTACGCTGAACCGCCCCTTCCTCCACTTTGGGATGACCTCCACTTAGCCAACCAGGCAACATAGCACCACAGTGAGACCTGCTAACACAGGAGTCAGCCATTTGATTACCAGCTTCTCCACTGAATCTGTACCACCCTGAGAGTGTTGTATCGGAACAAGAAGGCGTGCTTTTGTTGTTTGATCTTGCTCTGCTCGATTCGTTAAGAAATTTGTAGTTGGAACATTCTAGGAGAGATTACACAGAGCCGTTTTATGACGTTTATAATAATTATACCCAGCAAACAGTTCTTGGATGCGCTTTCACGGTACCTTCTAGACAATTAATAAGGTGGAAACGTACGTCATTACCTTGAAAACTAAAAATAGAGATTGAATTAATTCGCTAAAACTGACATTACCGCCTATAAATAAGTTGACAGGATATATGCACCACCAACAAGATTCTAATATCGTATAGGGTATCATGCAGGCTTTAAAAATTTCCAATCTGTACTTCCAACATAAAAATAACAGTTTTATGTTTGGGAGCGCCTTCTCCCGTTTTGTTGGGTGGTAGAGAAGGTTTCACATTGGCAATTATTAAAGTGGATATAAATTTCTAACATTTCTTAATCTTTCTTAATGTCGAGGATTTCAAGATGACAGGCAATCCACTTATCGTGTTCACAGATACAGCGAATGTGTTGTTTACAGGGTGTGATGCAATTGAATATATATATAGCGAACGTGTTGTTACCTGGTGCTTGCGGTAATCCGTTACCACAGTAACGCAAGAAACAATGACGCGGAGGCTGAAGTTTGTAAACGAAAAACAAGCCACAGTTACGGATGCTAATGTAATTTGAAAAAGGACAACACATTCCAAAATTAGGGTAACACACTTTGCGTCGAACAGCTCCTTCAGCCACTACAGGATGACTTCCACTAAGCCAGCCATGTGCGTCCGTATTGCAATAAGGGATCGGTGAGGAGAAACATGTGTCAGCCATTTGATTTCCAGCCCCTCCACTGAATCGATACCAACCAGCCGTCAACGTTGTATCACACCGGGGTGAAATGCTCGAGTTGAAAAACGTTATTGCTCTGTTGGTTTCGTTGAGAAATCTGAAGTTGGCGCATTCTAGGAGAAAGTGTTACACGTAGTTATTATGACGCCGAGATGTTCCTCATTGCTAATGAAATCAGTTTCCCATCCGATGGTATTATTTTGCTTTCATAGCCTTAAGTGACTCATCAGCCGGCCTGGATTTTCAATCCTTACGGTATTTCTTATTAACTAAGCACACTTTGAAGCAATGCATGCATATGATTGCAGTACTTGTTATAACTACAAACTACGATCTTTGTTACATGCGTTGCACCATTTAGCAATAGTCATGTACACACGCATTTTGTATTAACTTCTTAAGGGGAACTGTGATACGTTTCCCGTTTGTTCTCCAGTATTACAATGCTGTGGATAATGGCAGCTCACTAAAACTTCAATTCTTCTCCATGAGACCCTCCAGGTATAAGCCAGTCGGCGGGTCACTTACCATTAAAGTGCCCGTAACGATTTTTTTTTTTATTTTCTTATCTAAATCTACACGTCACGTAATGAACATCTGCGAAAAAATTTTTTGATTTCAGCAAAACGTGAATTTTTTATGAATATTTCAAATCTTCCAAATCCTATTTTTTTGCGATATACCCGTCTCGCTGTTAAGAAGGCCAACGGGCTCACATGTTCCTTAATGTACGTCACAGTTCTTTTGTTTGAAGTCACAGGTTCCTTTGTTTGAAGTTATGTGTTCCTTAATCTACGTCACGAATCCTTTGTTAACCGAGAGAGACCGAGAGGAGACTAATGCGAATGTTGGACCAAAATGGCGGCAAATTTCGAAGACTTTAAAAAATCATAAAAAAATTCACGTTTTGCTGAAATCAAAAAATTTTTTCGCGGATGTTCATTACGTGACGTGTAGATTTAGATAAGAAAATAAAAAAAAAATCGTTATGGGCACTTTAACTGATGATACACAAGTCAATGATATACAAAGGCACTAGACTAGAGGAGGGGGACTGCCCACCCCCACCCCCACCCCGTTTTATATTGCATTGAGTGACTTTGCGCATATTCCACAACCCACAACATGCTTTCCAACGCCCGTTTTGACCGATACATTGTATGTTTATGATTATGGCCAGGAACATACTTTAAGCTTGCTTTATTATCTTACAATGAGAAGAAAAGAAAACTAAAAGTAATGAAAGAAAGACATATTAATAACGACAAATAACGGCTAAATAAGTGAAAATCCTACTAGAAATGATAATTTAGATTTCTTGACCGCCTGTCACAAAATCAAACTTTATGAACTGTATTCCACCTCTATCCTTTGCAACCCTGCACTTTAGTTTCCAACTACCGCTGCTGTTTTGCTTTACATAATCACTTTATCCAATTTAGTTGTATATTTGGTGTCATCTGGCGATGATGATGGCCATGATGGAAATTAAGAAAGTTTCATTATTTCGGCGAGAACGGTCCCATAATAATAATTTGTTTCGTTACTGTTTGGATTTCTAGTTATCTAAAATTTTCTCGGAGCTCGGAGTATTTTGAGCCCTTACTAATCTGGGTCTCATCTTGGCTAACATACCAGACAGTTGAATTTGTTGTTAATATAAATATTCCTTGTGTTCGTGAATGCATTCGTTTTTAGGACATGTCCACATCTCAGTAGTGAAATGTAAAAGAGATTCTTACTTCAGCAGACTCTGCTTACCAGTCGAGACAGTGTAGTTAAATTGAGTATAAGTTGCTCTAAATCCACGCATCTGTACACTCCCATCAGACACAAACAGCACCTTCAGACTCTCCGCATTTGAATAATATGTTACATTGCCAAACAGGCCACCACATTCCCTCCCACTTGGAGTCCCATCTGCAAAGGAGCCATTTTCAATATCCAGATAATCACACGTGCAAGCTCGGCACGATTGAATGTGCATAGCTTCAATGACCAACTTGACGCGTTTTCCTCTACTTGCTGTGATTTGCCAACTGCATGCCTGGTTGTTTTGGTATATTCTTGGGTAGTTAGGGCTGGTTATAACTCCTGAGGTTTCGTTCAGGGCCAGCAGGTGTGAACACACTACAAAACAAACAAACAAAAACTCGAGGAATAGTCGTGCAGTTCCATGCTGATCCTTGTTTATTATCACCCAATTACCCCAAAAAGGAGCCTGTTCACAGGATACCGTCGTGTGGGTTTCCTGATTTACTGTTTTATCTAGGTTTAGTTTTTTCAGTTAGTTTATCTCTTACCTAATAAAAGAGTAGGGGTTGGTATTTTGGGAGTCACACTCGATAGATATATACTTCTGCTACATGCACGCGCGCACGTTAAACTTGTGAAATACGAGGAAAGCGAAACCCATCTTTTTGGTTTTCGAAGCCCCAAAACTTACCAAATAATTCGCCAACTAAAGGTGAAGGCATAATTCCCAAAAAGGGAAACTACATACAGAATGTCATTTGTACTATGAAAAAAATGTTTCTCGTTTTCCTTATATTTTTACAAGTTTAAGTTTAATGATGATTGGTGTGTTATGCACACGTGCAAAATATTTATCTATCTATATAATTCTTTATATGAAAACGTTTTTGAAACCGGTGTATATACACCCAATAGACGATTTTCGTATTCTCCATTGAGCCTCCATTGCAAGCTAGTTACAGTTCAATACCGAGAATCGAGAATACGAATATTGTCTATTGAAATAACGTTGTCGAGTGTAAAGTCTAAGCATAAACGATACGACCGAATAGGTGGCTGGGAAACGAAAAAACTTCTCGTGATTTGAATTGATTGCATACTAATTATAACAAGGTATGCCCAAAAACTTTTATATATGAATAGATCTTAGATATCAATAAATGGAATTGTGTCGTATCCTTCATGGTTTGTGCTTTTTTTCCCCCGACAACATTTCTTTAATTAGGTATATACGCGTAATTGCAAAACCGTTGTCATAGAAAATACCAAATACCAAATAGGAATTGATCACCTTAATGATAGAGCAGTTTTCAATTGAGTGTCGAAAGTAATTTCGTAATTGCTTTGGTTTTGCATTGCTACGTTTTGTGATTGGCTAAAAAATTTCGCGCCATTTTCTCAACCAATCAGAAGTAAAACCAAAACCAATCGTGATTTGCTCGCACGCGTTTTCCCGCGCTCGGTGCTGGCTAGGCGTCTAAATTTTCGTACGGTTAGCGTGGTTCCGTGTGAACGGAACACCTAACCGCACGAACCGGTCGAACATTCGTCCGGTACCGTGTAAACGTAGCCTTACATATAGGAATGAAGAGAACAATTAAACTGTATTTGTCACAAACGTTTGTAAGTGAATAGTAAAAGTAAGCAATTTCGTTCTTTGATATGACATGATTACACAGATTACGTATACGCTGCTATCCAAGAAAGTGCTTATTCTATTATATTAGCTGCTCTTTTTGGTGGTAATTAACTGCATAACGGCAAGGGAAACCTTAAAAAAATGCAACGAGAGAACTGTTTTCCAGTGGACCTTCATTGAGCAATGCAAATCAGTCGAGGATCTGGATTTTGCTGACAAAGTTAATGTATGTTTATTATCCGCACCTTGCAGTCAGATGCAAAGGAAACCATAAAAGCTCAGTGTAGTTGCTAGTAAATTGGAAAAGAATGTTAATGTCTCAATGTCTCAAAGGCTTAAGTGCTTAAGTTGACCAAAAAGTGTGCAGTCCAGTATTTCTTGGAGTTGAAGTCATTGAGCAGTAGAGGAGTTTCCTTATCTGGGAAGCATCATCACTACACGGTGGGTGGTGGAGCGATAATGATATGCGTGTGAAGATTGGAAAAGCCAGGTGTGCTTTCAGGCCTCCCCAACCAGCGTGGCGCTCAATGCACCACTCTTTTAAAGGGAAAGTGTCACGGGGATTTGGTGTCATTTAAAAAACCAAGAAACGTCTTTGTATCAACATGTAGAGGCTGAAAAATAATGGTCCAGTGGTGTGAAAAATTACCACAAAATGTACCAAAATGGTCGATGAGTATCTCTAGTCATAGACGGACTGGATCTGAATGAATTGAAACTTGAAAAAAAGTTAGCCTAATTTTTTTCAAGTTTTCGTCTCCAGAACTGGCTAAAAGAGACCACGATTTGTTCATCTTTCAAGAATTGGTTCATTTCGTTTTCTTGGAGTTTAAGTATTATTTTTTAAATACGGTAAGTAAAGGTTAGGTAGCATTTGACCCAAAAAAAGCTCAAAATTCCCGTGAAACGTCCTTACCAAAAGCTGACTGCATATTTCACCAATAGACCACACCTGTGTGCAAAGTTGAGGTGTTGCATGAGTTATTGCCCAAAGATATAAAATTTTGGTCAGAGCTATTTATTCAAAAAGGATAATATAATGCAACTGCGTGGTCAAAAGTAGTCATCAGACTATCCCATTTTTTAATATTTGTTTACCTTGATTTCGGTTTGGTTAATTTCACTATTTAAAAACGTTCGCCTTCAAGACTTTATCGCGAGTCATTTCAATGTGACTCCACCAAGAAAACACGCGGCTGCACCCAAATCATGTCAAAAGTCAACATACACAACTTAATTCCACTTACAAGGTGGCTGTCGAGTCTGTTGTCCGACTATCGCAGCTGTAAAAGAAGGGGAAAAACACAAAGTTGCCAAAGTCAAACCTTAAATTGGAATAAGGGTGGCTATACTTAACAAATTTACACCGGTTTTCCGTGGTGTGGACTCTTATTTACCACGATTTACGTCATCACATGGTCAAAATGTTGTGGACTCACGAGGCGCAGCCGAGTGAGTCAGCAACAAATTTTGACCATGTGATGACGTAAATCGTGGTAAATAAGAGTCCACACCACCGAAAACCTGTGTAAATTTGTTTTTTACAACAACATTTAAAAAAAAATACAAGGAAAAATCGAAGTCTTGTTACAAAACGTGACAGCAAAGAAAGAGCAAGCGTTGTCTATAACTTTCTCGCAATCTGATTGTTTTTTTTCAAGCGCGCGTGATGTTAGCGTCAGCACCGTTGTCTGGATTCTCATTTACCACTCACGTCGACCAATCAGATTGCGAGTTTAGCGGCAATTGCGGTAAAATAATAAATTCCCAGGCCTTATTTTCTCTCTCGCCTCCGCAGAGGCGTTAGGGTGAACTTACTGAATTTAGCGGGCGCAATAGACGAGACGATCGAGCAAGCAAATGTTCGCCATCTGCGTTTCTTTGCATCTACACTTTGAAGACTTTTGAAGACTTCGCTTAGCAGATTCTTTCCTTAAACATCTGCGAGGAAAAGAACGCCTGGCCTGCCCCATCGGTCCTTCCTCTTTCTGGTCATGATCATACCACTCAGGTTCATGAAATCGTTAATTTTGACAAACTTTCATGCACCGATTTTATGAGGTCGCCAGCCGCAATATTCCAATAAGGCACGTCATGCAGGCTTACTTTCGGAGAATCACTAGTTTCGAGATTCGATGATAATTTCGAATATTCACTTTTTTTTAATTGTTGTTGCTTGCATGATAGAGCAAACTTCTGGATACAGCATATGTTACTTATGATACTTTTGTTCTTCACGTTATGGCGTAATATTATTATATGCGTCGTGAAATTTGTCAAACATTTACATGAGCCTGCCGAATTATTTTTCATTCAACACACTGCAGTGAAAGGAGTACTTACAGGAAGTCAAGATGACCCGGATGAGAATCACAATTGTTTTCCTGTCCATCTAGTCAGCCTAAAGAGGACAAAAGAAAATTATTATCTCGCTTATGCATCAGTCATCCTGTACTGATGCATACCTTTTACTGGCAAAGTATCGCCTCCCACTTAGCATGGTCTTTCAGCTTCTCACGCACTCCCAGCCCCTCCCCACCCTCCACCCAAAGAACGTCTGCAGTGCTGTACAGTGCAACTCAGGAGACAATCGTCGTCGTCTTAAACGCCGTGAGTATACCATGTAACAGGACATTTTTGAGGGATCTAATTATTTTTTTGCGATTTGCCCTCGTTCCGCAAAAATATAATCCTCTCGCAGAAACATTCTTTGCAAA
The DNA here is from genome assembly GCA_024195265.1 of Dendrophyllia cribrosa. Taxonomy (NCBI): domain Eukaryota; kingdom Metazoa; phylum Cnidaria; class Anthozoa; order Scleractinia; family Dendrophylliidae; genus Dendrophyllia; species Dendrophyllia cribrosa. The sequence goes on along the minus strand of JAJLRJ010000001.1, from coordinate 42,499,032 downwards.
AAAAAAAAAAAAAAATTCCAGTCAAAGAACTGACTCTGCTTCTGTTGCGTTATTGTAACCACATTGAAGTAAATTGGAACTTCGAATTTACTTCAAATAGAAAAACAGCTGCTCGACTGGTAATAGATACAGTTTGATTTTTCCCCGGGGGGGGGAGGTACTCCCTATAATGGGCTATACGGGGATGCTCCGCCCGAAAGGGGTACCTTTTTGAGGCTGGAGGTATATGAAAGGGTCGGGATTTCACGAGTTGAAGTATGTGAAAGGGTAGGGATTTCACGAAGAATAGGAAATGGTAGCGAAAACACGAGTTGAAGCATAAAAAGGTAGGGAAAACTGCCATTTAAGTATTGTAAAAAGGGCCTTTACAAAATATATCAAACAGACGCACGCAAAGGCTATATGAAAGGGGTACCATTTTCAACGAAAGGTATATGAAAGGGGTACCATTTTCAATGAAAGGTATATGAAAGGGGTACCTTTTCTGTCAAAAACGGTATGTGAAAGAGTAAGGGTTTGGACCTCGGGGCGGAGCATCCCAGTACAAAACTTTGTTGAGTACCCCCCCCCCCTCCCCCCCCCCGGGGATTTTTCGAATACCGCATAATGCCTTCGAAAATTGTAGAAGTCGGTGAAAAGTATTTTTTTGCATACTGCTTCAACTCGACAAGCAATGAAAGCCGAGTACATGTTTCCTTCTTTTTAAAGTTCCGCTGCTCTAAAGATTTCTTCCACAACATACGAAAATAAAAACTCCTGCAAAAATTTCATGCTACACGGTTGGTCACGTAATTGATCCAGGCTGTCATGGAAAGTTATTCCCTTCGTTCAATTGATAATGAATTTGGAGATCGACACAGTGCACAAGAAAACAACTGGGCCGGTTTCGTTGTTTAACCCAAGGTTAGCATCAATTTTGATTCCAGTTAAATTATTAATCAAAGGAGATTTTTCCAAAGTATTTTTGCCCTTTAGTTTCGACTCTGACTTGCCTTCGCATGTAACTTATAATTAGCTTTTGAAAACACTTCTAACAAGAGAAATTAAATCCTCGGTTAAGTTTTAATCCTGGATTAGCGTTAACCGGCTTTCGAACAACCTGGCCCTGAATCACGCGGCATATTAGAATTCCATTTTCATGACAACAAGGTGAAATTTCGTATTATACAAAAAGAGTTAGCAGCCTGTGATTGGTGAACGTATAAAGACGTTCGTGGGGGAGGAAAATATTGCGTGCGCGCGAGCCAAATGGGCATCTTGGTTTAATTAAAGAAGGCTTAACCCTGTTTTTAAAGTAACGAACGATGTCTGTGATTGGCGAACGATACAATTGATATATCACTTGAACAATGCCCCTATCCCTAATCCCTATCCCAGCGGGACAAATCTATTGTTTTCTTAGCGAATCACAGACATCGTTTGGACAAGTTCAGGACTGACTCAAAGTAACCGCGTATTGTATTGCTTTGACCTAAAATCAATGAGGGCATTCTTTGATGTCTGGTTTCTCTTAAATATTTGAGTTTTGGCGGGGGTGTGCGGTCCGCATTTTGAACTCTTTTCTCCTTTTCAGACCAAAATATGTTATTTTTCCAACCCATTTTCGATGCTTTAAACTCTTACAATTTTCCCCTTTTTCACGCTAAATAAAATTCACAACTCGATTTCAGGCTAGAAGGCAAAACATACCATTTTTAGACCAAACCTCAACCTCAATTGGAGCCGCTAAAGAAAGCCACCTCCCCCCGGAAATATCCTTCGATTGTCGATCAACATGGACTGATCCTTTTTGCACGCGTACAACAATTGTTAACCTACATGTTGCCGTACCACCCGCCCATCGGGGGTGGTACGGCATTGTAAGTTAGAATACAACACAAACTAACGACATCACGTTGATCAGGCAACGTCAACTACGCTTTTGAAGCCGCTGCTAGCAAAAATGCTGTAAAAGATTTTACTTCGCGAACTTCGGCGACCAGAATCGCATCGACATTATACTGCAAGCAGTCACTTTATGTTTTCCAATTTTCTTTAACGCGAGACGTCCGCGAGAGGACGAAACTGCTGGCAGTCCGACAAGAAGCTAAAGAATCATCTTCTTTGCGCTCGCGATTATGTTTTGTTTGTTAATCGTTTGGTATAAAACGCTCACGCGCATAATCATTCACATCGCTCGTGCGAAGTTATAGATTCACTGATTTCGTACAATCTAGGTAAAAAAAATATTTCTTACCTGTAAACTTTTAAAATCTCACTGTGGACGCAGTTTATGTTGTTTATTGAGAAACTAATTTGATGTGTCTCAACGCAGCTCTTTTGACTTCTCTCACGTGATGGGGAAAAGATATCAAATTAAGGAATTTGCCGGTAACATAAACATAGTACACATTTCACGTCAGACCCTTATTGTTTTATTTTTATAAACATGATGTAATATAAACATACTGACGGAATAAGAGTCTTTTTTTAAAAAGAAGTATTAATACTTCATGCTGCCGTTGGCCTCTGCAAATATTTACACAGTGTCCATAGCCAGCCAAAAGATGCTACTAAAATGATGAACGGCGAAAGGGCAACGAGGAACGGGCAACGGGGAACGGAGAACGAGGAACGGGGAACGGGAACGGGAACGGGAACGGGGAACGGGGAACGGGGAACGGGGAACGGGGAACGGGGAACGGGGAACGGGGAACGGGGAACGGGGAACGGGGAACGGGGAACGGGGAACGGGGAACGGGGAACGGGGAACGGGGAACGGGGAACGGGGAACGGGGAACGGGGAACGGGGAACGGGGAACGGGGAACGGGGAACGGGGAACGGGGAACGGGGAACGGGGAACGGGGAACGGGGAACGGGGAACGGGGAACGGGGAACGGGGAATGGAGAACGGAGAACGAAGAATTGGGAACGGGGAATGCAGAACGAAGAACGAGGAACGAGGAACGAGGAACGAGGAACGAGGAACGAGGAACGAGGAACGAGGAACGAGGAACGAGGAACGAGGAACAAGGAACGGCGAACGGCGAACGGCGAACGGCGAATAAAATTTGCAACCCCCGCAAATTTGAAAAAAATAGGCAGCCGAGGACTACATGTGGTTACTGCTGTAAAAAGAAAATTGATGATCAATATAAAGAATTGGTATTCCTGTGTTACTAAATCGCATGCAACCTGTGTAAAATGTGTTATTCCAGAAAAAATGCCCCCCCCCCCCCTCCCCCCTTGATGGTGCAAGATTTTGTTTACCCCTCCCCCGCCCGGATTTCCCGGCCAGCTAGACCACCCTCTCACATTGATTTTTAAAATATAAAATATCAGCAAGACCACAGCGACAAACCGTTGAGAGGTGCCGGATCTCCCAGTTGTAGACCTGGATCAATAATTACTTGTAAAAAATCAGAAAACGACAAACTGATCCTTACGGCAAGGCGATGAAAGAGTAAACAAAAGAATAAAACAAAATATATATATTCAAACAAATTTACCCAATATTTCGGTTTGAAAACAACCTTCTTCAGGGGCTAACAAAAAAATGAAGATAAAACTAAACGGTTCGTTACAAATAAGAGTTTGAATTTATGAAAATAAAAACAATAGATTGTCTTTAATAAGCGTACCTTTTCGGCCAAACGGAATTTTGGTTTTTGTAGTTTACATTTCTCGTTTCCAGTTTAGCTTTCCAAACTTTCAAGCAGCTTTTAGCTTTTGGGTTTTTGGCTTTTTAGTTTTACCAGCATTCCACTTTTGGCATTCAGTTTTTGGCTTTTTGTTTTCGGCGTTATATTTTTATCGCAGCATTCTATTTTCGGTGTTTGCGTGTTAGCTTTCGGCTTTCGGCATTGAACCATTTGGAAAATCCACGATTTATATCTTTTAAGCCAGTGGTCAGTCAAGCGTGCGATCTTCAGCTTTCGGCTTTTGGGATTTAGCATTTTGGAATTCAGTTTTTGGGTTGTTGATTTCAGTGCCCGCAATTTGGCTTTCACAATCCGACTTTCAGCATTTATCTTTCAATTTCCAAAACCAATTAGGCTTTTAGATTTGGAAAATTCCCGGTTTATGTCTGTAGGTTTTTTTAAAATCGTACAGTCGAACCTCTCCTTACGGACACCTCTCTAATACGGACACCTCTCTATTACGGACAGTTTCCTATGTCCCGACAAAATTCTCACATATTTTCTTTAAAAAGACCTCTATAATACGGACCCTCTCTAATACGGACAACGGACACTAAATCTCAGCCCCAGAGAGCAAATTCATATAAACTTAACCTCTTTATTACGGACAATCCGGTGATCAGGTGATATGATAGTTTGAGAAAGTAATACAATTTCCTGTTTGTGGTTACAAACATATATCGAAACTGAGACGTTTTCAGAATAGACCAATTCCGATATATTAAAATTCATACTTGGCTCCGAGGCTTAGGGGAATAAAACAAAAGAAATCACATTGAGGTTCAGCGTTGAATTATTTATTTCTTTTGTTTTATTCCCCTACGCCTCGGAGCCAAGTATGAATTTCAATATATCGGAATTGGTCTATTGTACTTTATATAACTTTTTCACATGCAGCATTGCGTTTAGTTCGTTTCGTTTTAAAACAGTGATTCGTCAGATTCGTATGCATTCAGTGTAGCTGAGAATTATACAATGTAGTACGCCACTGATAGACTTGAGTGTCTCAATGCTGTATATTATCAATTTAGATGCAGTTAAAAGATGAGTGTGGGCCTGTTTTAGTTACTGAACCAAAACTGTCAGTGTAGTCTTTAAAGTGACGTCATCGTGGTGACCTCTCTAATACGGACACCTCTCTAATACGGACACTTTGCTCTGTCCCTTCGGTGTCCGTATTGGAGAGGTTCAACTGTATCTTCAATTAATGTAACTTGATTATAATCAGTCAAATGTGTGAACTTTACATGTAATACTTTCGGCTTTCAGGGCAAGATCAGTGACCTGACTTTCTACACGTTGACCGGCAATTAATTTGACAATTCAAACTATAAAATCTAAAAATCACTTATAAATACACTGAAGTTTTTATCCATTAACCTGCTTACAAAAGCGAGATATTTTCCTTTCTTTCTTTTTGTTAAAAATGGTTGATTTTTGTAGACAAAGCAAGTTTTGAAACCCTTCTGTGGTGGTATGTAAGATCACACTTTGTCTTGTTGTCAAACAAATGTGAAACATGGCAACAAGCTAAGGTTTGCTTTGTAAAAGTCTGTCTTCGAGCCGAGTGGCGCCCATCAGGCCGATACTAATCTCCGGTTTCGTTAGCATGAAGCGACAAGGAGTATTTCTACTCCCCCCTGGATGGGATGCCAGTCCATCGCAGGGTTAACCCCCCCCCCCCCCCCCCTCCCCCCACTCCCCACCCCCCACCCCCAAGCATTTTTTACTTGCCGGTATCCATTTATGCCGGCAAATCTATTTATGCCGGTATCCATTTATCTGGGTGGAGAGAGGCACTGTGAGAGAAAAGTATTTTGCGCAAGAATACAACACAATGACCCCGGCCAGGCTCGAACCCGGACCGTCCGATTCGGAGTTCAGCGCACTGATCATTACAGTGAAACCCATTAAACCATGAACGTCTAAAATTATTTCTGGAATGTTTATTGTTCTGCGACCAATCAGATTCGAGACGTAACCGCAACAAACCGCAAGAGTAACTAGCTGAAAGGTTTCGATCACGAAACGAGTCGGTGGCTTTTGCCGATCCACGATGAATTCTCAGTTTCACCGCCGATTTACAAACACTCTGAAATTGTTAATTTTTTTTTCTATTTCAGAGTTTATGCGTAAGCAAAGAATAACTATAAACAATAAACGATATTTTACTGAAAAGCGATAAATAATCGAACAGACACGGCTAAAAAAGCGCGTCTGGGAGCAGAATAATTGTATTCAGTTTTCGATTTTTTAAAAAACGGCCTCTCTGGTGTTGTCAGTTATAATCATTTGTAGGTTTCAGCCTTTTCCCTGTTTGACCAAAACAGTTTACTGAATAAAGTTTGCAAAAGTTTCCCTTTACCTTACTCTGGTGCGGAGAACAGTGCATGCAAATGTCATGAAGCTCGTTTACGGCAAAACTCTTCCGTCATGTCACGCAAGCCGTTAGCCGAACAATTTACGTTATGGACATGAAACAAGGAGCTGCATAGTCATACCGCACTAATCGAGACCTTTGTTACAAAGACTTTTTTTTTATTCAAAATTCTTCAGAAATTCCAATCCTGAAAAAATTTGCACATAGTTGTTTTAGAGCTTTGTTTATTCTATCTCAAGTTGTGCATTGAAAATTTCAGACCTAAGGTTCTTCTATAAATAACAAATTAATCTGTATAATCCATGTTTTTAGAAATGTTATACTGTAGTCTTCAATTCGTTTTCCCAAATAGATGCTTACCAAAGTAATCCCTTTCACTCATTTAAAAATTCTGCAAGATACATTGTCACATCAATAAAATACATGATTGCTCTTTTCAAACTTTCTCTTTGTCCATGCACCACATCAGCAAATATGCTTTGTCCTGAAGGCTGTGCACTGAAAAATAGCACTTCACGAGATTCTATCAGATCAGCCCTTGTTATCAGTGGATCAATACCAAACGTGGCATCACGAGTCAGATTGCCTCCTCTTTCCTCGTACATTCTCACTGCCTCAGTAACAGTCGGAATCAGTGCATCTGATAGCTGCACTGCACATGATGTCTGAGCCATGTTTACCACTGGTACACATCCTTCTGGTCCAGGAACCCTGTGGTGATTCCATGAAGAAATAAAGTGTTCAGCAGCATCATTTGCAACAAACATTGTCACTCAGGATACACAAAACATTGTTACTGGGTGCTCAAAGTCAATGTCTTCCTCTCTTTGTATCTCACAAAGTTGTCGTTTTATAGGATAGTTTATCCTTTCATTGACCTCAGGCCACAAGCGCTCCGAGACATAGTTACTTGTAGATGGAGTTTGCCTCCAAGGCAAACGGCTCTGATTAAATCGATATCTTTTCAACAGTTCTTGTACAAAGATACAAAGAACAAACTCCCTTCCATGGTCCATTCTTATTTGGTCAAATAACCCATACTTAATCAATGCAGGTCTAAATAAATGTTCGTAGATGAGAATAGGATTTTTGATTGGCATGGTTACTCCTCCCAAAATAAACCTTGAGCAACCATCTATTAAGTAAACGTGCGTCATTCCAAACGTCTGTGCTACTTTTTCGTTTTGGTCAAAATGTCCTTTATACCCAAAATATGGGGCGAAATAAGGGACTGGATTTGTCCGTTGCAGTGTATCCAACGTTCTGGCTTCAAAAGCCTGCGGTGCGACTCTACGACAAGCTTCTGAAATTCTCCTCTGACTGATTGCTCCTGATGTTATCCCCAGCATGGCCCTTAAACTTCCCTGCATCATCCTTCTGCCATAACTGTGACCATAAAGACCGATATGTTGAGAGACGATGTCATTCAGTTCGTCGTTGGAAATGCGATGAATTGATCTTTCATGACAATACCTTCTGACGCTTCGCTCAGTTAAACCTCAAAGGTATGGGTATTGTGAACGGTAATAATCACTTATTTCGCGATGTGAAACTCCTCTTTTGACTAAATCTCGTACAAAACCCTCGTCTGCAACTTCTCCCAAGGCAGCCATCTTTGTTTTGTTCATTTCCATGCTCCCTCTGCCAGGGTATCGAGACGCAAAGATTTGCGTTGTGGGACGTGGGACTCGGGGATACGAGATGAGAGTCCGGGACAGGGAGGCGAGACAGGATCGGAGAAGCGGGGACGCAAAATCAAAACAAAACATAATAAAAACACTACATGATGCCTTAATTAAACCTGGGCGCAGACGTCTCTTATTACCAATTCCTTTATTCAACGAAGGAAAGACTGACCCGTACGGAGAAGAGCTGCTGAGCATGGTATGGTTTTTGTCCTCTTTGCCCTGAACAGGGTATACAATTTTACGTGAGTCTGTCCAAAACATGATCTGAATCTGTCCTAAACAGGGGTATAGTTCTCGCTAACTTAGCCCTTGTGGCGACTTCTCTTGTCGTGATTCATGTATTCATACAAAGGTAAAGGATGTGTCTGCTATGTTTTAAAAGCTCAGATCAAGAACCACGAATGTTTGGGTATAAGGGTGTCGCTGAGCGTCTGAAACCATGACCCTGTAAGAAAAAAAACGAAAATACCTACCCGGTTTAGAGAAACACCCTTTATTTTAGGACCCTGTCAGTAGGACAAGGAAGAAAAGATACACTCTCTTGTTTTACATAATTTGCCAGACGCCGCCAGACGCAGGCAATTTCAAACTAAAAACCATGCTCCTTAAACAATTTCATTTTTTTACTGCAATCCCATCCATGTATCTTATGACTTCGCCACTTTAAAGAAGTGTTTTTTGCTCTCATATCAGTCCGATTAGTAAAAATACAGTATACCGGCAGTGTTCTATGCCACGCCCCTTCTCTTCTGTGGTCGATGTTATATGCATTTATACTACGGCCAGGCATCGCGGACCCAGGTTTTATTTGAACCCGGCGTTTATTTATAGACAGGGGTAATTTTGTCACTTTATTTTAAACTTGATCCCGTTGGCCCAGCGTTTATTTGATCACGCGGCGTTCAATCGAGAAAATACGGTTTGTCGCCATACATCGTCATGCATCATCGCATTTCCTGTGGGAAAGTTTTCTATTGCCAGCCCACGTGCCTAGTAACGTGATTTGGGGTCGAGGTAAGCATTTTATTGGTGGAAAAAATAGTAGCAAATACCTGCGCGCAGCCATGTGGCCGGGTTCACTTCATTTTATTTTCAGCTGCTGTTTTTTGTAAGAGGCCTAGTCCAACATGAAGATCACATTCAATGGTCGCTCTGTACATTTTCCCTGTAGGGAGATTGGCACAGGAGAGCTAATGAACTTTTTTCAAGTTGAAAGACTAGGCATGCACTTAAAGATTAAGAGTGGAACAAATAGTGGTTACCAAAATATCTGGCCAGATGACTGTGGAATGTTTATATGTCCACAAGATGTGGATGTTGCTTTGCTGATTGCGATGAAAGAAGAAGGTCGCTCCGAAGAACACCAACAGGGAATCACAGTGCACAAAAACCCAACATATTCAGCTCAAACGAACCTAACACCTGTGTACCCACATACCGGATCGTCAAGCCGAGTTCCTGCGCGAAGGGGAAATGCAACAATGCACCGTTTTCTTCAGAAAGGTGATGAGCTAGTTCCCAGTTCCTCCAGCACCTTCACAAACATCTCTAGATCGTTTGGTACTCGACCAGCTCCATCAGTGTGGAACAGTACCAGTGCAAAAGGAATGGCTGGAAACAAACGACGAAAAGGAAACAATGAAACAAAGTCATTCAGGTTGACAATTTTTGATTCGGACAGCAACGCTATGCAAGACATGTGGGACGTCCCCATCGATCTTTCCCGCCTCTCACAGCTTCATGGCAATTACACTGTCTTCAATATCACTAGCGCCCTTGAAAGTCAGTTGGGAGAAGCAGATCCGGAAGCCAGAGTAGTTGTCACAGACATAAAAGGAAACCCTATCAAGGATATGGTGACCACAAGAGGTTAGTTAAAATGTGCTTTGTTGGTCAATATTAAAATAAAGTGTTTAATTTCCATATGGCATGATTCAAAGAACCCTAATTTAAAACATCAACGATAAAGAATGTTCTCGAATCTCCGGTCTTTGTTTATAAGTTTTCATTTTTTACCTTCACCAATGATCTTATTACTTGGCAAAATTATTTTTGCCGGCGCAAATTGCCAGTCAACGTAGAAATTCATGCTATGTATGCAGTAATTCTTTTTAATTAAGCGCCAGTTTATATATCTGAACACTTACCGATTATAAAGTACTATTTTTTTTATAGCGACTTCTTATTTGGCGAATTGAGCAGCTTCTGATCTCTGCGACTAAAATTTTAGTTACATTTAAAAAGTGGCGGAAATTGAAAAAGAATGCTAATTTATGTAGCGCAAAAACGGCTATGAAGGGCGATTCATGTGCGCGCGCGAAGCGCGTGTACGAAGGTACCTTCCCCTCCTTTTCCGCTCAATGCTTTGCGCGCGCGCCCTAATTTCCCTTCCCCTCCCCTTTCTAGCACCTACTACGGAGGTTACGCTAAAATTAATAGCCAGGGTAACACAGTAGTTAATTGTGTACGGCTTGGGAAAGAGGGCGCAATTTAAAGGATGCTTGCTCGAGGGACACGCGCGAAAGCGAGAGGCAGCACGCACTCGCACTGAGAACACACCCAAAAAAAAACACGAAAAAGTAATGATTTGTTCAGCCAAAATCAAATCCTGAAATTCGTTACTGTAAACTCGCATCGTGCTTGTAAAGAAAAGCGCGCAGAAAATTGTCAACGAACTACTACACGCTCTTAACATTAAAGCGGCAGTTTTCTTGAGGAGATATTTTTCGCACTTTAGGTTGACTGAACATGCATGAAACTTGATTTCATTTTTGACAGATATTGCTTTTCTTTCTAGGCAACTTTTTTTGGGCAGCACAGAAAGTTTTTCGAGTGTTTTATATTCGAAACTTCGAAGAATGGAAGCCCCATGTTTGGAACTCTATAAAAGCCGATTACGGCTTCCAAAGCGAAGAAGAGGACGACGATGATGTTGACTTTGTGCTTCCATCTGTACCTGTACACACAACTTCAGTCCCGACTACTACACGCAGCAGCAGCAATACAGAGGCGAAGTTAGATCAGATTTTAGAGAAACTCAAGGCTGAAGAAGAAAAGAACAATTTCAAAGATATCTTCAAGTGTCTTATCTGCCGTGAAACGGCATCATCTGTCATGGTTTCATGCGCGACTGGATGTGGAAGGTTTCTGGGCTGTTTCACTTGCCTTTTTCATGTCCAAAGCTGTCCACTTTGCCGAGAAAGTCTGCAATGTGTGACTGAGAGGAAGCCGCTGCTAATACCTGGCCTGGCCGCAATGTTGGGCATCCCAGATATATCTCTGAAGTCGGCATTGAAACAACTGGGAGCAATTCCGGAGCCAATCAGCGACGACAGTGACCTCGAATTGGAGGAATCGCGTACTCTAGCAACCGTCCGCAGATTGGGAAACCCAGATACAAATAATAACCGTGACACTACAGAGAGTTCGCCTGCACAATAAACTATTTTATTATTAATCTCATAACATGGATCCTATGATGGTCTAGATTGTTGTGTTTTGTTACAAGCACCGCGCAGGTGTAGTGGTCCCACTGAGTTTTAAAATATCGTAGGATAACAAGTGCGAGATGTCTGCGTACACAAATATTCCCGACACAACCAGTACTTTTCTTGTTAGTTCATTTTTATAAGGAGTTTAGCCGATTTGAATTGAAGTATCGAATATATCTATGAAGTTTTATGAGCCGTTCCGTGTTAAGCTGCACTGCAACTGACCTTCATATAGCTTGACATGAAAAGATGTATTTTCATACTGACTTCAGTTCCTTATGTCACGCTTACGCGATCGCCTTAAGCTGGTTTTCACTAGCGACGGAGTCGGAGTCGGAGTCATAATCAGAAGAGTAGAGCGTTATGATCTAGTGAAAACTGCGTTCTGATTCCGCTTACGACTCCGTCGCTTACGATCTAGTGAAAACTAGGTTGTCGGAGTCGCAAGCAGAAGCGAAAGAACTAAAGCAATCACAAAGCGTGGGAACGAGCATTGCGATTGGTTTATCCTTACGCTTCTGCTTCCGACTCCGACAATCTGGTTTTCACTAGATCGTAAACGACGGAGTCATAAGTGGAGTCGGAAGAAAATGGAAACGTTCTGATTCTTCCGACTCCGATTCCGTCGCGTTTATGACTCCGCTTACGACTCCGATTTTTGATTTTCACTAGGTCATAAGCGCTCTTACGACTCCGCTTACGACTCCGCTTACGACTCCGCTTACGACTCTGCTTACGACTCCGACTCCGACTCCGGCGCTAGTGAAAACCAGCCTTTAGCATCCCTCAGTTCAAAATTGGCCCACGGTCCCTAATTTAACCGTTCTGGTCGTTCTGCCTTCTTGATATTTTAGTAGACTGTAATTTCTTTAAAAAACTGTTACAAGTTATAGACAGTGAACGTTGATATTGGCAACATAGAAAATAACGGCAATATTGCTGGAAATATGACCACATTTGTTTGTTTTGGTTCAAGTTCAAAGGTATGATCATTGTAATCATGTTTTTTTTATATACGATATCTCAGATTTTTTCAACTGACATGAAACTAGAAGAAAACAAGTCTAATTGCTGGTGTGATTGCATAATAAATTACTGTCATCTGTTTATTTTTTGAAACCTGCTTGTACTATTGCTGAATAAGTAAAGTATATCGCGGTTTACAATGTTTCCTCATTAGCACATACGCCCCATTTTCTAACCAAGCTACAAACAAAGCAAAAGTTATAATAGCTGTAAAACACTGCTCGGTACTTGCTTGAATTTATCAGATGTTAAAAATTCAATTTTTTTTTTTACTTGCCGTTAGCTTTAGCATTCATTAAATTTTAAGGGTTTCTTTGAAATTTTTAAATATTGTTTATAGCGTCTGTCTCCCGAAGACTGTATCAGGCCCGAAAATATTTTTAAAACTCTTTTTTTTTTTGAACGACGGTATAGTTTTCAACCCGCAAAACAGCCGGACTTGTTTTAATGCCTAAATGAAGCAAAATATGTTTATGATAAACTCGCTGCACATAACACAGCTTTTTGGGTCCGAAAATTTTCGGGGCATTCGGCAAAAGCACGCCTGTTGTCTATAGCCCAAAATTAGAGAGATTAACATCGCGTATTAAATTTTTACCCACAAACGGCAGGGGCGGTCATGGAAGCCGCCGTTTTGTAGACGATGAGACCTGCTTCCCTATAAAAATGACAGGGGTAATCGTCGAAAATTGTCGAAAAACACCCTAAAACTGCTGCACCAGAATCTCGTTTGATGGGCGTGGCTTAAATGGATTATTAACCCTAAGAGGTACCAATTCTAAACTGGTTCATATTTATCGGCTCAGATACCCTAAAAGGTACCGCAATAATACTAACGGTGGTCATTTTAGCACCCTAAGCGGTACCACGGTACCCGGGCTGCTTTCATGCATATACTATACGACGGCAAACGGCAGACGACAAGCTTAATACATTTCCTGTTTGCGGCATACGAGATGGTTAATCTTTCTCATTCTCTGCACGCGACGAGTTGATGTTTGCCGTAAACGCGATGTTTATTGTCAAATCACTCCCTCTAGCGTGAGTCTCCTTCGCCGAACGCCACATGCTTCTCGCCCCCCTTTTGCCATTAAAATTCACCGGTTATGGCTCCGTCAATTCCAATCCCGCTCATGCCCCCCGGGCACTGATTTGATAACTTTTCCTTCCCAAGGGTGGGGCATTTGTTAAAACAGGTCAGCCCGGACCGGGGGTGGGTCATTGTCAAAAAAACTTGTTTATTTTAAATTTCATGATTGTCCCAATATAAAAAATAAAAACTGAGTTGAGTTGCTAAACGTCGGCGTTTGGATCTCGCACTTTTGTAAAAGGGGTTTGTCAAGACTGCACGACTCCTTTCCGTCGGTTGCCACAATCATGATAATTGGCGCCTTTACGGTTTTCTCTAGCAAACATGTCTTTAAGTAACTTTCCTCTTTTGTACGAGGATCTGGTCCCATGGGTAGGGCATTTGGGTGGGGCATTTACACTCTTACAGAAGCCTAACCGTGGGGATTTGTACGTGTCAGTTGACCCCACTGTGGGGTATTTGCAACATTATTAAAAAAAAATACAAATGCTCGGGAAGGGGTGGGGGATAGACGGGCTTGGAATTGACGGAACCATTACTTTCGTCTTGACCACTCGTCTTCAGGTAGTCCTTAATATTGCTTCACAGGTAAATCTGTGGCAATTATCTACAAACTGATCCTAAAAAAAGTCTGTAGGTCGCCCGGGAGTCGGGACCTCCCGTTACAGCTGCAAATATTTCGGCCACGCAACGCTGCACTAAACGGCCAAAACCACAAGGCCCTGACAAGCGGTCAGTATAAAACATGGACTGCGGACTACGGACTGCGGACTACGGACTGGGTATAAAACACGGACTATGGATAAAACGAGGACTGAGAATCATGGACTCGGTATAAGACGCGGACTGGGTGTAAAATAACGAGGACCGAAGCTGTAAACATAAAATATTGATTAACCTCGATAAATACGTAGATTTTTAATACGTAGGGGTCGCGGCATGTTACTTTACAAACGTTTGCTCTCTTGATATTTGAAAAAAAATTCAAATAAAGGAAAGCAGAAATATTATCTTAATTCTCGCAATTTTGCGTTAACGTTAGCATTTCGCATTCACGGGTTGGCTCGAAGGAGCCTTTGATTTATTTTTCTAGCATGTGAAGATCGAAGGGGGCTCTGCTCGCAGGGTATATTTTTAAAGCAGATTGTAAATAAGAAAAATTGCGAGAATTAAGGTAATATTTCTGCTTTCCTTGATTTGAATTTTTTTCAAATATCAAGGGAGCAAACGTTGGTAAAGTAACATGCCGCGACCCCTACGTATTAAAAATCTACGTATTTATCGAGGTTAATCAATATTTTATGTTTACAGCTTCGGTCCTCGTTATTTTACACCCAGTCCGCGTCTTATACCGAGTCCATGATTCTCAGTCCTCGTTTTATCCATAGTTCGTGTTTTATACCCAGTCCGTAGTCCGCAGTCCGTAGTCTGCGTTTTATACCCTAGTCCGTGTTTTATACCCAGTCCGTAGTCCGCAGTCCGTAGTCCGCAGTCCGTGTTTTATACTGACCGCCATTGACCGGCGAATTCCCAAATGCTGAATGAAAGCTACAGATATACGCGCTTGACTGATTACAATTTACATATCGAAGATCACTGAATACTGAAACGTACAAATCTATAAATCGTAGATTTTCCAAAACTAAAAGCCGAATTGGTTTTGGAAAGCTGAAAGTTAAATGCTGAAAGTCGAATACTAAAATCGACAACCCAAAAACCGAATTCTCAAATGCTGAATCCTAAAAGCCGAAAGCAGAGGATCGCACGCTTGATTGATTACACGAAATACCGAAAAAGCTACAATTAGGGTGCGTTCCATTGGGAAATCCGTTTTCGGATTTTGAAATCCGGATTTCGGATTTCCCAAAAAAAAAAACGCAAAATCCAAAAACGGATTTCCAATTACCAAAATCCTTCTCCGCGATGGATTTCCATAAACAATGGAAATCCAAAATCCGGATTTAGATTTTGAAAATCGAAATTCGGATTTCCCAATGGAACGCACCCCCAAATACCGAAAGCTGAAAGCTGAAACCTGCTTGAAATTTTAGAAAGCTAAACATGTAAATGACGAAATCCAAAATTCTATTTGGCCGTAAAGGTACACTGATCCGGAAGGCTTAGCGATTTGTTTATCCTAATTGCAGCACTAGCGTCTGCGAATTATATTATAAACATCACAAAATAATATTTAAATTCAGCAACCTACTTTATTATATCTAGTGTTTTCTAAAATTTCCGACTTTTCATGTGTATATAGAATGCCATTCTTATCCAATTTAGTTTAGTCTCAAGAGGAAAACGCGTCAAATTATCGCATCAAGGAAACTGTCGGCCACGCAAATTTGTTCAGCATCTGGCGAATTTCTCGCTCGACCGATTGTGGTCAAGTTTTCTAAATATTTGTCAAAAGCTACTAATAAGACAAAGAAACAGTCTATGAAATGTTTCTTACAAAGTAAATGGACATTAAAAAATGTGACTTTCTTTACCGTAGTTTTCCAGGAATGGTTGAAAATTCTTTAATAGTAAAGTCTGCCGCTTCGAGTATAAATTCTGAAAGAAGACATGTCCTCACTTGTGACAAATTTCATCGCTTTCAGTTCTCAAACCACCACTACAAAGGCATAAAAATCTTCTAAAGGACTTTTTCTTTCCATTTCGAAGTCTTAAAAGGCGTGCTTTCATTCCGGTTATGCAAAATGAACGTCTACAAAATGACAGCGTGCAGTTCACGGGCGGCCATATTTGTTAGAAATCTGATAGTCTTCTGAGGGAACATTCGATTCGGGCCATTCGAAGCTATCCTCGACAAACGTTGAACAACCGACGAGGTTCCAAAACAAAAAAGGAGTTAAGATCGGGGAATATCGGGTCAAAATCGGCAGAGTTCGTTGTGGGCTCGGATTCTATTGTTACACTCACTCACAGGTGTCTCGAAAACCTCAGACCTCAGACCCCCAAAAAACTCAGACCCCTAGGTGTCTCGAAAAC